>CM040238.1:21185142-21330324 GCA_022545495.1 Chrysanthemum lavandulifolium
AGTTCATGAAGAGTCATCGTGAAGGAAGCTGAATGAAATGATCGAAGGTTACACTAACAAGTACCTTGAATATCGTTCCTAAAGTCAAAAGGAGCATTCACCGACAACTATATCCGAATCTTATGCAAATAGCCAAGCAAACTATAAGATCAACACCTTTAACCGTCACAATCAATCCATCGATCCTATAGTTTTCTCGGATAATGAATTGGTGGCCAAGCTTGTCACACAAATGTCTCAACGATGCGGGACATTTACCTCGATGAAGGAAAGTCTGTTTCAAGCATTCTTTGGACTACCAACTCCAAGAAGCATGTAGATTCGAAGCGAAAGTCTAAACGTCCTAGAGGCGATGAAGACAAGGATCGGGATAAGCATGATGAAGCTAAACGTCAAAATAAGTCCGTGAATCATCTTCTATGCCACCTCCTCTCCAACGGACTCCTACTCAACAAAAGTCACCTCCTCGTTCTTCTTATAGATAAACCTCGGGGCGATTCTGAGTTACCACCCCGACTCAAAAAACAGTGATTACTTTGAGTATCACGGGTGGTGACGATAAAGAGGTCCTCGAGCCCCTACAACAACCCACCCTCACCCAAACAAGTGCGAGACCGAATCATCATCAAGGCCTTCCCGAAAAGAAAAAGACGACTCGACTGAAGTTGTATCATGGCTAGATGACGATAAAACCGAAGAGTTTGAATGGTTCTCCACACTTGTCAATCAAACTCCCCCGATGAAGGTCAAGACTTGGTAGAGCGGTTCTACATTGGAGCATGCAAAATCAAGCAAGAAAAGTTCCATGTGAAGAAAATGATAAATCGAGTTGAAGCGAATCAAGAATGAAGCATTTCAACTTCTAAAAGACAGCTCCGAAAGCGACCTCGAGGCCGAATATCATCTTGAGAACATCGCTTGAGCTATGTCTAACAACATGGATTGGCTCAATCCGGAAGCAAACATTGACTTCACACAAAGGGACAACCCTCCATACTACACCGATTGGACCAAACCCCTACCGACCATTGGCCAAGCAAATGATGTAACACCCTAGGCAAATCCCACATCGGCTGTGGCCTGGAGAGATGCTGGGCTCATAAGATAACATCAAATGAGGCCACAAAAAACAAAGCCGTGAACTGCGGGCAAGCGGACAATATTGTGGTAAAAAAGGGGGGTGTTACGGATGAACCGGATTCCTTCGATACTTCTTTAACGAGACTGGATTTTCTCTTACGGTAGCGATGGTTCGCGAAAATACGCTTCATCGTTGACTCTTCCATTCCAAATGTTATTTACTCAAAGCGCATAGCTATCGAGGAACGTCTGAATCGCTTGTTTTCGACAGCGTGCAAGCATCGACCAAGATGCATTGTATATTTGTATGGGATTCATCATTGGCACGAGCAGCAAAGAATCTACTCTGTTGCACGGTTCATAAGTCTCAACACGCGGTGTATAGTTCTAAGGACATCGTGGCCATCAAACACGTTGATCTCAAGTCTAAGTGGGACTACACCTTGAAGAATATCATAGTCAAGCGACAAGATGAGCAGGACTATGGATTCTCCGAGGTCGACTTTGAGAACTTGTCCTCAACGACATCGAAGACATGTACCTTGCCAAAGTATTGGGTCGTATGAGACAATTCTCGATGAAGTTCAACGCAATTTATCAAGTCACTTCTCATCTTCATTAGGCGCGCCGTGATCAAAGAGCGTGTAGAAGATATCCGGTGGTCGTTGAATCTTATCGACGCGTGCAAACCTCACTCCTCCAGCTTGATCTTCCGACATCAATCGGCTATCTCAATATCGCTCATCAAAAAACCTTTGGAGTTGTTTACCGCAGATGAACTTCAAAGCCGCTTAATGGCGTGTAGTGATCTTGAAATTGGGATCATACTTTGAAGTCGGTTAGAGACGGATTAGCGTCTGAGTTGAAGGATATCGCCAAAAATTGGGTCTCTAATGCGGAATTCTCGAAGAAAGGAGGGATGTGAGACGAATCATCACCATGATTGATGAGCGGTTTTTCGAAGGATCGATTCGAGACGATTGGAGAGCTATGTTGGTGGTCGACCGGAGAAACATCACCGGCTTTCAGCGCCTGTCTGTGACTCACAGGAACATCACGCACTTCTGGTACCCTTGAATTGGTTCTCTCATTATAAATTTGGATGTGTGATCATATATGTCAATGGCTTGTGCACACATAACGATGTACAACCCGTAATTGTCAAGAAAGGACCACGTAGTACGCCTCGATTGCCACAATCCTTATAAAAGGAGCAGCTTCTTATTTTTGAGTAAAACCTATCAAACCTTTCATTTTCAAGGTTTTGCTCAAAAACACAAGTACTTCCCGTATGATTTTCAAAACCTCAACCGTTTATATCACTTGTTGAGGGGAGTATTTGATTTAAAACTTTGTTCACAAATTGTTCATAGTGGTCATCTTCCATGACACTCGAAATGGTCATATTTATTGTCAACCGTTCAAAAATAACATTTTATGCCATTTTGAGGGAGAAAATTGTGTGATAAGAAATATGTTGTGCATAATGCAAATGAATCATGTATTTAGGACTTAACTAACGATTTGCGGTACTAAGCATTAAGTAACTCGAAAAGACTTGTCACAGACGGGTAATAATTTCAAACTAGTTCACTAGTAATGTAAACGTGTCTCGCAAGGACTTGTCCAAGTAGAATGTACCATTAGAAACTCTTGGTAGACATGAACTCGACGGGTATGACAACCTTTCGAGGATTGTCTACACCTTCAAGGTAGTTATTAGAGCTAGTTGTAACCTAAAAGCGACAATGTAACTCTTTAACTATGCAGCGTAACCGTGTCTCATGGGGATTGTCTATCTCGAGTGGATCAATTCAAAATGTGCGCACTCTTTCCTCACTATGCATTTAACCATTAAAACTATTAAGCACATGTGGAGGGAGTATTTATGCAAAACCTTATCTCTCATGGTTCAAACATGTTTTCATTTACAAACTATTTGAGAGATTTTTCTGTTGTGGTTTTAATGGCAACATAGGTTAGTCATGAAGTTATAAGGTGACTAAGGTTAGAATAACAGTCCTATGATCCGCCAGGCGGAGGATCTACCCGAGGACACTACCATTAGTTAGTGTTAGAAGTCCTAGGAATGATTGTAAAAGGAGAAAATGAGAATCGGAGAAGAAGGAGTTGAAGAATCAAAAGAAATGTAAAGTAAAGGGTGAAAAGCGACCCTCAGTTATTCAACTTAGAAGCGGATAATCGGGTTCAATTCATATACTCTTGATTGTCACTTAGTGACACCGGTATTGAAGATTAAAAGTCGTCATGGACCCGGTGGCGCATGCACTAAACCTTCTTAGCCATTCAAGTTTCTCTCAACGAAGCTTGTTTCATTCTCACAAGGAACCCTCATGAACTATTGGCTTTCTCTTAGAGATCGTTGGTATTGAAGAGGAGACCCTCTCCTAGTCTCCGCTCGGAAAACCCAAACGCACTATTGAGTCTAGAGCCACGAGATTCATCAAAGATCTCTTAGAACACTTGACATTTCATCACTTGTTGATCAACAAATAAGATCTTGATGATTCGATGGTTCATATAGAGTCCTTCACGGATCTTAGCTATCTGTCGAGAACATTTATGAGAGGTTCACTTATGTGATTCTCGGTGATTGAATGGAAACTCCTGCCGTGGTCAACATTAAACATCCCCGACGGTCGTGTCGGTAACTCCCGTGGATTACGCGGAGTGTGTGTCAAAAGGTCTGATCGTGAGTGATGCTTGGTGTACCTCGACTCATCGCTAATAGATGTACTTGCACATCGCGTTATCTCACTTGTGGGAATCCAGTTCGAGCGGCCTTTGTAAAATTAGAGTTGTGTTTTCACACTATCTTGTTAACACTCTCAAGTTCAAACTTGTAAGTGCGGGAAACCGCTTATTACTAACCGTTTGAAATGTTTTCTTCTTATGGAAGCTCGGGAGCGGAATGATCGTCTTGATTCTTCTCATGCTCACGCCAACATCATCACTAATGGAAGTTCTATTCGAATGCAACACAATAGTCGAATGATTCTTCATCAAATCAAAGAATCTACAAAGTCAAAGACTTAAAGAACTTCATCGAGATTGATTTCCAACATCAAAGCGTGTGAGCATGTTGAAGAATGACGTGGAGACACTCGGAGCAGCGAAGGCGACTGAGGCGAGACTTGATGCGAACAACAACATACTATCACTTTCACCACAAAGAACAATGATCAAAGAACAAAGTTTAAGATGGCGTCAAAGCAAAACCGCTCAAAGAAAACTATCTCTACACTAGGAAGATTGTTCGATTCAAGGCAATTTTCTCACAAGAAAGAAGAATGTCGATGAGCGTCAAAGCTACTATTACATCAATGCCTTCACCGTTTACATTCATATATACTTGAGGGGAGATTGTTGGAATCACTCTAGCCTGATTTCAAGTATTTATATTTCATATGTAATAGGTAGCTTATTATGGCCTTTATGTTTGTTTAAGGTCTAGCTTATGTAGAAGGCCCATAAGCTTAGGCCCAAGCCCATATAAGAAAGGATGGGAACTAGGGTGTTGCCTAGCTTCCTCACATAAATCTCTTGTAAACCTCATTTGAGGGTTGGTTGTTCAAGTTTTCTTTTCACATATTCCTCGCCTAACCGTCTACTCTTATCGTGTATGTGCTTGCTTACTTGTTCAATCGCCTTATCTCTTTCTATATTACTTGTGTTTGTAAAACTAGTGACCTAACACACACAATTGCAGGAAACGACTGTCACACCTCTAGCTTCAAGATTGGATAGGGTGGGAAGACGGTTATTCGAAGCCCTCCAGACATATATTTACTTTTTTGGGTACCCAGGAATTCCAATCAAGATTAAATGTCATTACATTTGGCCCAAGAATGGTTGAATCAAGGAGTTTAGAAAGCTTATTTATTGTGAAAACACCACCAGGATCAAGGTCACATATCCACCCGTCTTTGTAACCCGGGTATAAAATTAGGTTGCCAACACGCTGAGATAACTCATTTATATCGTCCAAAGCACGACCTATTGGATTGAAACGCCAAACCCAGTTAAAAGACCATGCACCATCTTCTGAAATCCATCTATCGTTAACACGACATTCTTTATGGGTTTCAAGAGCATAGAGACGAGGGAATCTATATTATAGACATTGACCAACTCCGAGCCAAACATCATGCCAAAATAATACATCAGCCCCATTTTTTACATCTATCACAAATGAATTTCGAAACGGGATACCAAGAGAATCAATTACCAAGCCTACACTAACAATACTTTCCCAAACACCCTTTTCGGTTCCCTATACCAACACCTAGATTAAAGCCACCATCATTACCGTGAAGACTAGTAATGACCCTACACCAAAGAGCTTCTTTTTCATTATGGAATCTCCATCGCCACTTGCCTAAAAGACTTAAATTTTTTGCTTTTATGGTTCCAATACCTAACCCGCCATTTTCAAAGCTGTGGAGCACACTTTCCCATTTCACCCATGAAATTCCTTTCGAGTCATCCTTAAATCCCCAAAAGAATCTTCTCCTTAATGTTTCAAGCGTTTTTAGCAAGGTTGTCAAGATCGGGATCCTACTCAGGATCGTTTTCGTCTTTGCAAGATCGTGATCGTAAGATCGGATCAGGATCTTAAGATCCTACTCTAATGTTATTTCTTAATACTTTATGTAATTTTATACAAATCTACAAATTCTAATACATTATAACCATAAAATACTATGATTGTTTCATATAAATGTTGTCCTAAATTATGATTATAAAATGTTTAAAAAGATTAACATGTTGTTTTTTGAATTCTACAAACAAACAACCCATAAATTTGTAGTTTTTTAGTTTGTAATCCGAGAAAAGTAAGATCGGATCGGATTAGATCGTAAGATCGTATGGTCAAGATCAGGATCCTATAAAATCTTAAGCTTGCAAAGATCCTATGTAGGATCCGGATCGTTTTTGTTTTGTAGTATCGTAAAATCGTAAGATCCTGAGATCGGGATCGGGATCCTGACAACTATGGTTTTTAGAACATTTGAAGGGGCTCTAAATACAGAAAGATAATAAAGAGGTAAATTATGAGAATTCTTTAGAGAGAGTAAGACGACCACCGATTGATAGCATTCGAGACTTCTAAAATGAAAGTCTAGATGAAAAACGATCCAATACATCCGTCCAATTTTCCTTTTTGCACATACTTTTACCTACTGGGAGGCCTAAATAGCAAAATGGTATGCTATCATGCGAACATTTGATCGAGTTAGCAACATCAATGACCTCACTTAACTCGACCCCGACGCCATAAAGTCTACTCTTTGAGAGGTTGACTTTGAGCCCGACGCATCTTGAAACAAACCAAGGATTCTCACCAAATATTTTATATTAAGACGAGACCATTTACCGAAAAACAAGGCGTCATTTGCATATTGTAATAAAGATAAGTTTGCACCATCATTTGCAAGAGATAACCTTGCAAAAATGCCTCTTCCACAGGCCTCGAGAATAGATATTTGTAAAGCCTCCGCAACAATAATAAACAAGTAAGGAGATAACAGATCACCTTGACGTAACCTCCTTTCCATCTGGAATTCCTTTGTTAGTGATCCGTTAACCGGGCTCGATATTGAGGCAAATTTTAAGCAACCAGGTATCCACAAACACCATTTTTGACCAAAACCCATATGTTTCATTATATCAATAAGGAACTCCCAGGTTGACACTGTCGAAGGCTTTTTCAAAGTCGACTTTAAACAAAAGCAGTTTAGAGTTTCTTTTAGAAGTAAAATTAACTATTTCATTTGCAATGAGAGCAACGTCAAGAATCTGCCTACCTGCAATGAAGGCTGTTTGGTTAGGCGAAATTATCTTGTTAATAACTTTGGCCCAAAGTTGCATCTATAATTAACATAACTACAACTACGTTTAAAACTTTTTAAGACGTGGTCT
This sequence comes from Chrysanthemum lavandulifolium, assembly GCA_022545495.1. Taxonomy (NCBI): domain Eukaryota; kingdom Viridiplantae; phylum Streptophyta; class Magnoliopsida; order Asterales; family Asteraceae; genus Chrysanthemum; species Chrysanthemum lavandulifolium. The sequence goes on from CM040238.1 coordinate 21,192,166, forward strand.
CCGTGAGCACATTATTATTTTGTTTTGGTTACAAGAGAAACCTCATCCGACTACATTTGATAAGTTACACTTACAGTTTGATAGCTAAACATTTTTTCTGTTAAAAGCAAAACCTCGTCCAGGCTATATTGGATAAGTTACACATAATGAGTCGATAAATAAACTATGATTAATAACTGTAATTCTTAACTATATGGTTATATGTTGGTAAATCAATTGAGAGGACTCATAGATTGATAAGATCTATCTTGAGTAAGAAAAACTATGATCAATGAAATTTAAATACGCAACTAATTGTATTTATCAAGTACTCATAGAAATACATGGTACAAAGTACTACTCACAATTCTCAAATTCGGTCATTTCTTAAATTAAATATGCATCATGTTAGTTCATTCATGATTTTGCATTTCACATTAAACGCAGAATTTTATATTAAATAAACGTTATCGCGTGAGTTATTATTTTGAATATTTAATCCGTTACTTTCAAAATGATCCCGATATATTTTTATACTTACATTTAGTTTCTAAAACTATATTTTGAGTTTACCTAGTGTTTTAAATTTATTTGATATATAAATCGTTAAATTTATATTATTACGACGTATTTCTTAAAAACTACACTATAATTATTTTATCACTCAAATTTTACAAGGAATGTATTTTTACAATTTTATAACATCATTATACTCTACTTTGATCTATTAAAATTTACTTTTACCTAAAAGCTACCAATTACCTTACAAGTTAATTCTACCTACACAATTACTTACACATTTTTTCTAACAATCATACATTAAAAAAAAAAAAAAAAAAAAAAAAAAAAAAAAATTGGAGACAATTTCCCCCTAAAATCCGGCCATAGGGGGGAAACATTTATTAAAGTTGGTAATTGTTTTTCTTGAATGTATAAGTTTTTACTCAAACTCTTCACTCAATCATTCAATTCATTTATTCAAGATAGCAAAGTTTTCTTCCTCTTTGTTCTTCCTCTTCATGACCGGTTCTCCATAGAGTTCACAAAGGGATCATCATTTTTCTTTTCTCAAGCACAAGTTATTAACAATCTAGATAATACTCTTAATAAGGTTTTGAAATAAAAACCTAGAGTGTTTAGGCTAACCTTGGTTCTTTGCACCTCATCATAATACTTGTAAGCATATTTCTATCATTTTACATATTTCATCTTCATTTTATATTTATCTCTTCATTTTTGGAGCAAACATGCAAGACTTGTGTTGTTTATACCAATTTTACATGATTTTTAGTGTTATATATATATATAAGGTCATCCTATAATTATCCCCTTGATATATGTTGGTCTTGATGATGTTTAGGAACCCATGACACCCTAAGAAGGTGTATGGTAGGATTAGATTAGCTTTGGAGTTGATTTGAAGGGATTGGAATAGGTTTAGTACGAGAAAAACTATTTTCGATAAGTATAAAATGTGTTCTGTCCTTGTTTTGATTTTCTCGAAAATCCGACAAGTGGGCACGAATTTTGGCCTTGATATTTAGAAAATATACTTTAAAACGAATCCGTGGCCGCTTGAACGGATAAAAACGGAGTTATAACGAAGAAGTTATGAATTTTTCAAGTTGACGACTTAAATATATATTTTTCGTAAAATTTCAGATACTATTTTTACTTTATTCGAGTTAAAAACGAGCCTTAAGCTTTACAAATTATTTCGACTTATCAAAATATATTAGTATACTTTGATACGGCTAAGGACGATTATAATGTAGAAAACGGATTTGAAACGACAAAGATATGCACGTTTTCATAAATTTGCCGTAACTATTATTTTCTCGAAAAACTATATTATTTTACGAGACAAGTGTTACGGTAACTAAAACGACCATGTTGGAGGCTGTTTTAACTATGATGTGGAACTTTTGGAACGAAATGTCTTCTAGTAAAATCAAGATCACCGAGCATATTTTTCAAAACAACCAACCGTTTGTATAGCGGAGTTGTAATAAATTATTTATGGTCGTCTAAACTTGGCCGAAACTCACTTTTTACACAACAATTAGACAAAATCACCATCTTTAACCCTTATTATCTTTATGTTCGAGACCTTATGACGAAAACTCCCGAACTGAAACTTCTAGATTTCGATGCAAACTTTCCAAAACCGTTGAGTTCGTTTCCTAACGCTCGACGTACACCATTTTACGACTAGTTTTTCGGAGCCATTTTTGTCACTTTCAAGAAATTTCCGACGACATTGTTTTATGACGAAAAGTGAAAATTTCACTATAAATCATTACGAAACCATTGTAGGATGACATTTTGACGTAAAACTTGTAAAGTGATTTTGAAGGGTCAAGACGTCAAAAGAGTATTTTTCGACGATAAGTATTATTTTCAAAACTCGCAAATGGTATAAATAACATACGAAATGCATGCATAACATTACATTGCAACTCATTACATATCATATCATTCGTAATAGGTCCCGGTTAAAGCATCACATTATTCCTCAGTGTACTCACTTTTGTCATCACACCAGTTTACCAAGTGAGTAATCACACCCCCTTTTTACCGTTTTACTATATTTTGGGGCGAAATGCATGAACCGTTCTTGAGCTAAATTGATTTCTACTTTTATTAACTTGTTTGACTAGAACTTGTGAATTCGAATCAAATCTTTGAACTTAATTAGGAGATTATGACTTATTTGAACTTGTTGAACCGTACATGTTATGTCCTTGATCTAAAGTCTCCTATGTTCGGAGCATCACTATAAAGTCTCCCATGTTCGGAGCATCACTATAAAGTCTCCCATGTTCGAGCATCACTATAAAGACTCCTATGTTCGGAGTATATCTTTGGGAAGAGGCACCCAAGATATCTTTGGGAAGAGGCACCCAAGATATCTTTGGGAAGAGGCACCCAAGATATCTTTGGGAAGAGGCACCCAAGATATCTTTGGGAAGAGGCACCCAACATAACTTTGGGTAGTGGCACCCAACTTAATTTGGTTTCATCGGTAGCATACCGAATTATTATATTCATGGTTCTATATTGTGAACTATTATGACCGCTTATACTTGACTACTTCATACGCTATGTTTTGTGCAATGGGTTGTGAATACACAGTGTTGCAAGTTTTGTATGGGCGAACTTGAACCGAGTGGATTTACAATGCCTTTGCTTTGTGGACTATTTTTCGTTGACCGAAAGCTTTGAATATTTCATACGAGTTTTCTTATTTTACTAAACATGTTTACTCACCAACTATTTTCATAGTTGACCGTTTTTCTCTCATGCATTTCAGGTGATCGTTAGTAAGCTTTTTCTACCAAGTCTTGCATAATGAAGTTTTCACTTGTCACTACAAATCATTATGTAATAGAACGCAATATTTTGGGAACTAAACTTTGTAATATATTTGCCGATGACGCTAAACTAGTATTGTAATGGCGTATTATTTCTTTTAATCTTAACGTTGGTATGTTCTATTATCTTGTGCTTATGTTCCTCCTTACACTCGTATTTCATTCCGTGAGGTGTGACAGATTGGTACCGAGCCAAAGGTTATAGAGAATGCCGATTTTTCAAAAATAAAAATCACATATAACCGAATAAAGTTTTAAATAAACACCGAGCATCATTCGAGTCAACTAGTCATATCGTTGATCGTTAATCATAAATTATACATAGCCCGATCAACTATGTCTAATTTATGGAGAACCATGCAATGATAAGAGTAGTAGTTTTAAGTCATGTTTAGTTGAGTCTTTAGAGTCCGGTCACCAAGTGCATTGGTCGGGCGGGTATGCATAGCATGTTTTACGCTCACTTCTACATTACCGCACCTTGTTCATATCTTCTCTTTTCCATCTTTCGACTTGTTAGACATAGCATGCCTCATTCTGCCATGTTTCGATCACTATAACACACATTACCACCGCTCGCACCTCATCCGACTTCGTTAGAATGTCGCTTACTCAACCCGATGTTTTGGTCCTCTGTAGGATCATGGCCGCAAGAAACACACGCTCGTGAGGTAACAACAACGGCAACCCAAACAACAATGACAATCCGCACAACAACGCCGCCGGAATAGCGGATCTACTCACCCAAATTATAACACATCTCGATGCTAGACGAACCAACAACGGAGAAGGTACTTCAAACGGGTCAAGGATGCAACATACAAAACTTTCATGACATGTAAGCCAATGGAATTTCATGGTACCGAGGTGCCATTGGACCGCTAACTCGGTTCGAGAATGTTGAGTCGAAGCTTAGTATCACGAAATGTGTCAAGGAAACAAGGTTGAGTTCTCACACGGTCTACTACTGTGGTCGAGCATTGACCGTGGAACAACCAACTGCACTAGAGGAAGAGGGCCGCAAATGCGTTATCTTGGGAAGCATTTAAGAAACTACTAACCGATGAGTACCGCAGAAAAGATGAAGTGCGAAACCGGAAGAAGAATTTTGGAACCACTGATGGTAGGAGTAGAGATCGACAAGTACACGATCCGGTTCCACGAGTTAACTAGGATGGTTCCTCACATGGTTTCCACCGCGGAGAAGTTGATTGACCGATATATACGGGATTAATACCGTAAATTAGGAGGATGTCACTGTCGAAACCAACCACTCGCAAGTCACGTGAGTATGGCGATCGCTTGACAAATGATGTGATCAGTCTAGAGAACTAACAAAAGCAAACGACAATGGACGAAAGCGACAGGAGGATCACCAGGAAACCGAGACCGTAATCAAGAAAACAAGAGGCGTGAATAACTCGTAACTATGGGCGATCACCAGAGCGCAAAGGATATACAGTCCACATCCTTTGTGTACTCTATGTAATTATCATCACTCAGAGATCGCCAAGGTGCGATAAATGTGATGACGGCCACTTCGCGCGAAATTGCTCAAACAGAATCTGGAAATCAAGGATGAGAAAAGCATGTTACGAGTGTGGAAGTCTAGATCACCTTCGCAATACCGCCCAAAGTCGAAAAGAACTCTCAATCAAGGAGGTAATCGTCCAAACCGGCGTTGGCAATAGAAGGCCCACAGATCGTAACATTGAAATTCCTCCCGCACGTGGTCGAGCATTCTATCCGGCACCGGGAAGCCCGCAACGCGTAACGGGTACATTCTTTTGAGCAACCACTTTATTTCGTACAACATGATTTTGAGTGCATAACTTCCTTCCAATTCTTACCACGTTCACGACATTGATCAATTCGAGACCTATTGATATCGACCTTAGTTGTTATATATTTTGTTGATTTGATTTGATTTGTGTAAGCAAATCCAATATCGAGCGAATCTTTCAAAGACTTCATTCAAGGATGTTGAATCCTACCTTTCTAACAACTTGTTTCCTAGCTTGATCTAGTGACGCTCTTGTTTGATGAGTTGCGAAAATCAAGCCAAGAGACAAGTTTACTCAAGTCGGTTTAGTTTAATCTCATGACAGCTCTTGTTTGATGAGTCGTGAGATTAGATTAGAATCGACTACCTAAAGGTCTTTGAGAGCTACGCTCGATATTGGTAAGGTTACCCTATCAAATCTAATCACGGCACGCACTTAGTTGAATGGGGAACCTGTGCGCACGGGCATTGATATGATCATTTAGACTGCTCGATACGAGCATGAACTTTTAGAACTCTTGTCGAGGTTCGGACCATAGTATCGTTAATCGAATCACGAGGACGTGATTCCGCTGACATGGGAAGAATGTCACAATTCTCAAATTCAGGTCATTTCTTAAATTAAATATGCATCATGTTAGTTCATTCATGATTTTGCATTTCACATTAAACGCGTAAATTTTATATTAAATAAACGTTATCGCGTGAGTTATTATTTTGAATATTTAATCCGTTACTTTCAAAAATGATCCCGATATATTTTTATACTTACATTTAGTTTCTAAAAACTATATTTTGAGTTTACCTAGTGTTTTAAATTTATTTGATATATAAATCGTTAAATTTATATTATTACGACGTATTTCTTAAAAACTACACTATAATTATTTTATCACTCAAATTTTACAAGGAATGTATTTTTACAATTTTTATAACATCATTATACTCTACTTTGATCTATTAAAAATTTACTTTTACCTAAAAGCTACCAATTACCTTACAAGTTAATTCTACCTACACAATTACTTACACATTTTTTTCTAACAATCATACATTAAAAAAAAAAAAAAAAAAAAAAAAAAAAAAAAATTGGAGACAATTTCCTAAAATCCGCCATAGGGGAAACATTTATTAAAGTTGGTAATTGTTTTTCTTGAATGTATAAGTTTTACTCAAACTCTTCACTCAATCATTCAATTCATTTATTCAAGATAGCAAAGTTTTCTTCCTCTTGTTCTTCCTCTTCATGACCGGTTCTCCATAGAGTTCACAAAGGATCATCATTTTTCTTTTCTCAAGCACAAGTTATTAACAATCTAGATAATACTCTTAATAAGGTTTTGAAATAAAAACCTAGAGTGTTTAGGCTAACCTTGGTTCTTTGCACCTCATCATAATACTTGTAAGCATATTTCTATCATTTTACATATTTCATCTTCATTTTATATTTATCTCTTCATTTTTGGAGCAAACATGCAAGACTTGTGTTGTTTATACCAATTTTTACATGATTTTTAGTGTTATATATATATATAAGGTCATCCTATAATTATCCCCTTGATATATGTTGGTCTTGATGATGTTTAGGAACCCATGACACCCTAAGAAGGTGTATGGTAGGATTAGATTAGCTTTGGAGTTGATTTGAAGGGATTGGAATAGGTTTAGTACGAGAAAAACTATTTTCGATAAGTATAAAATGTGTTCTGTCCTTGTTTTGATTTTCTGAAAATCCGACAGTAGCACGTAATTTTGGCCTTGATATTTAGAAAATATACTTTAAAACGAATCCGCGGCCGCTTGAACGGATAAAAACGGAGTTATAACGAAGAAGTTATGAATTTTTCAAGTTGACGACTAAATATATATTTTTCGTAAAATTTCAAAGATACTATTTTTACTTTATTCGAGTTAAAACGAGCCTTAAGCTTTACAAATTATTTCGACTTATCAAAAATATATTAGTATACTTTGATACGAAGCTAAGGACGATTATACGAGAAAACGGATTTGAAACGACAAAGATATGCACGTTTTCATAAATTTGCCGTAACTATTATTTTCGAAAAAACTATATTATTTTACGAGACAAGTGTTACGGTAACTAAAACGACCATGTTGGAGGTGCTTTTAACTATGATGTGGAACTTTTGGAACGAAATGTCTTCTAGTAAAATCAAGATCACCGAGCATATTTTTCAAAACAACCAACCGCTTGTATAGCGGAGTTGTAATAAATTATTTATGGTCGCCTAAACTTGGCCGAAACTCACTTTTACACAACAATTAGACAAAATCACCATCTTTAACCCTTATTATCTTTATGTTCGAGACCTTATGACGAAAACTCCCGAACTCGAAACTTCTAGATTTCGATGCAAACTTTCCAAAACCGTTGAGTTCGCTTTCCTAACGCCGACGACACCATTTTACGACTAGTTTTTTGAGCCATTTTGTCACTTTCAAGAAATTTCCGACGACATTGTTTTGCGACGAAAAGTGAAAATTTCACTATAAATCATTACGAAACCATTGTAGGATGACATTTTGACGTAAAACTTGTAAAGTGATTTTGAAGGGTCAAGACGTCAAAAGAGTATTTTTCGACGATAAGTATTATTTTCAAAACTCGCAAATGGTATAAATAACATACTAAATGCATGCATAACATTACATTGCAACTCATTACATATCATATCATTCGTAATAGGTCCCGTTAAAGCATCACATTATTCCTCGCTGTACTCACTTTTGTCATCACACCGCCACCAAGTGAGTAATCACACCCCTTTTACCGCTTTACTATATTTTGGGGCGAAATGCATGAACCGTTCTTGAGCTAAATTGATTTCTACTTTTATTAACTTGTTTGACTAGAACTTGTGAATTCGAATCAAATCTTTGAACTTAATTAGGAGATTATGACTTATTTGAACTTGTTGAACCGTACATGTTATGTCCTTGATCTAAAGTCTCCTATGTTCGGAGCATCACTATAAAGTCTCCCATGTTCGGAGCATCACTATAAAGTCTCCCATGTTCGGAGCATCACTATAAAGACTCCTATGTTCGGAGTATATCTTTGGGAAGAGGCACCCAATATATCTTTGGGAAGAGGCACCCAGTATATCTTTGGGAAGAGGCACCCAACATAACTTTGGGTAGTGGCACCCAACTTAATTTGGTTTCATCGGTAGCATACCTGAATTATTATATTCGCGGTTCTATATTATGAACTATTATGACCGCTTATACTTGACTACTTCATACGCTATGTTTTGTGCAATGGGTTGTGAATACACAGATTGCAAGTTTTGTATGGGCGGAACTTGGAACTGAGTGGATTTACAATGCCTTTGCTTTGTGGACTATTTTTCGTTGACCGAAAGCTTTGAATATTTCATACGAGTTTTCTTATTTTACTAAACATGTTTACTCACCAACTATTTTCATAGTTGACCGTTTTTCTCTCATGCATTTCAGGTGATCGTTAGTAAGCTTTTTCTACCAAGTCTTGCATAATGAAGTTTTCACTTGTCACTACAAATCATTATGTAATAGAACGCAATATTTTGGGAACTAAACTTTGTAATATATTTGCCGATGACGGCTAAACTAGTATTGTAATGGCGTATTATTTCTTTTTAATCTTAACGTTGGTATGTTCTATTATCTTGTGCTTATGTTCTCTTCCGTTACACCTCGTATTTCCGCCTCCGGCGAGGGTGTGACAACCATCAATTGTCATTCAAACCTAAATATTGACCATATTTTTCAACAATCCCCCACATGAATGAAATTGATAACGGGAAACAATTTTCAACGACTCGATGTTGTAATAGAGTTTTGCAGATGACATTTGCATAGGATAGGTAGGTGTTACCCTTTGAACCTTCCCTCGTGAAATATACTTAGCCTCCTAGTAGCCAGTAGAACTTGATGTCTTTGAACTGCCCGCTGTTTATGGAGACGACAATATATATTCACACAAATATCTCCTTGACACATTTTGGTTCTCATAGTTATGTTCGTTATGGTCATGAACATTAGCCTGGTTCTCATGAGAGTCGGTAAGAATCATGCTTCACAATTCCCTTAGAAGCGACCCCACTTCTCTCTCACATAGGTGATTCTCGATTAATCATTAAAAGCCATATGCTTAACCTCATATTGTCATCGTTATAGGAATGGACTAGGAAGTTTACTAACTCCCTTAAATAAATGCGGAGTTTATTACTCCCCACGATGACCTCGCTTTATACAAGTAGGTCGTCTCTATTGAACCCGGATCTTGGGATCTCCAACACCGGGTTAGGTTTTCCTTCATATAAACTTTTCAAGGGCTTTAGTCACATTCCTCTTCACGACTTGCTAACTAACTCTCACATTTAGCTTTTCACAAGCGGATCCGCAAAGCTATTTTATGACTTCATATTGTCAATAGGGATAGCCCATGCTGAGAGTAGTTGTTGTATCGACATAATATGTTTGTACAAATTTGAGTTTCGTGCAACTCTAAATATATCATGCTCTAGGTAATTCTTGAGTATTCCAACTAGGCAAGAACTTCATGTTTGTTGACGTTCTTTTGAACTCTAGCTAGGCCGAATCCCCACATGGAATTTATCTCAAGAATTTTCTAGAAAGGTTCTCTCTTTCAATGTGTTAATCTTGTTTATAAGATTTTTTTCACATTGATATGGCATCAAGATCCTTAGTAATTTGTCACTTCACAAGTTTCATACTAATGTATGCAAACTTTTGAATGTCTTATGTTAATTATTTTCCGATCATAATTAATGATTCCAAATCTAGCATGCTATAGACCAAGGAATCAAGCGTATGATGTAAGATGCATCATTCGATTACTCATAGCTTCATCTACTAACATTTTCTTTAGACAAATCACCACCTTAAACCACACATGTTTTAGGAGGATCTCATAAGTTATATGTGTAAGTCCTACACTTATAGCATATCATTCCAACTCACTTGTGATTATATATAATCACATTTAATCTCTTATCATTATATGATTATCACAATTTATTATGTGATTATAATCACGTAAAATCAATGTGTAATCATTTTACACAATCAAAATATGTGCAACTTAGCGAATGGATAATAGCTCACATTGGATGACAATCACACAATTCAAGTTAGTTACATAAACCAACATAATTCGTTGTCATCTATATGTGTGTTCTTTCTTGACATTTCACAATGTCCTACACGGTTATATTCAACTCATAGTCATTTCTTACATATGACAAACCGTTCGATTATTAGCAATATGAGTTATAACAAGTCTTGACGATTTTTTCATCTTTCTAGAATAACAAGTAGTTTGATTATTCGCAACAATATTCACAACAGAATATTTGATCCAAACTTCCAGTACTCGATACAAAATCGAGTGACTTGTATATTCTCATGTTACAAAATTAGTTGTACAAAACCGCACCAAACAACTTTAAATAGGCACTACTTTGCCACAAATGTTTTGCACCAAATGAAACAAACAATTTTGCGTTAAACATTGTACAAAATATCACATAATTCTGCATTAAAACAACGAAAAAGTTGTGCCAAAGTAAACAATTGCGATAAAACCGCTCACCCATTTATGCTCAACTTTCTTTCTTTTATTTTTTATTTTTAAAAGAAATCAAGTTTAATATTTTAGTCACGCACTCTAAAATATTAAGCACAAAAATCTTTTGTTTACTAAGCAGACAACACATATTCTTGCTACAACGTAGCTAGACATGTAAGTATTTCGTTCGGAGCCCAAATGACACTTTATTTGCAAAAGCATGTTTGATTCCGATTTCCCATTTATGAAGCCAATATATTATAGCCAAATGATTACGTTGGCAAATCTTCAAAAGGTAAAGAGAATTCTTAACAATTGTTGATTGATAATAATACAACTTCATAATCAAAGAATTAAAATGACCACATCATTATTTTCTTATAGTTATTAATACTCAAACCAAACGGTTTCCACACCGTAACCCTTCACATGTAACGGTAGAATAGTTATTAATACATTTACCAAATTATTGATACATTAAACAAAATGAAAACATGCACGTCTTGATATGGGTCAATCAAATAAAGTTTCATTAACAATAGAAACGAACCTCACAAGTTAATTTCAGAAAAGCACTATTGTTTTTCTTCAAATCAAAGCCATCTTAACAAAGTAGAAGCTTTGAGCAGTAAATAGTATTCCATGATAATCACAAAACTTATTCAAGCAATCGCAATTTCGATTCAATTTCTTGGACATGAATCAAGAAAATTCATAAGTATGTGACCACTTATATATACTCCTTGGGTCCTTTCGTTAAATGCTTGCGTAGATATGTAATCTACCAAATATGACACTCACGTTTCTTTCAAGATCAAATAAATATAAACTCTATGAAATGCATGTATACATGTTATCCTTTACTATACTCTTAGTATAATGTCGCAACCAAAAGCTTTTATCTTTATTCAGCCAAATGCAACTACCAAATTCTTTTACCAAAAGATTAAGGTAGTCCAAGTTAAACTTACCCCAAACTATATGTTAATTTCCTTTTCTTTCGTGAAATCAAAGTTATTGTTTTGCACAAAAAAAATGCTTGCATATGGGCCTAAATTACAAATATACTCACATTCCACACAAATGAGTTTTATTCCGATTACCACTTACGCAACTTATATCATTTACTCAAAGCGATATCGTGCCACAACATCAAACAGGCAAAAATAAGTGCTAGCTTCGTTGATTTACTGAATAATAGAAGTTTTATAAACAAATGAATCAAATCTCATTGGAGGGCCTATCTCCTCATTCAATCAAATAGATTATACGACTTGATTCACACATAAAGTAGAGCATTTTTCAATCAATTAAAAAAAATTCTACATGATTTATTCCCATCATAAACTCCAACAATTAAGTTCCTACTAGGCACATGTATGTTATTTATCAGACGCAACAAAAAGCAGTTGCAAACCAAGAAAAGAAAATTTATGTAGCATTTAACTATCTAACAAGCCCTTTCTTAAAAAAAATGATGTACAAAAACATAAGGTATATATGACTCATATCCCTTCCCTTATGTCACCCGGGAAGGCAAAGACACCAATTAAAATAACGCCACATTACGTACTAGTGCAGAGACAAGTTTTCTTGAGCAAGAAATATTAAAATTCAATCGTCATATTAAATTACTTTATCATGTTATCATCTCTTAAAGCAATATGATCTGTCTTAAGATTGTATTATATATTATGTGTATTGCTATAAGAGACAAATAAATCGTAATATGAAAAATAAAATGTAGAGAATAATACCAGAACCTTTTGCGCAGTATAGACTCAAAGAACACAAATAAGGAAAATGTTGGCGTGCGACGCTCACAGCTTCCTTAAGACAGATTGTTTTCCACGGTCTGAGAATCGTGAACGCTATCTTCGGGATACAACAACAACGGATAACTCCGTTAGCACAAACGGGTTATCAGGCGAACCAAAACCGTGCCTTCCTCTATTACGAATCGATACACAAGAAATATGAATGGTAACACAAATGGAGGGAGTGATGAATTTTGTATTTTCCGTGTAATAAAATGGGAGAAGAGCTCTCAATATATAAGTGAGGAGGATGAAAGAAAAACGGTCCAATTAACTCTCATAATCAATCCTACTAATGGCTCATGAACATAGAATTAAATAGCTCGTTATATATGACCATACATTAATCTTGCTCTAAAGCCCCATTAGTATATTTGATGACCATCAATTGTCATTCAAACCTAAATATTGACCATATTTTTCAATGATTCTTCGTGTTTTGTTTTCACTGTTTATATTTTAGTAGCAAGAAAATTGTTCCATGGGTTCATGCAGTGGCGGAGACAAGGAGGGGGCATGAGGGTCACGTGATTGTAGTGTAAATTTTCTAAAATATGTGGCTTTTTCGTAATTTAATCCCCTTAAGAACACTTTGTAGTGTAGTTTTAAAATTTATTAAAGTGTGCCCTATCGAACAAAATTTCCTAATTCCTCCCCTGAGTTCACGGTTTAAGGCACATAGCAAGCATAGTTGTTTCATGGCTTCTAAGATTTTTAGTTTTGGTCACACACAATTTCAAGTTTCATTCAAAGCTATAATAGGTTCAAGTGGTTTGTAATTGTGACAATGTATCATCCTCGTGATCTCATCATCAATTCTATATTCATTTTTTGCCAAACAAAAAAAAATATATCTTGTAGAAAAAAACAAAATGTATACTTCGTATTTGCTTAGTGGTGGTTATTGTTGATTGAAAGGGTGCAAGAATTGAGGAAATCAGAGTAGAGTTCTAGGGAAATGATGATATGGAGGCTGCATTTGTATGGCAGAGTATAGTCATATCCTTTGTATATTAGACTTTAGGCTACCAAAGGGAACTTATTGTGACTTATCTTCCATCACACATGATATATTACTTTCTTCAAATCTATATATCACATCCTCAATCACATTCTTATCAAGTAAATCCATGATTCTAATCTCGTAACTTTTTTTAATTCGTTAAAATATTTGTTCTAGAATTTATGTAAATTCTTAATTTATCTTTATGTAAAAAAGTGTGTATATAAACTACCATAGAAATCAATACCATCTATTTACTCTCATCCCAACATTTATAGAAAAACAAGTAGTCTCATTGGTTTCAAGTTCGAAAACTACCTAGAAGCAGGGACGGAACTAACGGGTGTGGCGTTGTCACATGATCCTGTCAAAATTTTGATACGTAGTGTTAATTTTCATAGAAAACACCTAAGTTTCTAAAATGCACTCGGTATCAATGCATTGTTTTTAGTTATGGGCTTATGGCTAAGTGTTAGTCCATTAATAAATAAAAAATAAACTTAATTTTTACTAAACTTAATTACTTTAACTGTATATTGTACCTTTTTTGTAAGTTAATAAAATATATTGTACCTTTTTGTAAGTTGAAAAAACGAAAGATTTTGAAAGATTTTGTTATACTTTTTTTTTCAAACTACTTTAGAAATCAAGATGATTTACTTACTCTAATCCTTCGAAGTTTTTTTTTTTTTGGTTGCAAAGGTGAAATATTTTATTAACTTCAAAATTTATACAATGCTAGTTATATATACTCTGTTTTGGACAGAACCAGAAACAGAGAACATTCCATCTACTATCACAACTATATCAGACAACAAGTATATATGATAGTACATCATACTAAATGAAAGAAATCTATACATCCTGCATCATACTGAAACAAGTTCATCATTCTCAAACAAGCATTCTATCAGTCTTTTATAAGATTCGCCTTAATATTGCACCATAACCATCTAGCTACATTTTCAAACTCTCTCCACCTTGATAATTCAACCTGCCACCACAATAACCAAGTCAGAAAGAGAGCTTGACATCACTAGGCACCCATAACCTCTCAACCATTAAGGGCTATACCAACTATACTACATTTTCATTACTACAATGGCTTCACATAGTTGGGAACACACTCCTTACAGTGAGTACCACCATTACCTCTTTTGGCAGTGTATAGATAGGACCAAGTAGGTTTATCTTTCACTCAAATCCTTCGAAGTTTACAAAAGAACAAACGGTATTATTTGATTTAAAATTGGATTTTTCATTTCAATTTCGGATTTAAATATACAAAAGCCTTACCATCCTCAAATCTATACAATATCTTTGATCACATTTTTATAAAGCAAGTCCATCTTGTAACTTTTCTACAAATTAGTTAATCCATTGTTCTAGAATTCATGTAACTTTAAACTTTATACAAAAAAGTGTGTACACAAACTACCCAAGAATTCAAAAACCATTTACATATAACATATACTTTAACCAAAGTTACATTTTTACATTATTTATTACCTTCCTTGCCGTGCTTCATCTCTGTAAAGCAAATCAGACCCAACAGTGAAAAAAGAAAGTCACTGATTTTCTTTTAAAAAAAAGAAGAAGAATAAGCGCACGTTAGCAAAACCAGGCGCACGTTAGGAAAACCCGGCGCACGTTAACCATTAAAGCAACTGAAAGTATACCATAATTTACACTTTACACCCCTCACTCACTCACTGTCACTGACACCACCGTATCATCCCCACCTGATTCCCTTCTTTTTCTCTCATACCAAAATGTTGTGACTTAACCATAAATAAAGTTATAAAAAATATTGTTACATATATATAAAGTTATAAAAACACATATCATATTTTCATATTTTACATACAGTTTCCTAGAGAAAACATTAATGTTTTTCACCTGCATTCAATGATGATCATGGTTCAAGCTTATTATGTACTTTGTTGTATACTTTTTTTACTTCCTAGTACTTCATTCTCTTATGAAGCAAGAAATCCTGAAGGTATGTTTTTTTTTGAGCTTTTTTCAAAAACCCTTCCAAGGGTTTTTGTGGGGTTTTGGTTTACTATATGGGTTTTGAAAATCTTGAACTGAAGTTGTGTGTGTGTGCAGTTATAGCTTTGATTTTGGTTAAAAATGGGTTGAATGACC
Source organism: Chrysanthemum lavandulifolium (assembly GCA_022545495.1). NCBI lineage: Eukaryota > Viridiplantae > Streptophyta > Magnoliopsida > Asterales > Asteraceae > Chrysanthemum > Chrysanthemum lavandulifolium. The sequence continues at coordinate 21,207,872 of CM040238.1, forward strand.
CTCATGGTGCTTTTAGCAATTGGGATGAGAATTCTGTTGATCCTTGTAGCTGGGCTATGATTACTTGCTCACCTGATAATCTTGTCACTGGCCTGTAAGTTTTTTTTATTGTTGTTTATAAGCTTTTATCATAAAGTTCTGTATTTTACAAGTGTTTTTGTTACAGGGGAGCTCCTAGCCAAGGTTTATCAGGAATGTTACCAGGGGTTATTGCTAATCTCACAAACCTGCGTCAAGTGTAAGTTTGTGTAAATATGTTGTGTTTTATAAGAATAGTTACCATATTCATTGTTTTAATATTGTGGTCTAATTTGCCTAAGGATAATGTTTGTAATCATAAGTTTTAGAGCACTTTAAGGTGGTAGCCAAAGTATTTTTATTCTGTGTATGGTTATTGAACATGGTAAAGTTAGTAAAGAGTTTTACATTATCTATCAAATTTTTTTTTTTTTACAAAACTCATGATTGCCATAATAGATTCCATCATTTTTCATAGTATTTTGCCAAGTTAAACTCAAAAATGGTTTAAAGTAAAATGGTATTTTTTGATGTTTGAAAACAGGTTATTGCAGAACAACAACATTTCAGGCCAAATTCCAGCCAGTATAGGTCACCTTCCAAAGCTACAAACATTGGATCTTTCAAATAATAAGCTAACTGGTCATTTGCCTGAGTCACTCAGTCATTTGAATAGTTTACAATATCTGTAAGTAACCATAAAAATTTTGCTTTTTCTCTCACTAAGACTCCTTGTTTGGAACATAATCTTTGATGGGTCAATTTTTAGTTTTTATATAAAATTGACTGTTGAATTATTTGGATATGATCCTTAAAAATTGATGATATTTGACCCCATGTTTTGTTTTGTTTTTTGTCATGTAATGAGTAGAAGGTTGAATAACAACACCTTGTCAGGAGCTATTCCTTTGTCTTTAGCTTCTGTTCCTCAACTTGCACTCTTGTGAGTTTATATGTTTTTTTAATATTTCTTGTTTTTTGTCAAGTCTTTATCTATAATTTGTTTCTTGTATTGATGCTGTTTAACTTTTTATGATTCAAATTATTGAATTTTAGACAATTTTTGTTTCATTTCAGGGATTTGTCATACAACAATTTCAGTGGGCCTGTTCCTAAGTTTGCAGCAAGAACATTCAAGTATGTATGTTTGAATCTTGTAGCAACTGTAGACACTTGGGTCCCAAATAAAACGAGTCTATATATAAAAAGACTCATTTTTAGGGACCCGGGTGTATGTAACGATGTTACGTGATTTTCTGATGTCGAGATTAAAAAAAATGTGTGTCTTTCTTGATGTGTTTGTTGAACAGTATTGTCGGTAATCCTATGATATGTGGGAGTCATGATAATGAAGGTTGTTATGGATCAACTTTGCCTGAGCCTCTTTCGTTTGAGCTTAATCCATCATCAGGTTTGAAGTTTTGAAGAATTTTGGTCGTTTTATCTTTTTAAGCCAAGTTTATCTATCTGAAACATGCGAACTTTTCAGGAAAAGTAAGTCGAAAAGAGTAGCGATTGCACTTGGAATTAGTCTTGGTTGTCTTGTTCTTCTCATTGTGGCGCTTGGAGTTCTCTTGTGGAAGAGAAGCAGAAACCAGAAGCAAAGCATTCTTGATATTAATGGTATGTGTGGATTCTTTTTTATAGTAACTTTTTTATAGTAAACTTAAAGTTTACAACAGCTAATAGGGATCGAGTAAACTTTATGCTAAATCTGTAATGGTACGCATATTAACTAAACATTTGAATACACTAGGTTTTACATGTATTTTTGTATCAGTTTCCATGGTTTGACTTTTTAGGTCAACATTACTGAGTCGTAACTTCAACGTTAAAACACAGTTGTTATGTAATAACTTCGTTAAATAAGAGCTGAGAACATTAATACTCTATATCTACGTACATACTCATATTATCATAGTTTTAGGCTTTTAGCACTTGAATACACACTAGGGATTGCCATGAAATAGTGTATTTGTGTGCATGATGACCTTTTAGATCAATATAACTAAGTTTGTACCTCAAATTCGAACCGAATTTATTTAAGAGCTTCATTAAATAAGAATTTAGAAACATCAATTCTATATTAAAAAAATGTATCTCATTTTCTTAGCTAGAAAGTTATAGGATTGACCTCAAAAGTCAAAGTTCATAAATTTTGTTTGTTTCTGATTCAGTCTCGATTTTTAGCAGATTTACCAGAGGAGGGTCTAATGACCTTGGGCAACTTAAGAAGCTTTACATTCAAAGAACTACAATACGCAACCGACAATTTCAGTTCCAAAAACATTCTTGGAGCCGGTGGATTTGGTAACGTTTATAAAGGAAAACTAGGAGACGGAACACTGGTGGCAGTCAAACGTTTAAAAGACATTAATGGGACGGCGGTGAATCACAATTCCGGACAGAATTAGAGCTCATTAGCTTAGCGGTTCACCGGAATTTGCTAAGGTTAATAGGCTACTGTGCCACCCCAGTGGAGAGGCTCCTTGTTTATCCTTTCATGTCTAATGGCAGTGTTGCTTCAAGGCTCAAAGGTTTGTACTTTTTAACTTTATCTACTGTTTTTTTGGTACAATGCAGTACTGCACCTGCACCATGCATCATCTTTAAGTCAACACACTAGTTTAAAATGGGTCAATTGCTTACAAAAAAAGGTAAACAAACTTTGGTCCAATATCTGTTTTAGGGAACAATTTTGTTTTTTGCTCAGAAATCCTTCAACTTTCAAAAATTTCCATAAAAATCCTCAAACTTACAAAATAGTGTAGTTTACCTAACCCATATAGGTCACCAGTTACTAGCTCAAAATTGATGATACGGCCAATACCTTTGACCATGTTAACTTTATTTAAGGCGGTGATGCCAAACTGCTTACCAGCTTTTAGGGTCGAAAACAAACCAGCGTAAGTTTACTTGCATGAAAGCAATGTAGCTTTAGTCCATTAGACCCCATGTTTATCGCCTTTTTTCTTAAAAATCAAAGCATGTGTCATATGAGTTATGGAACCAGAAGTCGAAAGTTAGTCCGATTGTCTTTAAAAAGTCAAACATGGACTTTCCAAAGAATGAAACTATTGGGTCCCCGATTGACATGGTCAAAACACAAATGTAGGATAAGCTGTGGGTACCATCACAAAGTGGTTAAGAGTTGCTACATTATTTTCGTGTCTCTTTATCCTGTCCTTAATACATCATATCACACATATGATTTTTGTTTTTTTTCCTCGTCTTTTTAAAATACTTAATGATTTAATTTTAGGTAAGCCACCATTGGACTGGAATGCTCGAAAAAAATTGCAATTGGAGCCGCAAGAGGCTTATTGTATCTACACGAACAATGTGACCCAAAATAATCCACCGAGATGTTAAAGCAGCTAATGTTCTTCTAGACGAGTTCTATGAGGCGGTTGTGGGTGACTTTGGGCTAGCTAAACTCCTTGACCATTCTGACTCACACGTGACAACAGAGGTTCGTGGGACAGTAGGCCATATTGCTCCCGAGTATCTATCCACCGGCCAGTCATCGGAGAAAACCGATGTTTTTGGTTTCGGGATTCTCTTGTTGGAGCTAATTACAGGAATGAGAGCTTTTGAGTTCGGGAAAACGGTTAATCAGAAAGGTGCAATGCTTGAATGGGTAGGTTCTTTTACCATTGAAATTTGTTCGATACAACATGCATTACCTACTTTTTACTAGTCGTAGGCATGCATTGACAAGTTATGCCTTTATTATACCCGATGCCTACTATGTTTTAGCTTCTACCGGCTGGCCTAATAGACTAGTAGTAACTTTATACCCGGTATGTTAGGAAATTGCGCTAGTCGTAGACATGCATTAACAACTTTTGCATTTGTACGGTATGACCTACTATCTTGAACAAGCATTACTTAGTTGCACCTTATGGACATTATACTAGTCAAAGACATGCATTAAAGACTTGTACATTTCAACGTAAAATACCGGTCTTCTGACGAATTACCAACTTGTACCATTCCGCCTAGCAATAGTTGGTACACCAAGTTGAAGAATCTAGTACATGTATTGACTACTTGTACAATTTCATATTTATTACAAGTTTTTGATGCATATAACATGTCTACCAGGTGAAAAAAGCACACCAAGATAAGAAGGTGGAACTTTTAGCAGACAAAGAGCTGGGAACAAACTATGACCACATCGACGTTGGTGAAATGCTCCAAGTAGCCTTACTTTGTACCCAATACATCCCGGCCCACAGGCCACGAATGTCGGAGGTGGTTAGGATGCTAGAGGGGGACGGTTTAGCCGAAAAGTGGGCAGCTACACATAACAACCATATAAATCCCAACTCCTCTATAAGAAAAACGGAATGGTCCAAAAACTTGATGACAATGATGATGACTATACATCAAGCATGCTTGGAGTGATGTTGATGGATGATGACCATGATGCCCATGCCATGGAGCTCTCTGGTCCAAGATGATCATCAAATGTCACATACCTGAATAGGCACATAGGAATATTAAGAAAAGAGTGCTACATTTGGTTATTTTTTTTCCTAGTTTTATTTTATTCTTATATATTTAGTAGCTTAACATTTATGTGAAAAGGGAATGTATATCTTGGTAAATATGTTTGGTTTTTTAGTTCTATAGGGTCTAATTTATTTTTCTGCTTGTAGAAGAAAGTCCAAGAAACTATTGATGTCTATGTCAATATATGGTATGATTGGTTGGATGAGCTTTGTTAAGTGATTGTCGTTTGTTTGATGATATGGAATTTATGTTTTGGTCGATGGATGATGATGATGATGTTTTTATGTTTCTCTACGAAAGTGTAATGTACCAACAAACACAAACTCGGCTCATTCTTGTACAGCAACAAATTGGTCTTTGGTCCAACCACCGCAAAAAAATGGTTTTCTGCCCGTCCTCACACATCAGGCCGACACCTTTTTTATGCGGTTGAAAACCAATGTTACAGTACCTCTTAACAAAACGACATTGTCTAAACAAAACTTCAATTGTAAATAATAGTTCAAAATTTCAAGTACATGTAATAATTCAATCCAAGATCAAATTTTATCCAAAACTTTATATTCTCATAATGCTATTGTCAATTCATGTCACACCAATTCATATCACTTTCACCAACAAAACCAAACAAAGGTAAAGGTAGTTTGGATGATGGTATTATCACATAGTTGGTAAAATATTCTATTCTGCCCTACAAAATTATGTTAGTTTAAAAAGAGTTCTATCCCCAAAACGTTCCACTCGTGATGTATGTGTCATAAAGGCTTTGCTTCACCAATTATGGTTTATCTCTTCTTTATTTCCTAAAAGGTATAAAGGTATTGTAATCATACCTTTAGATAAAATATATCAATAGGTGCCAATGATAATATGTTTCAAAGGATTAATATGGAGCTCTGTCTTATTGAAATGATTCAAGCATGTAAAAAGTAAGATTAGGTGCTATTGAATGGGCAAATGTGTCGAACAGGTAAATGGGTCAAAAGTTAAAAAAGAAAATTTGCTGATTACAATTTCCTAGCTAGAATTTTACAATGTAAATGATGTTAGACTAGAGCCGCCACTCTAAAGTGTATTGATGTGTATGTATCACTGGATATGTAGGCTTGTGTCAAGGATAAGGGGTGATAATGAATATAAATTTGAGAGCAAATTACATGGAAGGCCCTGCGATTATACAAAGTATTCACCCAGACTCATAAAGACTATAGAGTCCCTAAGTCCCAAAAATTACGCTAAACAATTCTAACATCTCCAAAAACTTTACGTTGCGTTAAAGTTAACCATAACCATAATCTGTTATGTTTCTCTAAATGACCACTCGTCCTTCTAACAATGTACACAAATGGTCCGAGAAGACATTAAGAAGAGAATTCAGAGGATACTACACGAAAGAGAGGACATTTTATAACACTCATCAATTGGGCCAGTTAAGTACTTATAGTACTACTCGTCTACTCCTGTAAGGCTGCAATAAATTCTTCAATCTCACATTAACTAGCAAACCGAGCAACTGTCAACTGTGGTACTATATGAACAATCATATTTACCTAGCTTAGGACAATGTGTAAAGTGTAGGAGTACATTTCAACTTGGATCTTACTATTACTTTTGCTGCAGTGTAACATTACGCTGGATAAGCACATGGTCGTAAACAATGGATGATAATTCCCAATAGACAAATTGGATGAAACAACATTTATTGCATTCGTGCAAAGGCATAGGACTACACCTCCTATAGATGTAAGAGTATGCTACTAATAGAAACTAGAAAGGTAAGAAAATTTTGCACTTGGTGAATTTCAGTAGCTCACGAAACCCATGTAGTATGTTCAATTCATTACAGAAACCCAGACAAAGCTAACAAGACAGTAATATACTGTTTTACAAAACATTTGGATCGCATAGTTGTGTTTAGTCTCCATCACAAAAACATTCCGGTTATAAGCAGACAAGTATGTGTATTGTGATGCATTTAAGAAAACCAGCGCCTTTAGCTTTAAAGTTTTAAACCTACCATGTGAACTGCAGACGAAAGAGGTTTTGGTAGATGTGGTACCATGTTGGGTTGGGTAAACGGGTTAAAATCACATTTAAGTACGGGTCACATGAGCCCAGTCGGGCCAGATCAACCCACAAATTCTTTTCCCATTTTTTCTCAAGTAATATAAATTTTTTTGTGTAATTACTATTAATAAATTACACTATTGCAAAGATAATCACAACTTAGATTAAAGGGGGTTAATGCATTTTGAATACACTTGCGGCAACATTAATCATAACTATACTAGTTTTAAACCCATTTCAAATCACCTGTTTACTGATTAAGATGTCTAATTTACCACCTCTAGGTTTTAGTATTGTTTCAAGCAGTTAAATAAGGCAACTAATCCGAAATGGGAAAGCCACTGGTAAATTCCTAGTCCACAAGTCTAGCAGGAGCAAACTGAGTATGGGTATATATCATTACAACGAAACTAAATACTCAGACACATGGGTAAATGTTACCAAATTCGAACTATCGGGCTTTTGCTTTAACAAATTTGCCTCTTGAGGCCTTTTTCTCCATCTTCTCTCTTTTCTTTCGAGTTTTTTCATCCTCTTCAACTCCCTATAGATTGATACAAACCGGTGAATACCATACATATCATGCAAATTACGGATTTGAATTTATTGTTGGAAATAAAAAAAGATAAAATTTAGCGAAAGAAGTACCTCTGAACCACCCATAGGGAGAAATCCCTTGATCAAACCCCATCCTTTATAAACTGCAAATCCTGGTATCTGGAATAAGAAAGAAATGTAAACAAATTTATTAAGCACTTATATGTTCTAATCGTATTTATTATTGGGATTCAACCCATCTACTTATGAATGGATTGATTAAGATTATGTTTTATCTACAAAGGCACAAATGAATCGAAAGTCACCGAAAGTGTATTTCTGATGCAAAAAACTCAACATCAGCTTATTTAAAACACTAGAATATTGTTGAAATCATATTTTTCTAATCATATTTGACACACTAGTTTATAGAAAAAAGAATTAGCTGGTTGGACAGAGAGTGTTTGGGGTGAGTGACACCCTGTTTCAGCTTACACACAGTGACCCCTTTTTATCCGTTAGCCTATATATAGTTACATAGAGCGAGTTTCACGTAACTTTTTGTATCGCTATAGTAGTGTTTCATTACTTTTGCCTTCTATTTCTTCCATCCACACACAGAGGAAAACATTTGGACTACTAGCAATGTCCTACCAAATTTATATAATAGCTCTACGTATAATGATTTATTATGCATTACTCACACGTGTAAAAACAAAGATCTTACCACGGCATAGGTCCACCAAAACTTCCCAGAGATGATAGACGTGATTTGCACAAAGCAGGTAATGTAGATAACATCATGTATGTATCTGATTATAGGAAAAATATAGATAAGATAAGACTGATAAACCAATAAATGCAAACACTACTTTAAAATACACAGGTTTTCATCCATCAAGACCACAAACTCAACTACGAATCACAATGAGTTATTTAGAGTTCTTTAAAAAATAATAATATGAACTGGACTATACAATGGCAGATAGTTGAAGTAAAAAATGCATACCCACAAGCACCGCCAGTACTCATATCAAATCCACCATCTAAAAGGTCCCCACTATCAGTATAGGTAGGTTTTGCCATTGACGCTAGTTGATTATAGCATAAATAGTAGGCAAGTGAAGTCAGTATAAGGCCAACCCAATGCAGCCATGTAAAAGTTGAATAGAAGACTCCTGCTCTTAATATGATATATATGACCTACATAGCATCAATTGGCAACATGTCATGAGAAGTTGATAGGCAACAAGACGTTATAAGACCTCATGTAAGTAAAAACAGAGAGATGGGAAAGATAGACTGTACTCATTCAGATAAATAAACAAGAAAAAAATTGTAGGTAACATGAATGTTCATCCTTTTATATATGGTAATTTATGGAGATCTAAATGTTTCTTGGCGAGCACAGGCAATGGGCCAGCAGCTACCGTATACAGCTATACACATTGGACAGCCATCAGAGCTCAGTTACACAAACGAAAAGTGGGATCTAATGTTGATGTAGTTTCCGCTGCACAGGGGCAAATAGAGACATGCAAGGTGATCCTACTTTTAGGTGGTTAAGATCTAAAATTGCATATCCTTCAGGATGCTAGAGTTGCAAATTAGGCTACATGTGGACTTACAGAAGCCTGAAATCTGGAAACGTTGTTCCTAAACTACATCAAATGAGTTCAACCATTTTAGGCGTTGACAACATCAGAAATAAGCTCAATATCAAGACAGAAGCCAAGAAGCCTAAAGATGCATAGTTGGAGTGGATCAAGAAAATATCAAGCTTCTTGACGAACGAGAGGCTTGGAATGCTAAAGTATACATTATTAGTCGATGCATTAGCTTAGGCTTTAGTACACATTTAGCAGTTTGGAATTTCAATTCAATGAATTTTATGTATCTTTATCCTTAAACTCACATTGTACTCGATATGAATATCAATGTCAAATTGTCAAGAGGCGAGATGAGCCAGTCACATGGCTGATATAGCACTAGACACCAACAAATATATCATGACCATGATGTGAAGGTGATCATAAAGGCGTATAATTAATAATTGCTATTCCAACCAACAACTTTTCAAATGAAAATAATATTCGCCTACACTCATTTAGTTGTCGTACCTAACAGAAACTCGCTACTCGCCCAATTCTCAAATAAATAAAACAATGACCAATTCAAATCGCATCAACACTGAAAACTAGCAACGCACGTAGTTCCATCCGGCAACATACATACTATACTCATAACATAACTTATTTCAAGATCACTCAAAAGGGAAGTTTTGGATAAGCTTACTTTACAGGCTTATCGCCTTATTAAGATGTGAAAAAGCCAATAAGCTCACTTTTTGGGGCTTATGAGCTTATAAATTTAATAGTTTATGGCTTGTCCATAAACTCAAAATAAGGTCATAACTCCAAAAAAAAGAGTTTATCGGCTTGTTAAAATCTGAATAAGGCGATAAGTCCGTAAATAAAGCTTATCCAAACACTTCCCTTTAGAGTGATCTTGAGAATAAAAAAGCCAATAAGCTCATTTGGGCTTATGACCCCCAAAAAAGTGAGTTTATCTGGGTTTTTAAAATATTAATAAGGTAATCCAAACACCCCTTTACGCATTAAAGTTGTACACTAGCAATGCAAAATCAAATAAAAGAAATAGAATTCTATAAAAAAAAAGGTGGATCTATATAATCTAAAATTTAACATAAGCATCTATCAAAAAATATATAAAAGTGAATAGAATGAGTAATGTTTAGTTGTTACATTGCAAGCGATGATGATACGGAAGAGGTTGTTCATGTGACGTGTGTTTTCATCTCTTCGCTTCTTTGCACCTTGATTCGCCATTTGAAGTTACAGTTGATTTTGACTAAAAGTCAAAATTGGATGAGACGATGAACGCAACAGAGAGATGCGGGTGAGTGTGGGAGTTTAACAAGAGAATAATGTATTTGGAGGACTTAGCAAAAGAGACGGAACATTGAACCAAACCGAACCGAACCGAAAAATAAGTTGAACCGGTTTGATAAAATTTGAGTCAGGTAAAGTATGGTCTGGAAATTCTAAAATTTTATTTGGTTAAGTTATCATATATGTTATGTTCAAAAAAATAAATAAATAAATAAAAAATAAAAGTTATCATATATGGTTCAAACTATCCTTTCGTTTATGTAAGAGAAAGAAAAAAAAAGCCATTTGACATACACTTTTTACTTTAATTTTCTCAATATATTTACACATAAATCATACTAATAAATTTTTATGATAATAATTTGCTTAAAAAAAAAAAAATCTTTGAAGCAATTTTTTTTTTTTTTTAAACGACGGATATTATTATAAGATAATATTTATTAATGTGAGGGGTATGGGTGAGGTTGGGAAAAAAGGCTGGGTTAGATCTATTATTAGGGATGAGCAACCAGACATCATTGGGATACAAGAAACAAAAAGTGGTATGGTTGATGATTTTTGGATCGAAGATATTTGGGGCGTGAAAGGATATGGATATTCACAGTTACTGGCAAACGGGAGCTCGGGGATATAATTGTAATTTGGGACACAAGGACATTTACATGATAGGAGGTTGTGGGAGATGAGAGATAGTAAAGGGCTCGTGGAAAGGGAAAGCGGAGGATATTTTTTTAGTTTGCGTTTAGTGAGTCCAAAAAGCGTCGCTATGGGATAGGTCAGGTGGCGATGGGCTTGGTGTATCTTTGGGGATTTAAACGTGGTTAGAAGTAGCGATGATAGGCTTAATTCTCAGGTGAACATTAAGGAAATGAACGAATTCAACAAGTTCATTAATGACACTAGATTAATTGATATTCCGATGGGTGGAAGGAGATTTACTAGAGTGAGTGATGATGGCTTGAAGTTTAGTAAACTATATCGTTTCGTTGAATGATGATTTTTACAACTTATGGGATTATGTCGGTCATTGCTTTGGATCGTAAATTATCGGATCATTGTCCGATAGTGTTGAAGGATGTGAACTTAGACTCTGGCCCAAAACCATTTCCAATCATTAATATTTGGATGGATGAACCGGACTTTAAACATGTCATTGAGGCAGCATGGAATAAAGAGGTGATAAGCTTTCGTCCGGATTGTGTTTTCCGTGATAGATTAAAAAACGTCAAGGCAAGGCTTAGGGAGTGGAGTAACGATAGGTTCGGTGGTCACAAGGAGAAGATTGAGCTGCTAAAAAAGGAAGCTGGGAGGTGGGAACTTGAAGCGGAAACGAGAACTTTGAATGAAGGAGAACGAAGCAGGTGGTTGGAAACAAGAAAAATGGGAGGAAAAAGAGAACGAATATGGTAATATGCTTCGGCAAAAAGCGAGAATAAGGTGGGATGTGGAAGGAGATGAGAATTCTAAGTTCTTTCACTCGTATGTCAAAAGGAGGAACAACAAGTATAATCTAAGAGGGCTTATGATCAACGGGGTGTGGTGTGAACCTAAATTAATCAAGTCGGAGATGGTTAGGCATTATAAATCCTTTTTTTCGAAGGGAGGGTAACCCGACCGATTTTTTGTTGTGATAGGTTAGAAAAGATATTGGGGGAAGAGGCGAGGCTTCTAGAGAAAGAGTTCAACGAGAAAGAGGTGTGGGAAGCTATCCGTGGTTGTGGGGGTGACAAAGCCCAGGCCGGATGGTTTTAATTTCAAGTTTATTCAAAATTTTGGGAGGTGATTAAATCGGATTTGATGAGAGCGGTCAAGTGGTTTTGGGAAAAGATGGAGATCTCGAGGGGGTGTAATTCATCTTTTGTCACAATTATTCCTAAGGTGGCGGACCCGATTGGGCTTGGGGATTTTCGTCCTATTAGTCTTATTGGTTGTTATTATAAAATTGTTACAAAAGTGTTAGCGGAAAGGGTTAAGCGGGTCGTGGGTAATATGGTGGGCGAAGTACAAAATGCGTTTATAAAAGGAAGATTTATCCTTGATGGAGTCCTAATAGCTAATGAGACGATGGATTTCTTGAAGAGAACGAGGAAAAAGGGTCTTGTTTGCAAAGTTGATTTTGAAAAGGTGTATGATAGCATTAATTTGAGTTTTTTATTACACATAATGAATAGAATGGGGTTCGGGGATAAATGGTGTAAGTGGATGGAGGTGTGTCGTCGGTCGTCATGTATGTCTATTCTTGTGAATGGTTCTCCAACGGATGAATTCGGGTTAGAAGGGGGGTAGACAATGAGATCCATTATCTCCATTTTTATTCATTCTGGCGGCGGAAGGATTAAATGCGATCGTTAGCGAAGCGGTAGAAAAAGGTATTTTTAGAGGGGTTAAAGTAAGGGAAAATAATGTCACGGTGTCTCATTTATAATACACGGATGATACTATATTCTTTGGTGAATGGAATAATGAGAATGCGAAGGCTCTTATGTGTATTTTAAAATGTTTTGAAGAAGTATTTGGATTACGGGTAAATTATAACAAAAGTAAGCTTTATGGGATTGGGGTGTGATTTTTGATAAGTTCGAATTCGTAGTACATATATTTTTCGAAGAAATACAAAGGTAATGTATTTCCCGGGTCGTTCTCCCAACGAAGGATGAATGGAGTAAACAACTCACGTCGCGTGATTCGGGATTTGAATGGTTAAAAGGAATTTTTGTGATTTCTATGGTGCAAACAATAAATTTACTAAACCTATGGTGCAAACAATAAATTTAAACTAAGTATGCAAAGATAACTAAAAACGCAAATTATGATAGTTTTAAAACGTGTATTAAAATGCAAATTACACTATTCTAACTCCTAAAAGTGAACTAATAATTTTCTACAGCTAAAAATATGATTTAAAAAATTATCTAAAATTTAAAACTAATTTTTTTGGTTTTTCTGAATTTCATTTGAATTAAAAACTATTTTTATATTTTAAAATTGATTTAAAAAGCTAAAAATTATGAAAAATTACAAGAAAATTACAAAATTATTGTTTAAAAATCTAAATTAACTAAAAATAATTTTTAAAACTGAATTTGTATTTTTCTGACTTTTTCTCAATTTATTATGAATTTAAAACTAATTAAAACTAATTAAATGACTTAATGACTAGGAAAAATTAGGAAAATTTCTTTTTCTGACTTTTTGATTTTTATAAACCTAAGAAAATTGAAATTATATTTTTCTGAACATTTTCTGATTTATTTGAATTAAAAACTATTAGAAAATGCTAAAAACTTATTTTAAATGCAGAAAAAAAAGTAAATTGCTAAGGAAAATTATGAAAAATTTCATAAAAGTCTTAAATGCTACTGTGAAGCTATGAAAATTAACAAAAACAAATTGTGGTGACAGGTTAAGCAATTAGATATGAAACTGATGTGAAAAGCTAGTATGTAATAAGCTAAAAATGCACAATAAGCAACCAACAGCTACCACAAGCTAAGATAAGTCTAGAATACTTAAAATGCTACCTAATTCAACTGAATAAGACCTATTAAGCACAGGAAACAAGCAAATAAGCACTATTCTGAATCCTAAACCAAAACAGAACTACATTCTAAGAGGTCTAATATGAGATTAAAAATAGATAAGCTATGGGGAACCTAAGAGTTTGAGCTTAATGGAACTAACCTACAAGCTGGGTGGCTATCTTTTGCCCCCAATAACAGCAAGAAAAGAGTTTGTAAGAGCATTTTGTGGACTAATGAAAGTAGTACTATGGAATATTACATACTGATGCAGGACAAAGAGGGAAATAAGCAGACTTAATAATTAGGCCTTAACAAACCTAAAATGATTAAACCTAAACTAAGACCTACTGGATAAATCAACAAGCAAGCATTAAACTACAATTCTAAAGCAGATAAGCTGCTTTGAAGAAGCTGATATGGGCAGAAAAAGGAACTGATGTGCAGACCTGATGAAGGTACTTTGAAGCCTACAAAAAACTATCTAAAGCTATTAAAAGCTTCTACTTACCCAAGAATAGCATTTATCACCTAGCAATCAACTTATATTCTAAATTTCAAGCAATGTGTGGAAAACTAGAAGGGGGGTTGAATAGTTTTACCAATTAAAACTTCCTTTTAAAATATTTAGATCGACTTATGTCAATCTATTTGGTTGTGTGTGTTTGATGTTGATAAACAAGCATATAAAGATATGTAATGAAAAGATAAGAGTAAGAAGCACAAAACCACAACGCGAGTATTTATAGTGGTTCGGCTACAAGGACGCATTCCTTGCCCTACTCCACTCCCCGAGTCACCTACTCGAGAGTTCGTAAACACTACACCAATCTCCTTATGTCGGAGAAGCCTTCACAACGTCGCCTACCCTTTTTCCGGTGCTAGGCTAACCACTGGGTTCTTTCACACCAAGGTGAACCAAACCTACACAACGTCGCCTACCCTTTATAAGGTACTAGGCTAAGTACCTAGTTCTTTCACTCCAAGGTGAACTACACCTTCACAACGTCGCCTACCCTTTATTAGGTACTAGGCTAAGCACCTAGTTCTATTGCAATGGAGGAACTACTACCACACTATACCAACGACTAATCCCAAAGGAGATCTACTCCTTTACAACATCATCAAGGATATCAATATCCTTGGATCTAATACTAGTCTATCTTGTACATCGAAAACACACCATATCGAATGTACATCTAAGGCACCTTTCACTAATACCTTTGACTAGATCTACAAGACACCTTTCACTAATGTCTTGTGTCTTCACTTCTAAGCACCTTTCACTAATGCTTCTTTGTCTTAACTTCTAAGCACCTTTCACTAATGCTTCTTTGTCTTGACTTCTAAGCACCTACCACAAGTGCTTATCCTATAGACGATAGATACCCTTCACTAATATCTTCGTCTTGACACTTGAGACATCTTTCACTAATGTCTTCAACGCTACACTTCTTTCAATAAATAAAGGAATCATCAACAAGAAGACTTTAGTAGCCTTGATGATGAGGAAGCATGGCAACTCATGGACTTGAGCTTGCTTGACTTCAAAGGTGGTGATCTTGCCTTTAAGAGGAACCTAAAAGATCACACAAAAACAAAAGACAAAACTACATAGATCACTTGGATATGAGGATAGAGGGTTATAATACTTGGGGAAGTATGTATGTGAAGTGATGAGTAGAAAGGAAGAAATGGCTCTCTATTTATAGAAAATTCTCTTGTTCCCCGGATCCCACGGATCCTTCCACTGGGATCCGGCTAGCACAAAGCCGTGGATCCGTGGAACAGCTCCTCTTGCCCATGGGTATTTTTGGTTATGGGTCATGGGTCATGGGTCATGGGTTATGGGTTGATCCATGGTTTCTTTCTAGATACAATGAACTTGGTTAAGTGGTATATATAAAACCATGGGTTATGGGTTAATACCATTTGCTAGTTTTTACCCATTTTAGTATATACATGTTTTTACCCATTTTAGTATACTTAGTTTAAGTATATGCTAACCCAATATGTAAACACTAGTTGTTGTACATATGTATCATAAAATTACTTATACTTGTTTTAGTGTTTTATGTGAAAACGTAAGTGTGTTAGGAAACTATTAACTCAAACTTATTTATGTGTTCTATTTGTTTCGTTAAAATGATTTTACGTTTGTTATCGACAAACCAATATCCCCCTTTTTGTTGATGACAAAACATAAAATTATTTTAAGAAAAACTAAAATTCGTAGTAAGTTTGAATTAGTAGTTTTTACTTTCTTCTCCCCCTTTTTGTCGAAACAAAAAGTGTTCAAAAGAAATTAACACAATTTTTATATATAAAAACGAAAAATGTAAAGAGAGTAAGTGACGGAAATGGTACTCGTCTTAATTCCCTCTTGACGAGTCCATCCCTTTGAAAGGGCGTCAAGGACATGACGTAAACGAAGCTAATTGTGTTTGCAATTATGTTTGCAAATGGGTCGTCTAAGTGACGAGAACGTGCTCCCCCTTGAAGATTGCAAAGTTGCAATGGGGTGTCATGAAGTATAATCCAAAATCGGATTAAGTTGCAAGTGTTTTTGCAATATCGTTTGACACAAAGCTCCCCCTAGCTTTATGGTGTCAAAATCTTCATGTGTATTTTGAAAATCTACAAAGTAAATGTTAGAAAACAAGAGTATAGTGCATAATTTCCTGCAAATAAAACTCAAGTTAGTAGAGATTTGTGCTTCTATACCACGGATCCCACGGTTCCCTTCTTGTAGGGATCCGTCTAGGCATTTTGGAGGGATCCGGCTGTCTGTTGACAGTTTCTTCAGCAATGAGAGTGTTTCAATCAATGCTAATGAAGTAGTATATGAAATATCAAGCACAACACATAAAGCACATAACAATTATGGCGTATAGATATTCATTCAATAAAAAACAAGAGATGATCGACCAAATCTCTAAAACTAAGAGAATGAACTAGCCATACAAGTGCTACTAATGCTAATGAGTTACCAAAACTCTAGATTCAACTAAAAAGCTTAATGATGATCAAGAATGAGATAGGTTTCCTAAATATTCTAAGTTTGAGCTTGTGACTTATGATGCTCATTGTAGTTTAGGCTTGTTGACCTCTTCGAAACGTTCGAGGAGGTGATAAAACATGAAACGTTGCTCTTCATGTAGTTCATGTATCAACCTTTCAACATGTTTACAATGATAGCAATCCTTGTCGTGGTTTTGAATTTCTTGAAGTGGAAGTTCAAGTGAAATGGGTTGAGGATCTTCAAATGAAGAAGGAATTGGTGGAGGCTCATTAAGTGATGGCTCTACAATGTTTGAGGATGGAGGTAAAGAAGCATCAAATTCCATGTGGTCGGGTGGTTGCCTTTGATGTCTTCTCATAATCCAAAATGGACTATTGGGGGAATGAGAGAGTTTGATGTTGGAGCAAGTGTTGATTTAACACTTTGATTTTGTTGCTCACCCTTTTCAAGTGAATTTGTTGGTAGTGGTGGAAAATGAGATGGCCAAGGAGGTAAGTCTTCTACATTGTGAGAATGTGGAGATGATTGTGAGGTGGCTCTAGGCACTAATGATGTTGGTTGAGTTGTGGAGGGTGAAATCCAAGTGGGAACAATCTTGTTGGGGATTAGCTTGATTGGTTTCCTTGGTGTAGGGAAATCCTAGCATTAGTGGACTTAACCGAGATGATTCGGTTGAGGAAACT
The DNA here is from genome assembly GCA_022545495.1 of Chrysanthemum lavandulifolium. Lineage (NCBI taxonomy): Eukaryota > Viridiplantae > Streptophyta > Magnoliopsida > Asterales > Asteraceae > Chrysanthemum > Chrysanthemum lavandulifolium. Next base: position 21,225,147 of record CM040238.1, read on the forward strand.
TGTGTATGATCCTAGCAAGTTTCTTGGGTGGTTCTTGAGTGGATGAGTTAGCACTAGGAGCCTTTCTCATGATAAAAATGACTAAGGAGATGGTTGTAATTCTGATAATTATGTTTATGTTTGATGACTAAAGTGTTCTTAGCAATATGGCTTATAAAGGGAAGAACTTGCAAGTGCATTTAAGACTTAAGCCACTAAGATTCTTGGAAATGTGATGATTAACATGCACAAGGTTGAAGTTCGAGTTTCATCGATCTAGGAACTCATTTAAGATGAGATGGAGTGTTTGAGTTAGGAAGATGAGTTGAAATGATTGTTTTAGCAAGATTTGACCTAAACTGTCATCCGGATCTCACGGTTCCTTCTTCAGAGGGATCCGTCTAGGCTAATCCTAGGGATCCGACTTTCAGCAATTATAAAAGAGTGGAAATGATGTTTCTAAGATCTAAGACCTATATCATCTTGAGTGTTTCAGTCCTCCTAAGTGTTTTAAATGAAGGGGTGCTTGAGTACTTGAAGGTAATGAATGATGTAGCTAATGATTGTTATTTATGGAAGGATTTGGAACTTTCAAGAGTACCAATGGATGAGCAAGGATGACACTAAAGATTTAGAGTGTCAATTGAAGCTAAATGATCCTAGAGATCAGGTTGTGTCTTAGGATAGTGCTTTGGAAAATATCCTAGAAGCTTTGAGATGGGAAAACTAGATTTTGATCAACTTTGATCAATTTTGAGGTGAGGATGATTTATGATCAATTTTGTCATAATCGAAGATTTCTAAGACTAGATGTGAGGATCAAGTAAAAATGAAGTGTGAGTTTAAGAGCGGAAGAGTAATGGATTAAAAGCGAAGCGGTAGATCTACAAGCTTCTTAGAGTGTGATCTAGGTGAGTTATGTAAAAGATCAACTTATCTTGATAAGGACTTAATTTACCTTAAGACACTATGTTTAGCTTAGTGTGAGGTATTCTAAGGATATGGTTGAAATATAATGCTTGCAATTGCATTTTACATTTGCTTGGATCCCACGGTTCCCTAAGTGTAGGATCCGTCTAGCACAATCTTTGGGATCCGCCTATCGCTCAGCGGGACCTTTACTAAAGGTATGCAATGATCTTGACAATGCATTATATCTCAAGGATAGTCTAAAAAGGAGTTCTAATACTAAGATATCAAATGTAAGATGTTATATTTCATGAAAGAAATTGGATTACATTGATAGAGCACGAGTACAAGAGAATTGATCCTATTTTTGGAATACTACTAGGTTTCTTGAGTGTTTTTGCTAGGAGGATTATTATGTGATTGATGAGTGTTAGTTGGAATCAAGAATGAAGAAAGTCTTCATGAGAGATATGTTTAGCGGTTCCATCATCTTGTTCACAAGTACGTACAACGAACTTTGAAATTGAGGATGGAAGTGCATAACATTATGATAGAGGCGTGTCAAGAACATTCCATAAGGGATGAGTTTATTCTTGGAGCCTTGACGATTTGCAATTCGCCTTGCGAAGAAGTAGGCGATATTGTATGGTTGTTGTGTTAGCGACACGGTACAACATGTGAGCACAACAAGCGGGAAGAATTTCTTGATTTCCTAAGACTCCAAACATTTTCACGTGGGATGAGTGCAAGAGGCTTGTACTCTCTTAGATATCCCTTGCAAAACGTCCTTCGTGGAAGTGACGGTTTTCGAGATTATTGAACTCGCGGACATGATTGCTAGGTGTGTTGGGTTCGAGAGAGATGTTCGAGTGTAGACGCTAGTGAGTGAAAAATCAAACTCATATTCATGCGTCATAGTTGAACCTATAGAAATGATGGGTTAATAAGAGGTGATGTTTATGGTCGACCTATAATTATCTAACGTTTTTATTATATTTTTATTAACAAGGTTTTAAACGAAATCAATGAAGATCGAAGAGGTTTTAATTTGCATATAGAGTCTCCCAAAGGGATCGTTATGTCCCACCGTCGAGTTCTATCAAGCGTAAGAAAACTGGATCAATCGAGAGGGTATAGGTCTAGTGATCGAGAAGTTTGATCGATCAAAGGATCGAGAGGTTTGAGCGATAAAGGGATTTTGATTATTATGACTACGAAATATCAAACAAATACAAAGGCTAAAATGCAAATGAGAGGAAATTAAAAGATAAAATCTATTAAATAAACGCTATCACTAAAATTAAAATGATGTTTTGTTTTTATGTTTTCTGGCCCGAAATTAAAATCTCTGTGACGTCTGACTAAAAACGTGAAACTAATTCAATATTAACCCTAAAAATATGAAAATGATGTTTTACAATCCTAATGATAAAAGAAACTTTTAGAAAAAGAAAATTATTTTTAAGACTAATTATTTAATTAAAAACTATTTTTAACTATTAATTAATTACCTAAAATACAAGAAAATAGGAAATTAAGCTAGAAAAATAAGATTAAGACTTGGAAAAGTCTAAAATATCAAAATAGACTTTTCAAAACTATTTTTGTATTTTTATGACTATTTTTCTATTTTCTATGAATTTTAAACTATTAAAATCTAATTAAATCACTAAAAATTACCAAATGAACTATGAAAAATATGGAAAATTACTTTTTCACTTTTTATATTTATCTAAGCCTAAGAAAAATGAAAACTTATTTTTTGAACCTTTTCTGAATTTTTTGTATTAAATGCTAATTAAAAATGCTTAAAAACTAGATTAAATTAAGAAAAATAGTAAAACAGCTAGGAAAAATCTGAAAATTTCAGGGAAACTCTAAAATAATGATAAGAAGCTAGGAAAATTGGAAAAACAGTATGTTATGTGGAAGATAATGAAACTGATCAATCAAGTGCTTATTGAAATAAGCACTTGATAAGCAAATGAGTAAATTAAGCTACCACACCGAAAACAGAAGCTATGCTACACTAAATATGACCAAATGAAACAGAAATCAACAAGCTATAACTCTTGAATAGCAATATTTACACAAATTGATGATTTTGAGAATAAGCTTAAAGCAGTTTTGGTACCAACTTGCGACCACAAATAAGCACTCAAATAAGCTATAAACTAAAACCAATTGTTAAGTTCTAAACTAGACCTAAGTGACTACCTATGACCAAAATACCAGCCCTTGACAAGCTTTTGTAAGCTCATGCAAGCTTGTATAAAATCGAGAAAAACCACCGGTGATTTGAGTTGGTGCGAGGCACCGAGGCTGTTTGAGCTTATGCCCAAGCTTATCCGGAAAGCCTAAGCTTAAAACAGATACTAGGTCTTAAAGACAACCTATCAAACTACTTATAAACCAAAAATTCAGACCTTGAAAACCTTTTATGAGTCCTGTGCAACTGCTGCACTATCTGCATAAATCCAACTTTTTGACATTTTGACTTTTAAAAACAGATATGAACTTTGACTTTGGTGAAGTTTTGATCCAATTTAATGACTGAAAATGATGTTATAAGGTATATTAAGTGTAATGCAAGCAAGGTTTAAGATTTCCAAACACAAGACAAAGATTTGAAATCCAAAATCCACAACAGATTAATCATGATAGCATTTGGAAACTTATTTTGACTTTGGTTGTTTTATAGGCAAAAACTTAGATGGATAAGGCTCAAATGAGCTAAACAAACTATTAGCAACAAAATCTAGCTGAGATCTCCTCTATCACGGTTATATCGACCTATGCCAAACACACCCTTATAAACTGATTTGCGATTAATTACTAAAACAAAAAGCGACCAAGCACAAGTTATGATCAAACTACCTAATACTAACCCAAATACTATTATTAGAACAGAGTTAAACAATTAAAGCTACAAATACATACTATGCATAAGAACTTGAATTGACTTACAAATTGTCCAATGGCCACTATGGCACCTTAACCATGAAACAAAGGACTCTAACCTATCAATTTCAACCCAATGCTTCCATTTCAACCCATTTCAATTACGAATCACCCATATCATTTACGCACCCATTTTGCTTCCAAATTTGACTTTTGTTGACCAATAACTCAAAGTTATTGAAATGTAAATGTAAGCTTATGGTAAGCTTTAACAAGCTTATTTTGAACTTGTTTAAGCTTATAAATAAGCTTATTGAAGATTTCATAAGATTTTGAGAATTAGAAATTTCAACAGATAACACAAGATTTTGAAATTGAACTGCCACACAAATTGATGCTTAAATTAAGTTGAAATACATTGATAAAGTAACTAGAATGAGTACAAATAAAATTTAAAATTACAATTGAAAACTAGATTAAGATGTATTAATACTAAAACGACATACAATTTTATAAAAACTAAAACTAACTATCTTTCTAGCTTCCTCTTGGCCTCCTTTTATGCACCAAAGCCTTTTCTCTCACTTCGATCAAATCCCACCAACAATCTCAACCTTAGGATGGCTAGAATCAATCTTAACCATTAGATTGTTTTGGCGGAAAATTGGTTCAAGACAATTGGGACGGGAAAGAGATAGCATTTAATGTGGTTGTAAGGTTGGTGAGGAGGGAGACAAAGGTATAGTAGAGTGGTTTAGGTGGCTGGTGGTGGGGGATGCGGTAGCGAGACAGAGATGTCGTCGGAGGGACAGGGAAAGGGGTTTGTATTATTTAAATCATGGGTTGGGTTGTCGGGTCATAGGATTGGACCGGGTAAAGTATGTTGGGCCAGGGTAATTTGTTTGGGCTTGGGTTATTAAACAAGGATCCGGTTGGTTTGTGAAGGAAATAAACATAGGGACCAAACATGTAAAGTTCAATTTCAAGGACCAAACATGTGACTTATGAAAAGTAGTCAAAGGGTTTGTCTTGCCAAGTTTAATAATCCAAGGGTTAGTTTTGACATTTTGAAAATCCCAAGGACTAGTTTTGACCAATTTTGGATTTTAGGGACTAAATTGTAATTTTCTCAAAACTTTTAGATTTCTCACCAAAGGACTAAATATGACAATTTATGATTTTAAAAGACCTTTGGTGACTTTTCTTTTGAAATTTTGGCTCGGGGACTATTTTGACAATTTTATAAACTTGGGGACTAAAGCGCAATTTTGCAAATTTGATATGTTTTCATCGATTTTGATAATTTTGCATTTGAAACACATAAAACAACGATTTGTGATATTTTGATCATTTTGATGTGTTTACGAGTGTTTTCGAGATGATTTTGCGGTTTATTTTGTACAAAATGATGAGTATTTACACACTCATCAATCCCCATCGAGATATTGCTAGTCCCTAGCAATGATTTGAGAAAACATAATGGATTTTAATCTCTTTACCAAAAGCCATTACTTACGGAGTAGCCAAATGTTTTAGTTCAAGTAAGAACCATGGTACAAATAACCATGTGATTTTGAGCAAACCACCGACTTCAACGGTTTGATTTGTCTTTACGAAAGCCGTACCATACGGACTAGCCAACTCTTAGATAAATTATCAACATTATCTTTGGTGAGTGATTACCAATTATGGTTTTCCACTGCCTTTACCACAAGCCATAATCTTGCGGGCTAGCCAACTCTTCACTTTTTAGGATATGGTGAGTTGAATACCATACAATTTTGGGCAAATTGCAAGCCATATAAACGGATTTGAGGTATCTTTACCAAGAGCCGTTTGCTCTGGATTAGCCAATCCTTTAGTCTTCTGAGACATGGCGGATGATAACCAAATGAGAAAGTGTAGAACACTTACTCCAAAAAAATTTTGGCCAAAAGCAGGGGATTAGGCGGTATAATTACATGATAAAATTCGTGAGAATCCCCACACTTAGAAATGAATATTGCCCTCAATATTCAAAGTACCGTGGTTATGCGAAACAAAAACGTGAAAGGAAATACTACGGCCATTATTTAGAAAGATGATTTTTTTTTTTTTTTTTTTTTTTTTTTGAAACATGTGGGCAACCCCCACACTAGGGTGGTAGAAAGAGGTGAGAAGGCGAAATATGGGTGAAAACCCATATGGCATGCTCTTGTTTTTGATTACCGAGTCGCTAGCTTGACTCGATCCCGCATTCATTGGTTCATGGGAAAGTTTGAAGATCCGGACAACCATGGATGGAATGTCCTCGCCAAAATAATGCTTCACTCGATGACCATTCACTTTGAAATTAGGACCATCGGGTTGAGATAACTCAATGGTGCCATAAGGATAAACCTTAGCGATGGTAAATGGACGGACCAGTAGGACTTGAGCTTTCAGAAAATCTTCAATCTTGAATTGAAAAGAAGGACTCGATCACCAACGTTGAAAGCGCGGTTTTGATTTTGAGTCATGAATCTTCTTTGTCTTTTGTTTATAGATCAAAGAGTTCTCGTAAGCTTGATCACGGAGTTCATTTAATTCATTCATTTGAACTTTCCGATGATCACCACCGTCTGAATATCAAAGTTAGCATGCTTCAAGGCCCGGTATGCCTTGTGCTCGAGCTCAACCGGAAGATGACACGCCTTCCGTACACCGGCTTGTATGGAGTGCACCCGATGGGTGTTTTGTAAGTCGTCGGAAGGCCAGTGCGTCATCTAACCTATCCGACCAAGAGGCACGGTTTTCACCAACCGTCCTCTCCAAGATTCTTTAATCCCGGTTAGAAACTTCCACTTGCCCACTTGTTTGTGGGTGGTGCGCGATGAAGTGCGGTGAGTTACACCATACTTTTGCATGACTCTTGCAAATTGGTCATTGCAATCGTACCACGATCACGATGATGGCTCGTGGAGTTCCAAACCTAGCAAATAAGGATTTCAAGAATTTCACCACAACTCGGGCATCGTTGGTGGGTAAAGCCTTAGCTTCAACCCATTTTGACAAGTAGTCAACGGCCACGAGTATGTACTTATTTCCGTGAGAAGAAGGAAATGGCCCCATAAAGTCAATGCCCGGATGTCAAATATCTCACACACTTGAATGGCGTTTTGCGGCATTTCATTCCTTTGTGAGATATTCCGTGACGTTGACAAGCGTCACGGGTTTTAACAATTCATGGGCATCCTTATAGATCGTGGGCCAATAGAATCCCGAATCAAACACCTTCTTGGCGGTGTAGTTGGGGCTATGATGTCCCCAGTGGGTCGAGAATGGCAAGCCTTGAGAATGTCAATGGCTTCGACCATATACACATCGCGGATGACTTGATCCGCATGATTTTAAACAAGTAGGGTCGTCCCGAAATAATGTTTCACATCTTTGAAGAATTTATTTTTACATTGGGACGACATCCCTTTCACCACAAAGTTACCCGCATGGTAATTTGCAAAGTCGACAAACCATGGGGTAGAAGAGTCTCCACGAAAAGAAACCATATTGAGTGTTTCGAGAGGAAATGTTTCATTGATTTCCTTTTCTCGAACACATTTTGGTGAGGGTTCTCTAATCGGGAGAGATGATCGTGACCAGGTTCTCGGCTCCTTTTTATCACGAATGATGATATCAAATTCTTGTAGGAGGAGAACCCAGCGAGCAATCTCGGCTTTGCATCTTGTTTTGCAAAGAGATATTTGAGTCTTAGAGTGATCCGTATACACCACGCATTTGGTCAAGATAAGATATGGCGAAATTTCTCAAGCATACACCACGCTAATAATTCTTTTCCGTAGTGGTGTAATGGGTCCGAGCTTGATCATAGTTTTGCTCGCGTAGTGGATTGGTGGAAATGCTTGGTTTTGCGTTGCCCAAGACCGCACCGATTGCAAAATCACTTGCATCGCACATGAGCTCGAAGGGTAAATCGATCGGGGCAACTAGAATGGGTGCTTCCGTAGCTTTTTCTTAAGTGTTTCAAAAGCTTGATGCACTCGGGAGAGAAGATGAAAGGAGCATCTTTTTAGAAAGATGGGTCATAGGCGGCGATTTTAGAAATCTTGAATAAATCTCGATAAAACCCGGCATGACCAAGAAAACTCCTAACACCTTTGTGATGAGTGGGATGAGGTAGTTTAGCAATGACATCAACTTTTGCTCTATCTACCTCGATCCCGTTCTTGAAATCTTATGGCGAGGACTATGCCTCTTTGACCATAAAGTGGCTCTTCTCCCGGTTTAGACATAGATTGGTGTCTTCACACCTTTTAAGCATTTTGTCTAAGTGGGAGACAAGTCTGAAATGAGTCCCCAATGACCGAGAAGTCATCCATAAACACCTCCATAGTTTCCCGATCATGTCGTGGAAAATGGCCATCATACAACGTTGGAGCGTGCGGGAGCATTGCATAAGCCAAAAGGCATCGTGCTATAGGCAAGCGTCCGTATGGGCGGTGAATGTGGTTTTCTCTTGATCCGGCGGATCAATGGGGATCTGAAAGTAACCCGAGAAACCATCAAGGAAACAATAGTACTGGTTCCTGCTAATCTCTCAAGCATCCGTCCATGAAGGGTAGAGGAAAATGGTCTTCTGGTGGCTTCGTTTAACTTCGATAGTCAATACACACCGCCATCCGTAACCAATCGAGTTGGAATTAACTCGTTTTCTTCATTCGTGACAACGATAATGCCACCCTTTTTGGAGCATAATGAATGGGGCTAACCCAAGGACTATCGAGATCGGGTAAATCGGACCGGCATCAAAGTTTGAGAACCTCTTGTTTGATAACCTCGTGAATCTTAGGATTCACCCTTCTCGACTTTGAATTTCTTGGCTTGAAGTCATCCTCCATTAAGATTTTGTGAGTACAAAACTCGGGGTTGATACCCTTAATATCGGAGAGTTTCAAGCAATTGCTTGCTTGTGTGACTTCAAGACCTTTATGAGGCGGTTTTCTCCTCCTCGGTCAAGTCTTTAGCAATAATAACGGGTAATTTATCATCACCCTCAAGAATGCATACTCGAGATGAGGAGGTAGGTCCTTTAGTTCAACCTCGGGAAATTCTTGGTGGATGATTGCAGATTTGATTTCCTCAATTGTGATTTCTTTCGGAGGAGTGAAGATGATGGATCTTCATTAAGCAAGCTGCTCAAGATAGAGAATATCCCCTCCGAATCATACACACCATCAATTCGGTGGAATCGACTCATCGATAGAAAGAAAGTCATCGATCTCTTCCGGAAGGAAGTCACCTCCCTCAAACGGGTGAGAGGGGAAGAGTCGGCAATGATAGGTTGAGGAGATGTGGTGGAATTGGAATTCCCACTCACGAATTATGAAGATAACCAAGAAACTCTTGAGTACTCCTGCGAAGCAATGTCAATTAAATCGACTCGATTAATTGATTCGATATCATAATTTGAGGAGTACCTCGAAGTTTGATCGAGGTTAAAGGTATGACTTCATTACCCACACGGAGAGTGATCTCTTGCTCAAATACATCTATAAGAGCACGGCCCGTCCTCGGAATCCCGCCCAACAATGAGGGAACTCGAGGATCGACATCGAAATCAACGACCACAAAGTCGGTGGGAAATGGAACTTTCCTACTTTCACGAATACATCCTCGGCGATGCCAAGAGGACGAGATAGAACGATCGCAAGCTCAAGAGTCATGCGGTGGGAATAAGTTCGGGAAGAAAGTTGTCTTCCATCTTGAATATGGCATAAGATTGATGCTTGCACCAAGATCGGCAAGGCAAAGCATTCAATCATCCGGGAAAAACACAAGGAAGAAGAAATTTTCCGGGATCTCCAAGCTTCTCGGGAAGCTTTTCAACAAGGCTATGAGCAATTCTCATTCAAAGGAGTTTTAGCCATTTCAAACGACTTTTCTTTGTTGCTCGGCATGTGTTTGAGTGGATGCAAACTTGGGCATCAACATGATGGCATCCATGAAGCTTATGTCAAAGTGAAGTTCTTGGAAAATTTGAAAGAATTTTTCCATCGATGACTAGCTTTCTCGGAGCTTTGCTCATGTAACCGAGAGGGTAAGGAATAGAAGTTTTGGATTTAGGGTCAACAAGCGGAGGTTCAAAAACAACTCGAGCTTGGTTTTGGGGACAACACGAGGATGGACATTATTGGCACTTCCGTTATTAGTAGGAAGTTCCTTGTCCTTTGTCGCCTCGGGTTCGCTTTCCACTACCTTCGGGAGAGAGGAAGAAGAGGTAGTAGGAATAGCGGGTCCGAATAAAAGCACCACTTGGGTTGTGATCGCCTTTGCATCGCCCCTCGGATTAGCGATCGTATTGCTAGGTAAAGTACACGAGCAGGGGTCGATCATTTAAAGACTTCTTGATGTCGACAATCGGCTAACCAACAACCGATTCATTTCTTCACGGGATTTCATGAATTGTTTCAACAGCTCATCGGATGATGGTCCAGTTGGAACAATGGCTTGATTTTGCGGGAAAATTCGGCCTCTATTGTTAGGATTAGGGCCTTGATTACGAAAATTCCACGGATTATTGCCATGATAATACCCTTGGTTGAAATTTCCACGACACAGGTTTCTATTGTAATTTCCTTGATGTTGGAAATTTTGATTACGATTTTGAAAACCGTTGTTTTGATTGAATTGACCTTGGTTTTGAAAACCTTGGTTTGGTCTATTCGATTACGATTACGGTTTTGATTTTGATTGAAACCGGAGGTCGAGTAGTGGTTAGGGCGGTGGTTGGGTCTCTGAGAGCACGATATTGATTGCCTCCTTGATTAGACATCCGCCCACACATTGGCTTCAAAGGGGTTACCATCGGTGGCCATACAGATTATAGTAAGCATGGGGCCACCACGGTAACACGACTTCCACTTTCTTAACTTGACGGAGGTGAAGTTTGTGGAAAAGAGACTTTCTTTTGATTGGAAGAACCAAAGCTTGGATAGCTTCCGTGAGTTTATCAATCTTAGCATCGGTGCTAGGCGACTCACGGGCGATGAAGAAGAAGAAGGTCCAACAACGACTTGGGAAACAACCGGTTTGCTTGTGCGGTCACGGACTTTAGACTTGTTTTCGATTATCGCTAAAGCTTCTTTGTGATTTTGCTTAGGAAATTTCCTCCGCGGAGGAATTGAGAGAATCTTGATCGATTGACTCACTCCATTGTAGAAAGTATCGAGTTGCATCAACTCGGAGAAACCGTGGTGAGGACATTTGCGAAGCAATTCCTTGAAACGATCCACGATTCATTGAAGGATTCATCAAACTTACGGTGAACTTGATGATTTCATTTTAAGACTCGTGGTCTTGGAAGGTGGATAGAATTCATTCACAAATTTCTTCACGGATCTTCCATGTCTCTATTGATTGAGGGGTTGTTTTCAAGCCAAATCCGGGCTTGCCCTCGAGAGAAAATGCGGAGCGGAAGAAGCTTAACGACTTGGTGGGGACATTCTTATACTTGATGGTAGATGCAATCTTGTTAAACCATCGAATATGAGCATGAGGATCGTCCGCTCAAAACCAAAGAATTGATTAGAGGTTACAAGATTGATAACCCGGTCTTGAGTTCAAAGTTTTCGACCACGATGGGTGGCTGCGATAACATCTCCATACCGTCGATGGGTGCACGGAGAAGCTCGCATATAGGAATCTCATCCGCCATGATAGCGGGAGTAGTGCGAGCGGTCCGGATCTCGGATCCGGTGATGGAGCGAAAGTCTGCGAACACGCCTTCTTGGAATCTTGACAAGCTCACGAAATGGGCTTCTGGATCTAGAAGAGCGAGTGCGCATACACTAGAGTTAACTCTAAGGAATCTCGAGTTAAGGAGAAAATGGAATTATGAAAATCTTCGGATGAGAATGAGAATTATGAAGGCGTTTTGTAAAAATCGGTGAGAAGAATCTTTATGGGTTTTACGGTTACGAAGCGTCGATATCACAACAAAATCAATTAACACAAAATCGAGGCAAAACAACGATGAACTTAACCAATAATCCAAGATGAATGGCTTCTTTGAAAAAGGTACACCAATCACAATGGACACAAAGGCAAGTTTTATATCTTTAGTTCGGGAACTTATTATGGTCGCACCCAGTTAGGTAGTGCCTTTGCCTTGGTTTTCGGTGGTAATCTTTTAAGTTGTTAATTATTAAAGAAAGCAGCGATTCTTTTGTATTTTTATTTTTGATACATATATAGAAACAAAAGAAAAATATTTTTGTGTTTTATCGTTTTGGATGTTTTGGGTTTTGGATTTTTAGAAGAAAATATGGATATATATATATACAGATGGGATGATATAAACAAAGAGTGAGGATTCAAACAACTAATGCTAAAGCGGAAGATAAATCGACCTGACTCCCGTGGCGCCAAAAATTTGATCTTGTATGAAACAGTCAAGTTCCTCACATAGCGTAAGAAAACTTAAAACAGCTCAAGCACGAAATCAATGAAGATCGAGGAGTATAGAGTCTCCCGGTCGTTATGTCCCAATGAGCTATGCAATGGATCAATCAACGTATAGTGATCGAGAAGTTTGAGCGAAAAGGATTTTGAGATTATTATGACTACGAAATATCAAACAAATACAAAGGCTAAAATGCAAATGAGAGGAAATTAAAAGATAAAATCTATTAAATAAACGCTATCACTAAAATTAAAATGATGTTTTGTTTTTATGATTTCTGAAGCGAAATTAAAATCTACGTGACGTCTGACTAAAAAAGTGAAACTAATTCAATATTAACCCTAAAAATATGAAAATGATGTTTTACAATCCTAATGATAAAAGAAAATTTTTAGAAAAAGAAAATTATTTTAAGACTAATTATTTAATTAAAACTATTTTAACTATTAATTAATTACCTAAAATACAAGAAAATAGGAAATTAAGCTAGAAAAATAAGATTAAGACTTGGAAAAGTCTAAAATATCAAAATAGACTTTTCAAAACTATTTTTGTATTTTTATGACTATTTTCTATTTTCTATGAATTTTAAACTATTAAAATCTAATTAAATCACTAAAAATTACCAAATGAACTATGAAAATATGGAAAATTACTTTTTCACTTTTTATATTTATCTAAGCCTAAGAAAATTGAAAAATTATTTTTTGAACCTTTTACGAATTTTTGTATTAAATGCTAATTAAAAATGCTTAAAACTAGATTAAAATAAGAAAAATAGTAAAACAGCTAGGAAAAATCTGAAAATTTCAGGAAACTCTAAAATAATGTTAAGAAGCTAGGAAAATTGGAAAAACAGTATGTTATGTGGAAGAAAATGGGCGATCAATCAAGTGCTTATTGAAATAAGCACTTGATAAGCAAATGGGCAAATTAAGCTACCACACTGAAAACAGAAGCTATGCTACACTAAATATGACCAAATGAAACAAAATCAACAAGCTATAACTCTTGAATAGCAATATTTAACAGTTTGATGATTTTGATATTAAAGCTAAAAGCAGTTTGGTACCAACTTGCGGACCACAAATAAGCACTCAAACAAGCTATAAACTAAAACCAATTGTTAAGTTCTAAACTAGACCTAAGTGACTACCTATGACCAAAAGACCAGCCCTTGACAAGCTTTTGTAAGCTCTGTGCAAGCTTGTATAAAGCGAGAAAAACTCGATTAATCGAGTTGGTGCGAGGCAATACCGAGGCTGTTTTTGAGCTTATGCCCAAGCTTATCCGAAAGCCTAAGCTAAAAGCAGATACTAGGTCTTAAAGACCACCTATCAAACTACTTATAAACCAAAAATTCAGACCTTGAAAAGCTTTAATGAGTCCTGTGCATCTGCAATATCTGCAAAATCCAACTTTTGACATTTTTGACTTTTAAAAAGAGATATGAACTTTGACTTTGGTGAAGTTTTGATCCAATTTAATGACTGAAAATGATGTTATAAGGTGTAATAAGTGTAATGCAAGCAAGGTTTAAGATTTTTAAACACAAGACAAAGATTTGAAATCCAAAATCCACAACGAGCTTTTAACGATATAAGCATTTGGAAACTTATTTTGACTTTTAAGATTTTATAGGCAAAAACTTAGATAGATTAAGGCTCAAATGAGCTAAACAAACTATGAACAATGAAAATCTAGCACCGAGATCTCCTCTATCACGGTTATATCAAGCTATGCCAAACACACCTATATAAACTGTTTTGCAATTAATTACTAAAACAAAACCCGACCAAGCATAATTATGATCAAACTACCTTAACTAGACTAAATACTATTATTAGAGCAGATTTAACGATTAAAGCTACAAATACATACTATGCATAAAACTTGAAAAGGCTTACAAATTGTCCAATGGCCACTATGGCACCAACCATGAAACAAAGGACTACAACCTATCAATTTCAACCCAATGCTTCCATTTCAACCCATTTCAATTTTGAATCACCCATATCATTTACGCACCCATTTTGCTTCGGCTTTGACTTTTGTTGACCAATAACTCAAAGTTATTGAGATGTAAATGTAAGCTTAAATAAAGCTTTAACAAGCTTATTGGAGCTTGTTTAAGCTTAAAAATGAGCTTATAAGCTTTTCATAAGATTTTGAGAATTGAAAATTTCAACAGTTAGGTAACATAATGAATTTGAAAATGAACTTAGGCTTGAATTGATGCTTTAAATTAAGTTGATATACATTGAGTAACTTAGAATGAGTACAAATAAAATTTAAAATACAATTGAAAACTAGATTAAGATATTAATACTAAAAAGCGACATACAATTTTAAAAACTAAAACTAACTATCTTTCTAGCTTCCTCTTGGCCTCCTTTTATGCACCAAAGCCTTTTCTCTCACCATCGATCAAATCCGGCAACAATCTCAACCTTAGGATGGCTAGAATCAATCTTAACCATTAGATTGTTTTGGCGGGAAAATTGGTTCAAGACAATTGGGACGGAAAGAGATAGCATTTAATGTGGTTGTAAGGTTGGTGAGGAGGGAGGACAAAGTATAGTAGGGTGGTTTTAGGTGGTCTAGTGGTGGGGGTGGTGCGCGAGGCGAGCAGAGATGTCGGGGAGGGACGGGAAAGGCGGGTTTGTATTATTTAAATCATGGGTTGGGTTGTCGGGTCATAGGATTGGACCGGGTAAAGTATGTTGGGCGAGGTAATTTGTTTGGGCTTGGGTTATTAAACAAGGATCCGGTTGGTTTGTGAAGGAAATAACACATAGGGACCAAACATGTAAAGTTCAATTTCAAGGACCAAACATGTAACTTATGAAAAGTAGTCAAAGGACTTGTCTTGCCAAGTTTAATAATCCAAGGGTTAGTTTTGACATTTTGAAAATCCAAGGACTAGTTTTGACCAATTTTGGATTTTAGGGACTAAATTGTAATTTTCTCAAAACTTTTAGATTTCTCACCAAAGGACTAAATATGACAATTTGTGATTTTAAAAAGACCTTTGGTGACTTTTCTTTTGAAATTTTGGCTCGGGGACTATTTTGACAATTTTATAAACTTGGGGACTAAAGCGCAATTTTGCAAATTTGATATGTTTTCATCGATTTTGATAATTTTGCATTTGAAACACATAAAACACTGATTTGTGATATTTTGATCATTTTGATGTGTTTAAATGCGTGTGTTTTATCGCAGATGATTTTGCACGAAGGAATTTATTTTGTACAAAAATGATGAGTATTTACACAACACAAAGTCATTCCCGTTCCTTTGGTTTAAACTACCTTCTTAAGGAAGGTATTCTTGTTACTAGCGACTCCTAAAGCTTTGGTGGGTATGAGCTT
This sequence comes from Chrysanthemum lavandulifolium, assembly GCA_022545495.1. Classification (NCBI taxonomy): domain Eukaryota; kingdom Viridiplantae; phylum Streptophyta; class Magnoliopsida; order Asterales; family Asteraceae; genus Chrysanthemum; species Chrysanthemum lavandulifolium. Next base: position 21,240,747 of record CM040238.1, read on the forward strand.
TGACTAATCAACATGACAAAGAAGATTAGTGCAATTAAAAAAAAGATAAATAGAAAAAAATGTTGTTATTAAATCAACATCCAAACATATAGTTTTAAAAGACATGGTGTTTGTTTTATGAAAACCTTCTTTGTAGTTTTCAATTAACCATGGATCGTATTAAGTTTTAAAGTACAATATACTTCAAGAAACTTGTAACGAAGCTCGATGCCAATTGTGGAAAACTAGAAGGGGGTTGAATAGTTTTACCAATTAAAACTTCCTTTTAAAATGTTTAGATCGACTTATGTCAATCTATTTGGTTGTGTGTGTTGGATGTTGATAAACAAGAATATAAAGATATGTAATGAAAAGATAAGAGTAAGAAGCACAAAACCACAACGGGAGTATTTATAGTGGTTCGGCTACAAGGACACCTTCCTTGCCCTACTCCACTCCCAGAGTCACCTAATCGAGAGTTCCTAAACACTACACCAATCTCCTTATGACGGAGAAGCCTTCACAACGTCGCCTACCCTTTTTCCGGTGCTAGGCTAACCACCGGGTTCTTTCACACCAAGGTGAACCAAACCTACACAACGTCGCCTACCCTTTATAAGGTACTAGGCTAAGTACCTAGTTCTTTCACTCCAAGGTGAACTACATCTTCACAACGTCGCCTACCCTTTATTAGGTACTAGGCTAAGCACCTAGTTCCATAGCAATGGAGGAACTACTACCACACTACACCAACGACTAATCCCAAAGGAGATCTACTCCTTTACAACATCATCAAGGATATCAATATCCTTGGATCTAATACTAGTCTATCTTGTACATCAAAACACACCATATCGAATGTACATCTAAGGCACCTTTCACTAATACCTTTGACTAGATCTACAAGACACCTTTCACTAATGTCTTGTTGATTTTCTTTCTTTCTTCACTACTCGGTGACTTCCTCTCTTCACTCCTTCGGGGAGTGAGGACACTATCTTGACCCCGGCATTTTCATTTATCATCTTTTGAGCGGTTCTATCTATATCTCGTCGGTGTGGAACTTTCACATGCTTCAATGTTTGTCCAAACATCTTGAATGAAAGTCCGATTGAGATTGTTTCTTCCACTTTGCTTCCCATGAACCAATGAATGCGGGTCGAGTCAAGCTAGCGACTCGAAATCAAAAACGATTACACACTATATGGGTTTTCACCCATATTTCGACTTCTCACCCTTTCTACCACCTAAGTGTGGGGGTGTTACCCACATGTTATATATATATAAGTTTGAAAAAAAAAAAAAAAAAAAAAAACTTTCATAATAATGGTGTAGTATTTCCTTTACGTTCTTTGTTTGGCATAACCGCAGGTACTTTGAATATTGAGGGCAATATTCATTTCTAAGTGTGGGGAATTCTCACGAATTTTGTCATATATTATCTACCCAATTCCCGTTTTTGCCAAAATTTTTTTTGAAGTAAGTGTTTTACACTTACTCATTTGATTATCGATCCGCCTTATGCGTAAGACTAAAGGATTGGCTAATCCGAGAGCAAACGGCTCTTGGTAAAGATATATCAAATCCGTTTATATGGCTTGCAATTTGCCCAAAATTGTATGGTTCTCAACTCACCATATCCTAAAAGTGAAGAGTTGGCTAGCCCAAGGTTATGGCTTGTGGTAAAGCGATGGAAAATCCATAATTGGTATTGACTCACCAAAGATAATTCGATAATTTATCTAAAGAGTTGGCTAGTCCGGAAGGGTACGGCACGGTAAAGACACATCAAATCGTTTACAGACTTGTGGTTTGCTCAAAATCACATGGTTATCGGTGTACCATGGTTCTTACTTGAATCGAAACATTTGGCTACTCCGAGTAATGGCTTTTGGTAAAGAGTTTAAAATCCATTATGTTTTCTCAAATCATTGCTAGGGACTAGCAATATCATTATAAAGACTAGAAAATCATGATAACAATCATGACTAGATCTTCTTCCTCGGGATTAAGTGCGTTGCACTTATTTGGATTTTATTGGTTGAGCTCTTGGGGTTGGAAGGCATCTCGGGAGGAAGGTGGGAAGATTTGTCATAACTATGCAAATTGAGATTCTCTCCCTCGATCATGATTTTTGCCATCCACGCAATCATACTCCAGCGGAGATATGATATGAGTGAGTTCACCGCGAACTCCTCATGAAGAATATACGGAGGTGGGACATGTGCGGTGCCGTGGGCTATAAATATGCACCTCGTCCATTATAGTCTCCGTGTCAAACTCATCACTATCAAAGATTGGATTAATCGAATTTAGAGTAAATTCGAGAACCGGTTCGAATAAGGGATTAGTGATAGTCGTATTAATTGTTGTGGAAACAACATGGTCAACATCCTCTTCTAAGTTGACGATCTCGAATGTGGAAGTAATGCATCAATAAATTCTATGTCTTTAGAATATAAAGAATCGACATCACTATAATCACCGCCACAATCCGAGAAAGTCTCAACAAGATCATTTGTAAGAGGAGAAAACACATCACACTCATTATCAAGAATTCCCTCAGACTCACTTGGGATCGGGATAAGGTTCTCAACATTCGATGATTCCGTTTCGGAATAGTCTTTGAGATGCTCGTCCCCATACTTAGAGAGTTAACGGGCTCTTCGTGTGGGTTTCGGTGACAAACTTTCATCATCATCGTCACTATCATCATCATCGTCACTATCATCATCATCGTCGATGTAAGTCGCGAGCCATCGAGCACGTCTTGCAAGTGCTCGTTCCTCGATTCGTATTTCTTCAAGACATTTTTGAATCTTAGCGGCTCGTTCCTCTTCTTCAAGTAATTCTAGCATAGATTTTTCGTTGCGACGCGTTTGGTCTTCTGCAAGTTCTTCTAGCATACTTTTCTCACGAGGATGTTGATCAATGACGGAAAATTGTTCAATGATGGAAAATTGTGGGGTTGGAAATTGTCAAAACAAGGAGTGTTATAACAAGGATCGATTCATAGAAATTTTGATTCCATGATTGACATTGGTAATCATAATGAGGACCCCACAAAATTCACAAGAATACGTCTCCATCTCATAGTGCGGGGTTGGTTGAGGAAATTAGTTGTTTCATTGTAGGATTTTGGTCATAGACAAACCCGCTTCCGGATTCACAATGCCACAACCGGGCAATTTCCACCATTTGAGGTCCCCACACCATTCACAACCAAATTGGTGAGGATGAGACATAGAAAGAATCAAATGGATGAGGGTAAAAGAAATGTAGAATCAAAAGATGTGAGAGGTAAGGATGGATTTTTGGATTTTTGAAAACATTGTATAAAAACAAAGAAGGAAAATATTTTTGGTGTTGTTAACACTTCAGGAAAAGTGTTAATGAACTTTTTGGATTTTCAGATAACTTTACAAAATTTTTTTTTACAAAAGATGGAATATGTGCAAGAATGGGTCTGAAAAAGGCTAAACACACGCTAAAGCCTCCCCGGCAGCGGCGCCAAAATTTTGATCGGTGCAAAACCGTCAAGTTTTCTCACACAAGCCGGCCACTTGTGAATGACCGACCGTAAGAAACTTCAAACAGTTCAAACACCAATGCAATGAAGATCAGGAGAGTGATCTCTACAAAACCGTCAAGTCAAACAGACTTAAAACGACAAACACAAATACAATGAAGATCGAGAATACGGTGGATTCAGGTCGTTATGTCCCACGGAGACTCAATGGTGTGTACAACACTTGATCGACGATAGATTGATCACTAATGATAGCGATCAGAAAGGATTAGATTGAATGTTACACTCTTGAAAAGTTTATAAAATAAAGCGACTTAAATACAAATTAAGAAAATTAAAAAGATAAAAGATATTAAATAAACGCTATCACTATTTTTACAATGATGAACGTTTACGATATTTATAAAATAAAATAACTTAAATAAACTATATTAATTAAAACGTAAACTTAAAATGTCTAAAAACTTTACTTAAACTGAAAACGTACGTTAAATATAAAAATTACGTTGAGCACAAGACAAAACGTAAAATTTATGAAATAAAAGGCCTACAAGTGTAAAACAATATTTTACAAAATATATGACAAAAGAAAATTTTAGAAAAAAAATTTATATTTTTTTGACTTTTATATTTTTTATTATGAATTAATTAAGATTTAACACTAATTAAATATTTAAAAATACTAAAACAAATGAGAAAAATCTGAAACTTTCACAGAAAATACATTAAGGCCTACTGGTATTGGGAAAAATGAAAAAGTGGTACACTACTTAACGAAATAAGCAACTAATAAGCTAATAAGCTAGTAAGCTTTAAACTGCTAATAGTACTTAAATATCACATGGTGCAAAGTTAAACACGAAAAGACCCTAGGCGCTTGGTTATGAGGCGTGGTGTTGGGGTTTGAGTGTGGAGACCAGGTTGAATCCTTGGCTCCCACTTTTGAAAACAAATTTTTTTCAACTTTTCTTTTGAAACTTGAAGAGCTTATCAAAGTGAACCTTTTGTGAAAACTTTACTTCTACACACTTACCAATAAGTCGTTTGAATGGGCTTATTCCAACAAGAACTAAAACAACCAAAACAACTCTTTCTTTGTTTCTCTTCTTTTAGACGATTTCAAAACAAACACACCTCTTTTTTTTTTGTTGACTTTCTTTTGAAACATGTAAACAAGACCAAGTTAAACATTATTTGTAAAGATGAAACTTTTGAAAAGATGGCAATAAGCGATTAAGATCGCTTTTGCTCACTGTTTGGACAGTATACAAACAAACACCCTTTCAAGCTAGCTACCAAACACCCCTTAAGCACTTTTTAGGAGCAAATCAAGAATGCAATAAGAATTCCCAACATAAAAGAACATTCTGACTTAGTACTCAACTTGAAATAAGCAAACATAAGCTATGCTAATCTATAAAGAAAACCAGTGGGCACAATAAGCTCAACTAATGGAAATTCTAAAACTGGACTAAACATGAAATAATCAATTAGAGTTTAATGATAAGCACTAAGGGGCACTTAAATATGATCTAAACCTAACTGAGCAACCTAAACACACTATAGTAGACCTAAATAAGCAATAGACAAGCACTGATAAGCTGGAAAGTGGGATTCAGTGGCTGCAAAAACAGATTCTGATGTGGATTTTGGACAGAGTTTGAGTGCAAATTTGACTAACCTAAAGCTAAACTAAGTGCAAATGGACTAACACTATATTGAGAGGGGTATGTGAGGTTGCAAGAAAAGTGATTTGGAAAAAGTTTGGACCCAAAATAAGCCGTGGAGAAAGTCATTAAGCAATGACCCATTGCTTGTTTTGATAAGCGTAACAGAAACACAGATGAGCTTTTTTTGTTTTCAAAACTTGCAAACTTGTAATCTAAGCTAAATACAACTTTAGAAACTTGTTTAAACCTTGAACCACTTTGACTTTAAATGTCAAAGTGGGTAAAACTGAATTTTTTGACCTCAAATAAGCTTAAACCAAACACCCTTTTATGGGTTGGAATTCTTTTTAAAAACTGATTTTTAGACAAACTCAGCTTATTTCTTTTGTAAAACTGTTTTAGAACTTGGATTGCAACTTAAAAACAATTAATAATAAGTAAAGAACAAATAAGCACTAAAGTGCTTATTTGCTAAATAAGCAAAATAAAAGAACAGGTTTAAAAAAAAGAACTTTTCATTAACTTAAAAACAAGTTACAAGGGAAATAAAACTAAAAGCTATTATAAAACTAAATTCCTACTAAATCCTAATGCCTTTGAAAGGCTTACAAGCTATCTATATATACTAGAAAAACTAGGTCTTCAAGTGCTTGAGGATGTGTTTCTTTCGTGAGACAGTGAGCATCTGGCTGGCATTTGTGCTTGTTTGTTTTAATCCTAGCCATAGAAATCAACTTGGGCACCACCTTCAATCTTGGCCGCTTAGCATTTTTTGGCGGAAAGTGGTTATATGGCGATTGAGGGTTGAGTGAGGAGAGGATACATTAAATGATTCTTGTATTGTTGTTGAGGTGGGGGGACAAGGGGTTGAAGAGTTGAGCTGGGGGAATGGTTTGTGTTTAATGTTGCAGGCAGTGGTTGGGAGGAAGGAGCAAAAGGCGGGCAAGTGGTGGTTTGACTGGATGGGTATAACCATTTGACCGGGTCTTGGGTGGGTTGACCGGGTATTGATATTGGACCGTGGGTTTGAAGGGTAATGGGCCATGTGGTGTTGGATTGGGTTTGTGTTGGATTTGGAATTAATAACATAAGTGGTCCCAGGTTGGTACATGTAGTATACAAGGACCAAACATGAAAATCACAAAGATAAAGGACTGATCATGAACTTTTCCAATGTTATCACAAGGACCATACTTGTCATACTTAAATAGTTAAAGGACCATATTTGCCATTTTCTCAAATTTGAAGGACTAAACATGACAATTTTAAAAGTTTAAGGACCAAAGTTGTAATTTTGCAAATTTTACATTTCAAAGGTTTGTTTTGACAACTTTTGACTCCATGGACCTTAAATGACATTTTCTTAATTTTGATTTACCGTGGACCTGTTTTGACAATTTTTGAAACTTGGGGACTAAAGCGCCAATTTTGCAAATTTGATACGTTTTCATCGATTTTGATCTTTTGCATTTAAAACACATAAAACACTAATTTGTGATATTTTTATCATTTTGATGTGTTTCGAGTGTTTTCGATGATTTTGCGCTTATTTTGTACAAAAATGATGAGTATTTACACACTCATCACTTGTGTCTTCTCTTCTAAGCACCTTTCACTAATGCTTCTTTGTCTTGACTTCTAAGCACCTTTCACTAATGCTTCTTTGTCTTGACTTCTAAACACCTACCACAAGTGCTTATCCTATAGACGATAGATACCCTTCACTAATATCTTCGTCTTGACACTTGAGACATCTTTCATTAATGTCTTCAACGCTACACTTCTTTCAAGAAATAAAGGAATCATCAACAAGAAGACTTCAGTAGCCTTGATGATGAGGAAGCATGGCAACTCATGGACTTGAGCTTGCTTGACTTCAAAGGTGGTGATCTTGCCTTTAAGAGGAACCTAAAAGATCACACAAAAACAAAAGACAAAACTACATAGATCACTTGGATATGAGGTTAGAGGGTTATAATACTTGGGGAAGTATGTATGTGAAGTGATGAGTAGAAAGGAAGAAATGGCTCTCTATTTATAGAGAAAATTCTCTCTTGTTCCTGTGATCCCACGGATCCCTTCCACTGGGATCCGGCTAGCACAAAGCCGTGGATCCGTGGAACGCCCTCTTTGCCCATGGGTATTTTTGGTTATGGGTCATGGGTCATGGGTTATGGGTTGATCCATGGTTTTCTTTCTAGATACAATGAACTTGGTTAAGTGGTATATATAAAACCATGGGTTATGGGTTAATACCATTTGCTAGTTTTACCCATTTTAGTATATACATGTTTTACCCATTTTAGTATACTTAGTTTAAGTATATATAACCCAATATGTAAACACTAGTTGTTGTACATATGTATCATAAAATCATTTATACTTGTTTTAGTGTTTTATGTGAAAACGTAAGTGTGTTAGGAAACTATTAACTCAAACTTATTTACGTATGCTATTTGTTTTGTTAAAATGATTTTACGTTTGTTATCGACAAAACATTAGAAGATCGTAAAAATACAAATAAACGCTTTTAAGGCTTATTTGTATTAACACAATGTTAAGCTAAAATGAGGCTCAATTTGAAACCGATGATAAGTGGACATAACACGATGAGCAATGACAAAATAGGCGAGGTAACATGCACTTTTAAGACCAAAGATGAAATGCATCTAAACTTCTCCAATTGGCAAATAAGCTCAACACAGTAAAATATGATATCTTAAGAACTTGAAAACTATTTTAAACAACATTTGAATCTATTTTTAACCTTAAACTTACTATGGAAATTGACTAGCTTAGGGACGTAGCAGTTGATCCGAAAGCATTTCGTAAAATAGAAAGCACAAATTAGACTTGAGTGTTTGAAAACTTTATTGTCAAAACTTTTAAAAACAGATTTAACACTTATTAGACTCAGATTTAGTAAACAAATTTAACTAAAACTCTTTAAACCAGCTTTATCCAAACACTCCTTCAAAACTCAAAATGCATTTAACTAACTGAACTTGATGAAATTTTTTCTAAACTGAATTTGACTTGCTAAACAATCATAAAACTCAATTACTCAACAATTTAAAAGCAGAATTTAAACTAAAACTGAGTTGACTTCTTAATTTTAACTTTTATCGACTTTTGAGAAAATCTAAATTGAAACAAGTTTAAGTTAAGACAAGCTCACAATAAGCTATTATGAGCTTATGTGAACTTGTGAGATCGAAAATAGAAGCTAAAACAAATGAGAACAGTTCTAAGAATGATTTAATGAAACTAAATTTGCATTAAGTAACCAAGAGTACAATATTGAAAACCTGGAATTACAAAAGTATTTTAACACTAATAAAACTTTAAGAAAACAAAGAAAGATGATGTAATTAAAATGGTTACAACATTCTAAATACATGAAAACCGGACAATGGAAACCGTGGATGTGAGGGTCTTTATATAGGTGAGCCGAGGAGCTTATAAGGCTTCAAGGAGCTTGATCTCTAATCACAACCCTTGATCTTCATATCTTGTCACCACTTTCAATCGCACCTTGGATCACTATTGTGATGTGTCACAACCAATAAGAATGCAAGGATCTGCCCATGTGTCATTCTTTCACACGGATTGCCAACCTGGCAATCAAAGATGCTTAGTACTATGTGTGGCAAGGGGCAGAGATGGGATTTCAAGTGGAGAAGAAGGGGGAATAGTGGATTACGCTTTGGGCGGGAAGGGTACGGTTGGGTTTTTTAATTAATTGTTTGACTCTATTTGACCCTTGGTTGTTTGACCGGTTTGTAAATGGGTTTGACTTGGACAGTATATTGGGTAAACGGGTGTAAGTGGTAAACGGGTTGGGGGATTTGGGCCAAGGGATGATAGGATTATTTGGGCTTTAGGTGTAAAAGGTAGGATAGTGTAGTTAAATTGGACTAGGACATGAATTTGTAACCGAATTTTATCATAGGGACTTTTGATGAGATTTTTGCAATTATTAAAGACCAAGAGTGTAATATGTGAAGTGGTAAAGTGTAAATGGTAAATGGTTAGATGAGGTGTATAAGGGTAAATATGGGAAAGTTGAGGGTTAAATTGGTGATTTGGGTAAATGGAAGGGTGAAATGGTAATTTTGTAAAAGATAAGGGTAAAAGTGAAAGTTTGGTAAAGTGAAAGGTGTAATGTGAAAACTCCCAATAATGATCCATAACTCCGTGAAATGTCACTTTAAGCATCAAAGTCCCATAAAATAGCATCCCAAGATCGGCTTTGCTTTCTTCTCTCTCGTGCTCGGTTTTCTTCGGTTTTGGCTTTCTTTCGTCTGTTTTGTCATATCCGTACCTGCACACTATATAAACAAATATAACAAGTGTGCAATACGCAACATCAACCAACAGAAAAACGTAGTAAACTCAAGAAACCAACAAATATTAGGCATAAACGGCTCTTTTCTGGTTATTTTGGGTCTATTTTGGTAAAGAAATGGTATGTGTTTTAGCACATACCAGGGTGAATGAGGTGGAGTTGATGGAAATGGCCGGGTGGATGGGTTGTGGGGTCATGGAATTTCCATTTACCTACTTTGGAGTGTCGATTGGTTAGAACATGAGGCGGATAAATGCATGGAATTTGGTAGTAGAAATTCAAGAACCGGTGACCGATTGAAAGCAAAAAAGATGTCATTCGGGGGGCGTGTAACATTGGTCAAATCGGTTCTAGGTAGCTTGCATTGTATTATTTTTCGATGTTTCGTGTGCCTTCGAGTGTGTTGAAACATCTTGACAGAATTCGAAAAAATTTCTTTTGGGGTGGGTTGAGGAGGGTAAAAAATTGTCTTGTGTTAAATGGGATATGTTACTAGCATCACATGGGGGTGTTAAATATTGGGTCGTTCTGAGCTAAAAACACAGCCTTATTAGGAAAATGGTGGTGGAGGTTTAGGAATAGGGTGGTGTTTATGGGATAGGGTGATTAAAAGCATTCATGGGGTTAGTGGTGGGCTAGGCGGTTATAGGGGTATGGGTAGGGTAACAGTGGCGGGGTGTGGCGGGACATTATGAGGATTTGAGAGGAGATGGATGGGTGGGGTTAGAGTTTTCTTCGTCTTGTAGAGGTGTGTTGGGGATGGGAATGATATTAGGTTTGGTTGGATAGATGGGTTGATGATCAAGACTTTGTGATAGGTTCTCTAGGTTGTTTCATTTAGATATAAGTATTGAGGGTAGTGTGAGGGATAAGGGTGCTTGGGTGAACGGGTGTGGTGTTGGGAATAGGATTGGGGAAGGAGTATTAGGGGTAGAGCTTGCAAGGATTTAGAGGATTTAGTTAGTGCTTTGCAAAATGTGTTTGTTTCTAATAATTGTAGGGATAGATGGAGGTGGACGTTAACCGACGATGGGGAATTTAGAGTCAAAGATTTATCAAGAATGATCGAGGAAAAGATATTGTACATGGATAGTGGAGCTCAAGAAACGCTTTGGAACAAGTTGGTCCTGAGAAGGTTAACATCTTCGTGTGGAGAGCTTTGAAAGGAAGACTTTTGGTTCACGTTGAGCTTGATAAAAGAGGTATTGACTTGGACTCGGTTCTTTGCCCAAGTTGTACCAATGCGGTTGAATCATGTGCCCATTGCTTGGTATCTTGTGACCTTGCAATGAGCGTGTGGGATAAGATCTTTAGTTGGTGGAAACTGGGAAGCGTTCATGCTTTTTCCGTTGATGAATTTTTTCATCCGGTGGGAACATTAACGACCTAGTAATATCAATCGAGTTTGGCAGTGGCTATATGGACATCCGTTACTACATTTGGAAAGAGAGGAATGTCCGTGTGTTTGGTAAAAAGTGTCAAGTACAAACAAAATTGTTCAAGATATTCAATTAAAAACCTACGAGTGGATAGTGCGAAGATCGAATAAATACAAAGAGATAGATTGGCAATTGTGGTTATTTAATCTGGAGAACTGTCATCTGATATAATATGGTACTTGTTTCGTCTGCTGCAGTGAGTTTTGTCTGCATAATTTCTGTGTTCAGGTGCTGGTGCATATTTTTCCATGTTATCCGGTTCTGCAGTTATGTTTGGGATTGTATCAGCATCTCTGCAAGTGGGTTTTGTTGTTTGCAATGTGGTACTTTTTGTCATTAAATCCATTTGGTTCAGTAGGTCCAATAGATGATTATTGTTTCGAGATTGTTAGTGTTTGGCAAAGATGTTGACATTGATGGCCAATTCTCCATATGGAATATTTTTCATGTGGATATTGGTTGTCGATGTTGGTTTGCTTACCTTTTAATGTAGTATCTACTATGGTCTCATGTGAGGTTTGTCGGTAACTTTGTCTTGTTTTTGTATTGTTTTTTGGATCCCGTTCCCTTTTAAGTAGTTTGTTAATTGGGGAGGGATGCCTTGTATTGTATCGTGATTTTCTTTTGTGGCTCCTAATATAAATTGCTTTTCAAAAAATAAATTATTAAAGAAACTAGCAAGGAGCTAGAAATTACAAATTAACAAAATGAGGGTTTTTAAGCCAATCTATCCAACTAAAAAAAAGTTACATCTATGTTTATACCAAAGAAAAGAGCGAGCCACTATATCGTCAATAATAATCGCCTTCGAAAGCCGAGTTGGACCAAAGATACGCTTGTTATGAAAGATCCAAATATACCACCACATAACATAACAAACTCCTTCCAGCAGCTTTTTGTGTTTAGAGTTGAGATGGATATTGACGAGCCACTCGTCATAAGAAGACACCTCCGTAAAGTTAATATCCCACCAAGACAAAATCTTTTGGAAGATATTTCTAGCAATATGACATGTAAAGAAAATATGCCTACTCGATTCCACTTCCTTATCACACATAGGATATAAAATCGAATCGATAGCCATACCTCTTTTAAAGATATTCAGTCTCGTAGGGAAGCTATCCATCTTAACTTTCCAAGCATGAATGTTGACTTTGATAGGGACGGCACGAATCCAACGGGTTTTAGAAGAAACTGTGGAAAACTAGAAGGGGGTTGAATAGTTTACCTATTAAAAACTTTGTTTTGAAACTTATTGAAAGATCAATTGATATTGATCTTAGATATGTTAGTGAATGATAATCAATATGCAAGCAATATATATAAAGAGTAGATAAGGAAAGAAACAATCAAACCACGACAAGTTGTTTATAGTGGTTCCGTCTACAAGGACTCTTTTTCCTTGCCCTACTCCACTCCCCGAGTCTCACACTCGAGAGTTTAACTTCATTAGTCAACAAGCTCCTTTCACCGGCGGAGAAACCTTTACACTTCGCTTACACACTATTTCCGACACTAAGCTAGATGTCGAGTTCTTTTCAAGGGTACAACCACTTCCACACACAATGTATTTTAAGGACTAAAATACTAACCACTCACACTCACAAGATTATGATGGTTTGATACAACAATGATGTATGAATCAACACTAGATCATACAACAACAAACAAACAAGACTTCAAACTATTTGTTGAAGCTTGAATATGCCTTGATCTTCTTTGCTACAAAAGAGGATCACTATAATGATATGAAACTGAGTTAAAAATGTTAGAGAGAAGGAATGTATGTGGATATGCTAGAAAGGGATGAGAAACAACTTGGTTTGGCTTTGCTATTTATAGCCAAAATTATCAGCAGGCACCACGGATCCCTCAAAAGGGTTCCGCCCGTGTAAATATTTGGTGTCACGGGTCCGACACAAGATCACCAAAATCTTACCAAAGTCAACCATATCTATCCAAGATTGTGTAAGATATGTAGAGTCTAAATCTACACAAATTATCTAGTGAAATCTTCTAGATATTTCAATGACGCACTACATGATGTCATGTGTTGTTTTCTATTTTTAGAAACATGTTAAAATGTAAATACATATGTAATGTTTTATCTTAAGAAACTAAAACATGCTTGATCTAACAATGTTCACATACATTATGGTTTAGAGTCATATCAATAATATGATTAATCAAAATGTAAATGCTTGAGTGATGAAGATATTATTTGAAAAGCTTGTTTTAATATCTATTAAACTTGACAAGCTTTAAGCTTTATAAAAATTAAATTTACTTTTGTCGTTAACAAAACTTAGGTAAAGATCATAAAATATAAATAACGTTTAATGATGATATTTGTATTAACAATCTCCCCCTTTTTGTTGAGGAGAAAACATAAAATTTATTTTTATAAAAGATGTAAAGTTTGTACAAGAGTTATAAAAATATGAAATTAATTTTAAAACTTGAAAGATTTAGATGAAGATAATAATGCTAGTATGTCTAATTTAGACATGATGTTGACTTTTCAGAAAGTCAAAGTATGCAGTTGACTTTATATAAAAGTCAAAGTTGTCCAAGTTCTATAATATTTTTCCCCCTTTTTGTCTCAACAAAAAGAAGATGCGAGGCGGAATATGTAATGAGCCCGAGCCATTATCTCCCCCTTAACCAATGCTCCTCCGAAATTGGGTGCCAAGAGAAAGATACATGGATTGTGAAAAAGCTACAAAAAGTGTTAGTAATAAGCATCATCACAAGCATTTTCAAACACCATGTAACAATCCACAACAATATAATAAACACCAATTATTTGTTAAATTTTTTCATGATATGAAAATCATGAAAAGGGAACACAATGAAGTGTTAGTACATGAAAAAGAAATTAATCTTAGAAAATTAAAAAATTACAAAGAAAATCCTAAAAATTTCTTAAAAGACATAAACTAGGAGCCTCCTATTGAGGTGGTGGATGAGCAAGAGCATTGATGCGCTCTAGGATATGATTGAGGATGAACCTCATTTCATCTTGAAGCTCATGGACCATCACCCGGGTCCTTTCGGTAATGTGGGCGGTCCGCTCACAATTTGAGCAACCGTGTCTAGGAGGGTAGTATGGTTCATGATTTTGTGGTGGTGGAATGGTGGAGTTGTTGGTGTTGGTGATTGAGTGGTAATTATGGAGGCTAGCAAAGCACTTTGCATTTGCATGGTCTCACTAAGATGAGAATCCACCATATTGGAAAATTGGTGGAGATGATTGAGCTCGGCTTCAATCTCTTCTTTAGTGGGGTGATCATCCCACATGGATTCCTCAATGTCCTCTAAATGAGGAGGCATGGATGTTGTAGGTAGTGGTTGATCCCCATACAAAGGACCATGGATTTCCTTGTGGATAGGATGGAAAAAGAGAGGTTTTGGCCCTAACGGGGCTTTTGGATCAAATGATGGACGTGGAGACTCATGAGCTATTCGCTTAATAGTACCAAAAGATGGTAGTGGTGGTGGATGCTTGGGCCTAGGAGGCAAGTCCTCCAAGTCTTCCAAAAATGGATTTGGAGATGTAGGTGGTGTAGAAAATAACTCCAATGGGATGAGTGTTGGAGATTTTAGAGGTGATTGTGACTTTGATGTTTGGATAGGAGCCGGTGGTGGTGAGCTAGTGATAGGAGTCTTTGTTGGTGGTGGAGTAATGACAATGATAGGTGATTTTGAAGGTGGTGTAGGTGTAGCCAAAGTGAGGAAGTTCTCATCTCTTATGGGAGATGAGATGGTTAAAGGAGAGGACTCGGAAGAGGAGCTTATGTTGTCAAAGCAACATGGTCGTACGCTCATTCTAGCAGTTCTTTTGCAAGACTTGGTTGATGGAGAAGACTTAGTCATTTTAGCGTAAGGTTTTGCTAGTAGATGATAAGATTTGAGAAAGTGTGAGGATGATCATCTTAGAAGCTCTTAATTTATAGGATTGTGAAATTATGGAGAAATGTGTTTGATTTGATGTTAAACCATAGAAGAGATGAGGTTCCTAATGATTTTGAAGTGGGTTTAATGCTAGTCATATCACCCAAGTCAATCCATACAAGGAGGATGGAGTGAAGTGATAAAGATTTGCAATACATGTGTTCTAATGATTATGGGATCTTTAGAATCAGATCACCCACGGATTGCAAGGAACCAAATTTTTGGTTCCTTCCTTTATGAAAAAGGGTTCCTTGGGTGAATTTTTAAAATTTTTGAATTTTGGTGGGAAATAGATATCATATTTGCCTAAGTGTGTTAAACTAGTTCTAATATGGGTAAAAACTAGTTAAGATTATCCTAGAAGCAATGTATGGTAATTTGGAATGATGAAATAATCGAAATTTAGAAAGTTACCTGTAGGATCTACGACACCAATTATTTACACAGGCGGAACCCTTAAATTGGTGCCGCCTGGTCTGCCTGTACAGGTATGGCGGTACCAAAAGCTATAACAGACGGAAGTGGAGACCAGAAATCTTCACAGACCCCTTTTTTAAGTATCGGGGACTTTTCCGAAACCTGAAATTTTGCTTAAAACACATGACATTAATTATTTCTAGTTAGGAAAAGTCGATAACACATATACAAACATAGTGGATCATAGACTTTGACCAAGGGCTAACGATTTTCACATAAAAGTGAAAATGGGTAAAATTTGATAACACACTTGTGCTATCCCCCATGCATAATTCGGTTTGCATATGTGACACACGGTAAATTTTCACCAAAATTTAACTGATAATAAGTAATTTATTATTACAAAGCATAAGTCATTTAAGCACGCATAAGCTTTACCTGAACATTTGAGTAGTTAACTCGCATACATGTAGACAATTGCATCATCAAGTTGCATTCATATCATTTTGTGAATATTTCATTTTGTCTTATGATTTAAATTGTAAGACGAGAGGTTACCTCGCTTACCCCAATGACCGACCTAATCGCACGCTGCATTCTACACTAAGATAAGGACTTGATAAAACAAGTGACAAACTCCGTAATGAAAAATATTACAAAATAATATCTCCGACACGTAACCATAAGATACTACGCTATAAAAGTTATCACACAATGATGCTTCGATCACAATTTAATATCAAGGACACAAAGAATTTAACACATTTTCACTTGAGCAACAACTTTATAAGACTCAAAACAACTTATTACATGTAAACCTCCCAAAAACAAGATCATCTAAACCAAAGATATCAAGATCTCTTCTTCAACCTCTTACAAGATCCTACACCTCTTACTCCGCCTCCCTTTATAGACCGAATCTCCCAAAGAAGAAGACCCAACATGTCCATTCCATTAACTACTCTCTCTTACCAAAACATGCAAACTTTGTCCTTCAAATCTCCCTTGATGCGCCGGATTGTAATTCAATAAGTCAAGAAGGATCAAAATAAAATCACACAAGAGATACATATCTTCCATTGTATCTACCTTGAGCCAAGGTCCAAGATATGTTAGGTTTGGAAGTTAACTAAATTTGGCTTCAATCCAAATACCCAAGAGGAGAGAGTGAGTCAAAAATTACTTGGGTCCTTCCTTTTTATTCCAGTCGAGGCAACCAAGGATGACACACACCAAATATCACCACAAAAGAGGTAGGAATACTAAGAGGAGAGGATTTCTACTTGGGTGTTTTATTTGGATCAATCGGACTCGATTGTGGTGTCAAACATCCGGTTGACCTTCGACATTGCCATCACCTCCTCTCTTGTAAGAAATCATTCAACTTAGTATTTGTTAAAGTTTATAAATGGTGTTGTTAATAAAATGTAAAGATGATAATATGTTGTTTTGGTATTCGAGTGTGTGAACAAATTGTCTTGATGTACATACTCTTTGATTTCGATAAGTGGGTTATATCACTTAAGTCTTGAAGTTGGTCATTGACATTGATGAGTTAGTTTTCTGTCGAATGTACAAAACCAAGAAAACTGGGTAAAGATGAGTTTTAAATAATTCTATCGGTGGTGTTGGTATTGAGTCTGGGAAGTTGAGGTTAGTCGTGACACTAAATCTAACTCTCGATAACCTGCTTAAGGAATACTAAGTCGAATGTCTCGTAGCAAGTTCGCTTTGTGATATTCAGTTAAGAGTTGTTGTTGTCCCTAGAGCCATGTGTTTGGTTCGAAAGTGAACCCATTTCGAGACCAGTGGCACCCTTCTGTAGATCCGTATGTTGTTCACCTGGGGTTAGTAAGATGATTAAGTAAAACCAAGGTCATGTCGACCCGAGTACTTAGTAGTGTATAACCTTGTGCACTACCTGTCGAGTCTCCTCCGTCTCCGCTATAACGAACTAGTGATGATGTTGTGGTAGTACCACGATGTCGGGGTTTCTGTTTAGACCAATATTACATTAAAGTTTGCACATGAATCCTGTGATATTAAAGAGTCTAATAACCCCTTAGCAAAGTGATAGAATGTTTTGGGTCGAAAAGAGTAAAACACCCCGTGGTCATCACCACGGTGGTATAATCTTGTCTTTCTTAAATGGTTTTGATGAATTAATGTGGGTCTAGCGCGATAAGCCTTGTCGAGAAAACCCGACTTCACGGTCCGAATCGATCATATCTAAGTAAACCTCGAGTCGAATTACGTATGTTGTAATCGGTGTCAAAAGAAAAGTCAGTGGTTACAAAGTGCTAATATTTGTACATGTAAATTTCACCAGAACTTCCTCTAACCATATGTATAAAATTCGCTTGGGCCTTAGTCCAGAAAGATTGTTAAACCATTATTGGGCCGAAGCCCACTTCCTATACATATACCACTTCGGGCCACAGCCCCAATAATTAAAAACTTCATACCATACTTCTAAGTAAATGAGTCATAACAATTATAGGAAGATGAGCATATAATGAGGTAAGCTACTCACGAACAACCCCTCGTCTTCAAAGGTCTTTGCGCTAGACGTCTAGGAAGGTGCATTAATTAAATCTACGATAACCGAAAGTCATCTTCAAGTCGTAAACAATTATTCAGCAAAGGTTCACATTAAAACGTCAGGTACTAATTAAAAGATAAGAGAAATGTCTACACAATAAAAATTCTAAACAAGGATATCTCAACACAATCTAATACTTAGATTAGAGTGTCTCGATGCAAACGGATATATAAGAAATTATATGCTTATGCGCCGACAAGGAGCAATTGATCAAAACATGAATTTCTTAATAAAGTCTACATCAAAATTTTATCGTCAAATGAGTTCGGATAGACATGCTTATGTTAAGTAATTACTAGTCAAAGGTTTTGAATATTAGGAGCAAATTTTGATAAACAAATAAAGACTACTGAATCATTTTATCATTTATAATTTGAAAGTCTCCAAACTTAATTTAATTATTTTCTAAATGCAATTAGAAAATAAATCAGCTAATATTGATTTTGACAATAATAATATGTGTCAACATGAATAAGTATATATACATTTATATACTTACTAATAGAATATCGTAATTATTTTACAACCCAAATTATGGATTTTAAAATCATTATAGAGTTAACATGAAAGAGTATATATACATTTATATGCTTACTAGTAACACCTTTTAAACCATTTTACAAACTAAAAGGTTGGTTTTAATACCATTGTACAAAAAAATATAAATTAAACCAATTGAAGTAAGCGATACTTAAAACAATGAACTAAAACATTACCCTCCTTATCTAGGTCGCGTGTCGGTGCCGCTCACAACAATCACTAATCCCACATTTGGATTGCACAATTGCTAAGGTGAGTTTCATAGCCCCACTTTTACTTGATAAACTGCTTTATACATTTTGGGGTGAGAAATATGCAAAACCTTTATGGACCAAAACTATTACATGATTACTATTACGTGGTTTAGCCTAAGCCTTTATGTCCCTAGAGAATGCCCTTTTCATGAACCGTCAATTCCCATTGGGAAACGCGAATGTTATAAATAGATCTATTGAGGGTGACTCCTCCGCTCGGTTGGCCATGCTTAGGCCAAGGCGAAACGTATACCATGTCGGAATCAAGTGTTGAGGACAAAACACTTGCATGGGCCCTATATTGTATGACATCTTTTAGCATACGAAAACCGTCAGTAGTATCGGTTGCATGAACTTAGAGCTAACGTAATAGACTTTCATCCATATATCATTATATTCTTGATAATGATTACATGCCTTTGCTTATGGTCCAAACTTACTATTTTAACTAAACCTATGGACTCACCAAATTATAGTGACCTTTCTAGCATATTTTCTCGTGTGCTTAGTTGTGATCATTGATGCAAGGCAAGAGGCGGATAAATGGTCGAGAAATTTCTAATGAAGAGTTTTACATATAAAAGATGTTTTATATTGGGACCACAAAACTTATGGGATGTGCCCATCTAAACAATGTTGTAAGAAAATGTTTAAAACTACTTTATGAAATCAAACGGAGTATGTATTCCGCTCAGACATTTGTGTTATGATTCACCAATTTCGTAACGCTCCCAGATAACACGTATGCTTCCGCTAAGCCAAATTTGGGGGTGTTACAGATTGGCATCAGAGCCTAAGTTATAGAGAACTAGGTACATATAAACCCTAAACTATAACTACTTTTTACAAAAACATCACTCTACGACCGCCAGTTACCGCTTGCCTTACTTGCCATATTACTTAGAGTCAATTTAGACATGACTACATGACATAATGCCTATTACATGATTGCATGACATATTGCCTATTTATAAATTCACTACTCCATATCTATCATAAGTATATTTTTACATATACTTACACATATACACCGCCTTGTCACGCACCATGCCTTCCCTCACTCAAGCTCGATGCGATGGCACAATGAAGGTTTGTCACCCACGAACGCATCCCACCCCTTCTCAACTCACTCCCGACACCGAAACCCGTGCAGGTAGTGTATCAAGTTCACCGTGAGGGTACTACCCACACTCCACCGCTCACTTCCAAATCATCACTACCGCAAGACTATACCTACCAGCCCACTACTCCTACACCTCACCAAGACACCAAAGAGATCCACTCCCGGTTGGGAGATACCTTCTAGCAAGAGAATCTCTCTCCGCATCATCACCATCATCTTCGATACATCACCTCCTAGTTCGCTCAAGTTGGGAAAACTTCAGAGCACCATTGCTAGACCACCAACCTCGACACGCTTATGGCGCGCCTAACACGCCATGAAGAACAAATAGAAGAGATGTCGGATCATCCGGGGATACTACCGTAAGAAAGGATTGGAGGAATCAAGAAGTGGTGGAAGGATTACAAGCACTTGGCGAAACACTCAAGGAATGCTACAACGATGTTGGGACAAAGAATAGAGGAACCCGTGAGAAGTTAAACGGTAATTGCTCGCCTCAAGACCACATTGAAAGGTGTGCTCGAAACTCCGTGAGACACCTGTGGACGCCTCACGAGATTGAAAATAGGCTAACACGGTTGGAGACCGTTGCTACAATAGCATTAATCGAGACAGATACCGGAGGGTGTCGTTGAATCTCAAAGACGTACTATGGAGAGTAGGGCAAATGAGGTCAACAACAAATTTGCTAGAATGGAGGCCCAACTCGTGGAGTTAGAAGAATGGAAGGCAACTCAACAAAGTCAACTCGGGACAACATCGGAAATGCTTAAATTTCACTTTGCAATTGCGTTAGATGTTGTGATGAGTGGTTTCAATAAAAACGCTTGTAGTAGTTTTGTTGTATGACAAACTAGAGCGAGTCAATGAACGATGTTATGTATCGCCCTATGAGCCATGAACCTCCTTAGAATGTAATCAAGTTTATTGTGACGAACGACTATGCGTAATAAACAACGACGTGTGAGTTATAACCTTTTGGTAAAACTCGCTTCAACCTGTCTTCGCTTTCTTAATGTCATCTTGATAGACTAAGACTACGTTATATTCAGTCAATACAACCTGGAAAATACTTGGTTGAGAAGTAATATACGTTGTAACTTTATGATTCTTCACCACGGTCCTCACACTCATAGAAAACTCATTGTTGTCATTTCTTGTGGTTGAAGGAAGATGTTTCTAGTAAAGCAAAACATGAACGCAAACACCACTGAGAAATCTGTTAGCGAACGAGTTGCTGCAAGAATTGCTAACTACCAAATCAATCACAACATCAACAACCTTATCCAGGGAAATAGGGAAGAAGAGGTTGGTAAGACGCTCACATCACGAAATTTATCTTACCAAGAATTCGTGAGTCAGAACCCACCAAAGATTTGAGGGACCAAGGAGCTAGAAGTTTGGCAAATGGCTAGAAAGGATAGAGACAATTTTCCGCGAACGAGTTGCGGACAATTGTAAGGTCAAGTATGCTACTTGCACATTTCGACACCAAGCCCTCACATGGTGGGACATTTATGTCCGATTAGTGGGAATAGACGCCGCTTACTCACTTCAAAGGGGACACCACAAGAAAATGATGGTTGCGTAATCGCTCAAGAAATGAACTACGAATGATGGAAAGGGAACTCGTGGACTAACTATGATAGGGAATGACCTCGAGGGTACACCAATCGCTTTCGCGAACTAGCCCAACTATGTCCTAACATAATAGGACCTGAGGAAAAGAGACTCGAAGCATACTCTTGGGGATGTCCTCCCGAAACTCGGAAGAACGTTGTTGCATTCACACCCACTATCACTCAAGAAGCTACTAGTGCGACACCTGGATTGACAAAGTCACTGCCTCAAGGCAAGGCAATGAGGTACTGTGGTAGCAAGAGGAACTGGGAATATGATGGTGAGAAGAATCAAATGCAACAATCAAGCAAACGTCAATGGACGGCTAAGGTTAAGACTACTAAAAACAAGCGGGAAGTAAGGTACGCCGGGACAAAACCCAAGTGTAATATATGCCCACATTACCACTATGGAAAATGCCCTCTACCTTGTGGGATTTGTAAAAGAGTTGGGCATGAGATAGAAGATTGTAAGCAACTCTATAGGGAAACAATGACATGTCATGGATGTGGAGAGAAAGACCACATCAAAAGCATGTGCCCGAATAGGAGGGTCGCGAAGAAGGCAAGAATCACAAAACAATTTCAAGAAAGTGTGAAGAATTGTTCAGCTCTCAACGGACACCATGGAAGAAACTAAGTTAGCTAGAGATGTTGGTTGTAATAAAGCTTAGTTTAACTTCCAAGTTATAGTCTACTTTAAAGTACTTCTATGAAACCTTGATGTACTGAACCTTTCCCTAGTAATGTATCTCGTTGTTGTTATCGTGTTATCTTGATATACGCCCTCTCCATGACCGCTTCACCATATCATTAAGAATTTCAATTATCTTGTCTCGATGAAAAGGTTCCTCCAAAGACAAGAGAACGTCATCTTGGGTGTTCGACTAGTCTCTCTGCCAAATTAGTATCACCCAACGGGTTGTTCTAGAAAGATCCACATTCCAAAAAGTACGAAGGTATTATTATCTATACCGATAAGACCAACCCAAACCATTACCTCGCCAAAAATCACGAATCCAACATTTCATTTCTAACCAAGTTGTCATTATTTCACACATCTTAGTCAAACGAACTATAGGCCACACTGACAAAATAGGTCGGCCTAGCAAATCTTATAAACTATCACACCGAAACTTCGCACATGAACTTTTACAACATTTCCGCTGACCAAAGAATAAGTACACCAAGATTTAGATTATACAGAACAACACGTCACCGGTCCCCAATTATACATAGCCTGATCACCTATGTATAATTCGGGAGGGGTAACGTGCACAGGACATGGCTAAATTCTTGAAATTCTTACCCGGTCATGTTAAAGGAAGTGTTTAACTCTCTATCACGAAATAGGAAGATTCGTGCCTATATCTCACGTCGACATCCTACCTTAAAATGCCATACATTTCACATTACACGGGAATAGAATAAACCGTGCCACCTGAGAGAAGAAATCTTCTATTAAGGAAACAAATATGAAACGTTTGAACCTTCGACAATGAATTAGCACCCTATAGAACACAGAACGCAGAGACTGACGCCTCGGATATGCCACTTTATATTTAGTATCCTATCACATACACTGAACTAAGAAAGGAATAGATCATCATACCCCCAGGTCAACCCCACAAGCACCTACACACACTACGCAATGAAAAATTCTGTGGTCCACCTGTTTTAGACATACTTGAGTATGACAAAGACTCTACCATTTAAGGCAGACGCTTTACACAAGAGCTGGAAGCTATCCTGATCCAAAAAGGGAAAAATAATGGTATAGAATACTCAACATCCAAGGATCCATGAGGTCCACAACGCAGTGCACAAATTAGAATCGGAACCTAACAAGACCACACTAGGAAAACCTAGAAATGTTATCCTTACTACACCACCGAGTACAGTGTACACCGACCGCAATGTCCTACGGAGAGTACAAAAAAAAAAAAAAAATAAAAAAAAAAAATTTGACCATGTGATGACACCAGCAATGGTAGTCGCAACGTGAGATCAATTACAATGTTTGTACTCACCCAAATCTAAACCGTCATGACCGCATATACTTCAAACAACACCTAGCAAACAAAACCTTGTAAAAGCCAGATCATTTCAAGTAGTATCACGCAACGGACGAACCGACAAGATAAAACTCTTACGACATAACCAAAGGTGAAATGGAATTCGTAAGGTACCGAAGGGAATCTTATCCCCAGGAACCAACGTTGAGACCCACGCCAAGAAGGGATTTGTAATCTCATTATGTGGGAACCTTATTAAGGCCAGGAGTTATACTCATCTAATGTCCAGCAAGGGTGTACCTTGATCCAGAAGACTATTATGAGTATCGAACACGAAGGTTAGTAATTGACCAATGTCAAACCATACTTAACATGTTCGAAAGGAAGAATTCAAAACAATCGAACCGACAAACCAACCGTACGCGCACCGAAAATTTCGATAGAAATGGAATGCTAAACAATAAACTCTAGTACCAAGTCACCAAGGATCCTTATCAATTTAGACTCTACATGGGTACTAATTGATCATCTCCTCAAATTCACCTATTCCTACCAAACAAAGAGAACGACAACATGAACAAACTTGCAAGGATTGCTCAAAGCAAAGCGCTACAAGTCATAGCATTTCAATTCTCTTCACCCCAAATAGCGACAACCATTTACATCAAACTTTCAAGACCACTCCAAAAGTCCTGAGAAGTTATCTCCAAATAAGTACCACCTACCGTCCTTCGACTGCTAGACTGAATGAAAGTGCCATTCAATCTATAGAAACTATACTTCGAACATGAGTAACTTATTTGAGAAATGAATGGAGCAGGCAAATTGCCTTAACCGAATCCCTTTGCAACGAAAGACCACCTCATAAGACACCGTAGGGTCAAGAGCGCAAATCAATCGTGTTCAGAACAGAGACTAGCAAGGAACCAGTCCAATGGCTCCAAGCTTCTAACAAGAACCATTGATAATAGTATGCGTATCAGAGGTTGAGTACAAGCAACTCTGATCGTTAAGGACAATAAAAATAGGACTAAATGACACTTGAGGTTCGCGTCGACGAAAAAGATTGAGGAGTCGACTCAGAAGAGCATAAACCATTTTAACCGAACGCAAAAGGGCAATACCTTGTTTCGTAAGATTTATCGGATCCTCTCCAAGACCAAGCTAGTAGTTATCAACTCGGATTACCATTAGGACTATACGTTACGCCCACACATTCTAGTACGCACAACTTCGAGAAAGCCAACTCACTGAACTAATTCAAGAAACTACTGAGAAAATTGTGCTAACCCAGAACCGTCTGCAAACAACATGTAATCGTTAAAAGAGATACATGGACAGAAGATGAAATCCACTTGAGTTTCAAGTGGGGGATAGAGTCATGATAAGATTTTTGCCACGGAAAGGCAAAGTCCGTTTTGGAAAAAGGTGGAAAGTTGAATCTTCGTTACATTGGACCTTTCAAAATTTTCGCAAGAATAGGACCGGTAACCTACCAACCCGAAATTTCCACAAAAACTCAACTCTTTGCATAACGTGTTTCACATGTGAAACTCGAAGAATTGCCCTCATAACGAAACTCTCGCTATTCCAACGAAAGAAATTCAAAATCGGCAAAAGATCTAAATTTTGTCAAGAGACCCAATTGAAATATTGGATCAAGAAATCAAACGGCTTAAACAAAGCCGCACTCCTATCGTTAAGATCTGTTGGAACTCTCAAAGAGGTCCAGAAATACACATGAGAACGCGAAGACCAATTCAAGCGTAGATACCCACACATTTTCTCTATTTCTTCAAATAATTCTAACTGAAAACCGAGGACGGTTTTCTCTTCTAAGGCGGGGAGGATGTGACACACGGTAAATTTTCACCAAAATTTAACTGATAATAAGTAATTTATTATTACAAAGCATAAGTCATTTAAGCACGCATAAGCTTTACTCGAACATTTGAGTAGTTAACTCGATACTATAGACAATTGCATCATCATTTTGCATTCATATCATTTTGTGAATATTTCATTTTGTCTTATGATTTAAATTGTAAGACGAGAGGTTATCTCGCTTACCCCAATGACCGACACTCGCACGCTGCATCGACACTAAGATAAGGACTTGATAAAACAAGTGACAAACTCCGTAATGAAAAATATTACAAAATAATATCTCCGATCGTAACCATAAGATACTACGCTATAAAAGTTATCACACAATGATGCTTCGATCACAATTTAATATCGCGGGACACAAAGAATTTAACACATTTTCACTTGAGCAACAACTTTTATAAGACTCAAAAACAACTTATTACATGTAAATGTATATGCTTACCTCCCCAAATTTACACAATAAGTAAATACATCTAATTACTACACAATAAACAAATGAATACTTTAAATAAAATAAAAGTGAGATAAAATCCTTTTGTCTTCTCTCCCATTCACGACAAAAACAAGATCAGGAAACCAAAGATATCAAGATCTCTTCTTCAACCTCTTACTCCTACACCTACGCCTCCTTTATAGACCGAATCTCCCAAAGAAGAACACCCAACATGTCCATTCCATTAACTACTCCTCTCTTACCAAAACATGCAAACTTTGTCCTTCAAATCTCCCTTGATGCGCCGGATTGTAATTTGAATAAGTCAAGAAGGATCAAAATAAAATCACACAAGAGATACATATCTTCCATTGTATCTACCTTGAGCCAAGGTCCAAGATATGCTAGGTTTGGAAGTTAACTAAATTTGGCTTCAATCCAAATACCCAAGAGGAGAGAGTGAGTCAAAAATTACTTGGGTCCTTCCTTTTTATTCCAGCCGAGGCAACCAAGGATGACACACACCAAATATCACCACAAAAGGGGTAGGAAGACTAAGAGGAGAGGATTTCTACTTGGGTGTTTTATTTGGATCAATCGGACTCGATTGTGGTGTCAAACATCCGGGTTGACCTTCGACATTGCCATCACCTCCTCTCTTGTAAGAAATCATTCAACTTAGTATTTGTTAAAGTTTATAAATGGTGTTGTTAATAAAATGTAAAGATGATAATATGTTGTTTTGGTATTCGAGTGTGTGAACAAATTGTCTTGATGTACATACTCTTTGATTTCGATAAGTGGGTTATATCACTTAAGTCTTGAAGTTGGTCATTGACATTGATGAGTTAGTTTTCTGTCGAATGTACAAAACCAAGAAAACTGGGTAAAGATGAGTTTTAAATAAATTCTATCGGTGGTGTTGGTATTGAGTCTGGGAAGTTGAGGTTAGTCGTGACACTAAGTTTAACTCTCGATAACCTGCTTAAGGAATACAAAGTCGAATGTCTCGTAGCAAGTTCGCTGTGATATTCGCCAAGAGTTGTTTGTTGTCCCTAGTGCCATGTGTTTGGTTGAAAGTGAACCCATTTCGAGACCAATGGCACCCATCCGTAGATCCGTATGTTGTTCACCGGGTTAGTAAGATGATTAAGTAAAACCAAGGTCATGTCGACCAGTACTTAGTAGTGTATAACCTTGTGCACTACCGCCGAGTCTCCTCCGTCTCACTGTAACGAACTAGTGATGATGTTGTGGTAGTACCACGATGTCGTGGTTTCTGCTTAGACCAATATTACATTAAAGTTTGCACATGAATCTTGTGATATTGAAGAGTCTAATAACCCCTTAGCAAAGTGATAGAATGTTTTGGGTCGAAAAGAGTAAAACACCCCGCGGGTCATCACCACGGTGGTATAATCTTGTCTTTCTTAAATGGTTTTGATGAATTAATGTGGGTCTAGTGCGTATAAGCCTTGTCGAGAAAACCCGACTTCACGGTCCGAATCGTATCATATCCAAGTAAACCTCGAGTCAGAATTACGTATGTTGTAATCGGGTGTCAAAAGAAAAGTCAGTGGTTACAAAGTGCTAATATTTGTACATGTAAATTTCACCAGAACTTCCTCTAACCATATGTATAAAATTCGCTTGGGCCTTAGTCCAGAAAGGTTGCTAAACCATTATTGGGCCGAAGCCCACTTCCTATACATATACCACTTCGGGCCACAACCCCAATAATTAAAAACTTCATACCATACTTCTAAGTAAATGAGTCATAACAATTATAGGAAGATGAGCATATAATGAGGTAAGCTACACACGAACAACCCCTCGTTTTCAAAGGTCTTTGCGCTAGACGTCTAGGAAGGTGCATTAATTAAATCTACGATAACCGAAAGTCATCTCCAAGTCGTAAACAATTATTCAGCAAAGGTTCACATTAACACGTCGGGTACTAATTAAAAGATAAGAGAAATGTCTACACAATAAAAACTCTAAACAAGGATATCTCAACACAATCTAATACTTAGATTAGAGTGTCTCGACGTAAACGGATATATAAGAAAATATATGCTTATGCGTCGACAAGGAGCAATTGATCAAAAACATGAATTTCTTAATATAGTCTACATCAAAATTTTATTGTCAAATGAGTTCGGATAGACATGCTTATGTTAAGTAATTACTAGTCAAAGGTTTTGAATATTAGGAGCAAATTTTGATAAACAAATAAAGACTACTGAATCATTTTATCATTTATAATTTGAAAGTCTCCAAACTTAATTTAATTATTTTCTAAATGCAATTAGAAAATAAATCAGCTAATATTGATTTTGACAATAATAATATGTGTCAACATGAATAAGTATATATACATTTATATACTTACTAATAGAATATCGTAATTATTTTACAACCCAAATTATGGATTTTAAAATCGTTATAGAGTT
Organism: Chrysanthemum lavandulifolium; assembly: GCA_022545495.1. NCBI lineage: Eukaryota > Viridiplantae > Streptophyta > Magnoliopsida > Asterales > Asteraceae > Chrysanthemum > Chrysanthemum lavandulifolium. The sequence continues at coordinate 21,269,012 of CM040238.1, forward strand.
AACATGAAAGAGTATATACACATTTATATGCTTACTAGTAACACCTTTTAAACCATTTTACAAACTAAAAGGTTGGTTTTAATACCATTGTACAAAAACAATATAAATTAAACCAATTGAAGTAAGCGATACTTAAAAACAATGAACTAAAATATTTCCCTCCTTATCTAGGTCGCGTGTCGGTGCCGCTTCACAACAATCACTAATCCCACATTTCGGATTTGCACGTTTGCTAAGGTGAGTTTCATAGCCCCACTTTTATTTGATAAACTGTTTTATACGTTTGGGGTGAGAAATATGCAAAACCTTTTATGGACCGAAACTATTACATGATTACTATTACGTGGTTTAGCCTAAGCCCTTATGTCCCTAGAAAATGCCCTTTTTCATGAACCGTCAATTCCCCATTGGGAAACGCGAATGTTATAAATAGATCTATTGAGGGTGACTCTCCGCTCGGTTGGCCATGCTTAGGCCAAGGCGAAACGATACCATGTCGGAATCAAGTGTTGAGGACAAAACACTTGCTATGGGCCCCTATATTGTATGACATCTTTTAGCATACAGAAACTGTCGTAGTATCGGTTGCATGAACTTAGAGCTAACATAATAGACTTTCATCCATATATCATTATATTCTTGATAATGATTACATGCCTTTGCTTACGGTCCAACTTACTATTTTATCTAAACCTGTGGACTTACCAGCTTATAGCTGACCTTTCTAGCATATTTTTCTCAGGTGCTTAGTTGTGATCATTGATGCAAGGCAAGAGGCGGATAAATGGTCGTAGAAATTTCTAAGGAAGAGTTTTTACATATAAAAGATGTTTTATATTGGGACCATCGAACTTATGGATGTGCCTTTTATCTAAACAATGTTGTAAGAAAATGTTTAAAACTACTTTATGAAATCAAACGGAGTATGTATTCCGCTCAGACATTACTGCTAGATTCACCAATTTCAGAACGCCCCCGATAACACGTATGCTTCCGCTAAGCCAAATTTGGGGTGTTACAAGATACAACATTGTTTTAAGTTATTTTATCATCCTACAAAGTAAAAACAACCAATTTGTATCATACACCATAGTTTTTGTCTTGTTCCAAACACTCCTTTAAATACACCTCACTTATCCAACTTCTTGTAGATCTTTGTCATCATCCTTCCAAGGCACTTGAACATCCCCTTGGTTTGCTTGAACTCCGCCAATTCATTCTCAATCTCGGGGAGAGATGCATAGTACTCTTCAGGTGGAAGACGAGAATTTGGGATACCGTCTTTGGAGCTATTTGATGATGATGATGAAGGAGTTGGAGGTTTTGCCCTTTTGTCTTTAGTCTTAGCCACTCGCCGTCACCAAGGGCACAAATATGTGAAGGATGAGAGCATAGTCTAGCTTCAACCCTTTTGGGCTTGGTGGAATGGGTGCAATGCTCTATAGAGACGGGTGAGGAGCATCCCGTAGGAAGAGCGACCGATCCTCGAGTTGGAATATCTACCATTCTCCTAGAAATGTAGTAGGCTAAATTGAATTGTTGACGAGTGGACAAGTTGTAGAGCATGTGACAAAGGCAAACATTGATATTGTAACACCCCCAATTTCGTGATTCGCAACGGAATTGAAGCTGGGTGTTACTTCATGGCACAACAGTTATATCAATAGAAAACGAACCCTAATTGAGTCGTTTTAAAAGATTTATCATTCGATTTATATAAATATCAGAGTTTACAAAATGAGGTCCCAGTGGTTTTACAATTTATTAAATAAGTTTTCGAATGATAATATAGCCTTCTTGAGTATCCGTGCCCTTCCGTGCCATCCTCGTAAATTATGAACCTGAGATAAACATGCTAAAAGTGTCAACACAAAGGTTGGTGAGTTCATAGAGTTTATAGATAAAACAGTTGAGTTCATTAGTTTTGAGTTTGAGCGATTATTGTCATAAATACCAATATCGATGAAATAAGTAGTGGGTTACGTTATTATCCACCCATAGTTCGCTTGCTTAGTAATCGCTTGAACACAAATTTCAAGATTGGGCCACGTTGTTGTACCCATAAATTCAAGAGTTGCAAGATTTGTATTATTGCAACACAAAGATATATTGCCTTAAGTCTCATGAACGCAAACCTTAACACTAACGCCATAATAATGACGAAGTTACAAACATCATAATAATGATGTGAGCAACAATGCCCTCCGGTAGGAGTTTGCCATTCTCCTAGTATTCTCAATAAAGTGCATTTGGTTACCTATCCGGCTAACACAAATGGGGCGCCAACCGCCAATAGATCTATTCACTATATTCGCTCACCGCAAGTGATTAATGGCTCATGATAGAGGGACTTTTAGTGGCAATAGTGTATAACTTAGGCAATAACAATCAGGATCGCATACAGATAGTACATGTGTTCAAGTTTGTAGCAAAACGTATAAAGTGTGATTATGAACTCATAGTAGTATGTAAAAGATTTTGAGTACTTGTGAAAGTAAAAACGAGTAGTTAAACATGTATCTCCCCCAAAACAGTTTAAAAACAAGTAAAGGTATAGGCCATGAACTCACGGTAATTCATAAGAGTTTAAAATTAATATAAAAATATCAAGCAATATTTGAGCATGTATCTCCCCCAAAACATTCAAAATAAGGAAAAGAGGGGCTATGACGCACAGTAATATGAAAATGTTTAGAATACTTGTGAAAGTAAAAACAGGTAATTGAGCATGTATCTCCCCCAAAAATAGTATAAAACGATGTATAAAAACGGGGCTATGACTCACCTCGATGTTACAGTAGTCTGGATGGAAAACAAATTAAGTAATGTGAATAAAATGCTCCGACTCGTGACCGAAAGTTAGTATGTCATGTTTTAGTATTCGAGTTCAAGTTTATGCAATGTTAATGCTTTATCGATAATTAGATAACATGAAGTCTCTTCAAAATTAATAATACTTATCGTACTTATCTTTATGGCTCGAATGATTGTTAATAAATTTTATCGAAATCCAAGTTGTTAAATATTTTATGTTTCCAAAATGTTATAATTTACAATTTTAAATATTTATAGTTTTTACCCTTGCACTTTCAAAAATGACACTTTAAACCCTCAACTATGGGTTATTGATAAAATCAGCCCTTGTATAATTAACTTCACAGAAATTACATTTTTTGTCCAAGAAAAACACTTATCTCACAAAAATTATAATTTTTATGCTTAAAATTTTATAAGAAAATTTTACTAGTTTTTGGCCTAAATGGATAAAGTGCGGGTGAATAAAAGCGAGGCCTTAAAAGGTTTTTACTATGTTCTTGTTCCTTTCAAGAGTTTGTCCGGTGGTCTTTCTAATGGTTCAAACTAGAGGTCTTACGCTCTTACGGTTTGGTCGCAATGATTTTCCAAAGTAGGGGGGTTAGGTGCCTTTTGTTGGTTTTGGGCGATAACAGGGCTAAACGAGGGCAGATTTTACACGAGGCAAGCTAGTGTTTCTACAACGCATTTGACCCTTTAAACACTTTGCTATAAGCTCTTCTAAATGGTATAAGTCTCATGTCCTAGTTCTCTTTGATTAGAAAGATACAAGTCCACGAACATGGCCACTTGGTCACGACGCGTTTTAAGGAAATTTCATTTTTGACTCGTTAACTTTTACGGTGTGACGTAGAGAAGTTTTAATATGTTTATTAACTCTTTTTAAGTCATTATCTAACATTCTATAACTCCTACGACTCAAATTTTGAAAAGTGTACACAAGGCCTTTTTATGAAAATTCCCGCGAGTCACCTTCTTTGTGGTCGATTATAAAAGAGACTATAAGTGCTTTTAAAGACGTTATTGGGGAATTAAAATCTTTGCAGCGTGCCCTTTAAAACGGTTTAAACCTCATACTTTGAAACCCTTTAATTAACAAAATATTAATTACGGAAAAGGGCTACTTAGGCTATTCTTGCCAAATTGCAATTTTCGTTTTTAAACCATAAAACTCTATATCTTTTGCATGCAACCTTGTGAAATGTTGTTTTACCCATTTCTAATGTTTCTAATATAGTTCCTAATCAAATTTATCAAAAATCCCGTGTTTTCCCACATACCCGTTGTAAGAAGCTTTTGGTGTTTAGGACTTTTGACCAAAATGAAGGGCTATCTTTAAGCATAACAACTAGGCTTTTTAACCGGGTTATGGGGGCGTTTTGTAGTATTCTAGGTGGTGTTTACAACGGTACTTTGGTTGGCTTTAATACCTTTGACATGATATAAATAAATAGGGCGCAAGTAGGGGGCTGGAACTATTTTTGTAACATATATATAACACCAAGGATTTTTATTAAATTATGGCTTCATATGCTTAGACCCGTGCTCGAGTTTTTGAAGAAAACGCGTTCGGACAACTTTGTGCTTTAACCTTTTCATGAAACGAACCGAAATGCCTCGTTTCACGTGCCCGAGCGCTCGTCCACGTAAAGTTCGGACGATTTTTGGCAACTTCTTTAGACCATAACTTTTGACTCGTGTACTGCTTTAAGTGATTCTAATTGCTACGCTTTCCTTATAAAATCCTTTTTATCAAGATGCAATTGATATTAAAAGTTAAAACGAAATGGAATTGAGTTTAAAAGACTTACATGCTTGGGATTTGACAAGAACAAAAGGAGACCAAATGGATTTCTAAGTTGAAACAAGCCTTCTTCCTTCCTTTGCTTCATTACTTAGGGTGAATTTTCAGTAAATATGTGAGTATGAGAAATATTGTATGGTGTGTGTGATGGATGAGAATTTAGAAGGGGGAAAAGGGACGTTTATATAGGTGGTGGGAGTACATGAATTTACAAGGTGCTATGTCACCTTGTCTAGCAAGTGAGGGGGCAAGGTGATGTGTTGCATTGGAGCTTGTATGGTGATGAGTAATGGGGATGTATATGGCGTGAGGTGGTGATAGTTTAGCCAAACATTCTTCCTACAAATTTTGACTAGGGTAACTCTTCAAGGAAACAAGGTGATGTGGTGCAAGAATGAGCTAGGAGAGTCTTGTGGTTAAGGTAATTACAAGTAGTGTGTAAGTAACTAAAGGGTAAGTATTTAATTCATTTTTAACCATGGTAAAAAGGGGGGCGTTAGGCATTGAAGGGTAGTACCTAGGGCTTTTTAGGTTGTACCTATTGTGTAGACATGTAAAAACTTAGTTAAGTTTCTAATTTACTTTAGGTAAAATCTAGTTTAGGTTAATTTACATGTAATAAATAAAAGTAAAGGCTTAAGTTTTGGTGCATTATTGTTTGTACATTAGCATTGTTTTGTTATACTTACTAAAAAGAAAATATATTTTTAAGGCTTGTGCATTATAGGGTTGTACCTTGTGCTCAAAAATAGGTACATTGAGGTTTATAATATAATTTATATAAGTATTAAGCTTGTATGCATTAAAGACTTGTATATATGCTTGAAAGACTTGTACATTAATATTTTGAAAATATATCAGGTACATAAAATCATAGAGTTGTATATTAGGGCTTGTAACGGAAATTAAAGTATAGCTAGGTTTCGTGCTTTAATGACTTGTACTCTAGGTATAAAATGTTGTACTTTACCATTTATGAAAAAGCGTAGTTATAATAAATTAGGGTTTCATGTAAACTCAAATAAATGGTTAACGCTTAACTTGAAAGTTTAATAATTGTAATGTTAACGTAATAACGTTAAGTGGTAAATAAAAGTTGAAAACTTTATACTTGACATATAAGGAATAAACTTAAGACATTCGATGTTGGTGTGTGAGTTACGCCATATTAGTTAGTTGTTGTGATCAAATAAAAGGATATCGCTTCTTAAAAAAATTGGACGAGAAAATGGATAAGTATTCTTTCGTTAGAATATTATATTAGTTTAATACGAGGTGAAATTTACCGGTGGTTACAGATATGGTCTCTATTTCCTATAGTGCTAATGAAATTTGCTCTAAGGAGTTCCTCCCACTTCTTGAATTCGGCTTAGCTCATTGAGCTCCATACCATATGGATCTCGGTTAACTTCCTTTCCTTTTCGGGTGACACGGGTTGAGCGGCCCTTTCGTTAAAAGGTGCTCACGGATGACATCCTTATCCGCCAAAGGAGTTTGGTAGGAAGAGAGCGGTCATTGATTGCATCAAGGATAGTGAGTGATCACTTATCCGAGTAGACACATGTACCACGGTTGGGAATTCCTAGCACTTGAGCAAATTGGTTTAGGGAGATGGAGTAGTCGGTTTGATTGATCCTAAACCTAAGAGCCATTTGATCGTCCTCATCAGTGAAGGAGACAACACTAGCATAGAATTCTAAAACAAACCTAGGACAAATGGGTTCATCGATGTCGAGGAGACAATCAAAGTTGATAGTGGCAAGCTCTTGACGAAGATTAGTTCCACGACAAAGGAGGAATGAATGGTCCTACCCTCGGGGAAGTATCTTTGCTCTAGACTCTTAAAGATTTCGACTTGTTCCTTGGTAAGACCCTTGGTTTTGTGGTGTTTAGGGATGTAGCTAAGAGTATCCTTGTGATCATAGAATTTTGCGGCTACCATGGTTGTTCCTATGAGCAAGAATTTACATGTTAAAAATAAGGACAAATTTAGTGTTTTGGTTCTAGTGTGTGCCTATATGAAAACGATTTGGAGTTGCGGTTATCTCGACTCATTTTATGCATAAAATGGTTTTTAGTGGGGGTGTTTGGCAAAAGGCATGAGATAACCCAAACGCTCCTAAATCAATGTGGCTTCATTTGAATATACCCGAGAATGCATTTTAGTTATGCATTACCTTTAGTATTCAAGAGCATTATGCAAGTGATGAAAATTTACGTTTCTATTTGTATTAACAATGAAAAATTGTTTTACTACAAGTGAGAAGCTTTTCAAAATTTTGACATGGGGTGTTTGTTTAATTAGAATAAGGTCTTATAGTCATTATCTTTTAATTAGTGGGAAACATGATTGGTTTACCAAATTACAAAGATTAGTTATGCAATTTGCTAATTGAATACATATTTTGTACAAGAATATACATAATCCCCATGTAATGATTTTGTGCACAAATTTGAATCCTAGACTCAGAATTAAGAGAAGTAATGTAGTTAGGATACTTACAATGATGTTATCTTCAGTGATTAATGGGTGAGAAAATGTCAACAATGAGTTAGGTGTGTTGTTGAAACGTTTTGGTAAAGTGGGTTGTGAGGAAGAAGATGTTTTGTAAGTGGTATTTTTGTTATCGTTGTCACCACGACTGCACGACACCAAAAATTGGTTCCGTCCTTTTTGTCGCTTGGTGCCGTGGGAACAAAAGAGCGCACTTAAACTAATTTGTTTTGTTTTGTTTGTTCTAAGGTTTAGACTATGTTTTAACTACTTGTTTGGTTCCATTAGCCCTAAACCAAGTCTAAGAAGATTAAATGGTTCTCGTTTGAGAGGCTTAGTTAGGATGTCGGCAATGTTGTCTTCGGATGATACTTTCTCAATTGAGATGTTTCCTTTTTTAACATTGTCACGAAGAAAGTGATGGCGGATTTCAATATGCTTCGTACGAGCATGTTGGACGGGATTTTTGCTGAGACCAGTAGCTCATTTGTTGTCGCAAAGTATAGCGATATCTTTGAGATGAATTCCGTAATCCATGAGAGCTTGCTTCATCCAAAGAGCTTGTTGACATGCTTTTTCGGCTGAGACGTATTCGACTTCAGTAGTTGAGATAGCCAGAGCCGTTTGCTTCTTTGCAAACCATGAGGTGAGACAATGTCCAACAAAAGTACAAATACCACTAGTACTTTTTCTATCGACATAGTCACCGGCATGGTCTGAGTCGGCATACACTTTAGTTTCTACACCCGTTCCTTTGGGATACCATAATCCTAGACATGTCGTTCCCTTAATGTATCTAAAAATCCTTTTTAAGGCTTCTAAGTGTGATGCCTTGGGATTTTCTTGAAAGCGAGATATAGACAAACACTAAACATAATGTCGGGTCTACTAGCCGTGAGATAGAGTAGGCTACCGATCATTCCCCTATATTTAGTGTTATCTACCGATTCACCTTCCTCATCCTTGGTGAGTTTAGTGTCCGAAGACATGGGTGTCTTAGTTGGTTTTGAGTCTTCAAGACCAAATTTATTAAGCATATCTTTTATGTATTTAGATTGGTTAAAGATTATGCCATCTTCTAGTTGTTTAATTTTAAGTCCTTGAAAGAAGTTTAACTCACCCATCATACTCATCTCAAACTCATCGTGCATGGTTTTAGAAAAATCATCACATAGCTCTTGACAAGTTGATCCGAATATGATGTCATTAACGTATATCTGAACTATGATAATGTGTGATTCCTTTTTTTTGGTAAAAAGAGTATTATCTACCAATCCCATGGTATATTTGTTTTCAACTAGAAAAGTCTTAAGTCGATCGTACCAAGCTTTTGGTGCTTGCTTAAATCCGTATAATGCCTTCTTGAGTTTGAAGACATGATGTGGTTTCTCAAAGTCGGTAAAACCGGGAAGTTGAGCAACATATACTTCTTTGTTAATAAATCCATTAGGAAATGCACTTTTAACATCCATTTGAAATAATTTAAAGTCAAAAGCACATGCATATGCAAGTAAGATTCTAATAGACTCGAGCCTAGCTACTGGTGCATAAGTTTCATCATAATCAATCCCTTCTTGTTGATTATAACCTTGTGCGACAAGCCTAGCTTTGTTTCTAGACACTACACCATTTTCGTCCATTTTATTTCAAAAAACCCATTTCGTTCAAATTATAGTTTGATCTTTAGGTTTTGGAACTAACTTCCAAACATCATTTCTAACAAATTGGTTTAACTCTTCTTGCATAGCAATTACCCAAGATTCATCTTTTATTGCTTCGCTTATGTTTTTCGGTTCAATGGTTGATACATAGCAAAAGTGATTACTTTGATTTTGGGCTTGTGATCTTAACGTTCTTTGATTTAGTTGTCCTATGACCTTTCTAAAGGATGACTTTTAGATTCTTTGATGTTTATAATTTCATTATTTAATGGTTCATCTTCCTTGTCATTTTCAATTATTTCTTGACTTTCTACAAGTTGACTTTCAACTAATTCATCATCTACCAAAGGTGATGTCTTAGAGGAGGTGGACTTTCGTCCGAATGTTATGTTCAACGATTCCTCGACTCTCATTGTTTCTTTGTTTAAGACAATGTAAGCTTTACTAGTTTGTGAGTAACCAAGAAATACACCTTCATAAGACTTTGGGTCAAACTTGGTGAGATAGTCTTTAGTATTAAGAATGAAACATTTACATCCAAACACTCTAAAATATCCTAAAGTTGGCTTTTGCCTTTATATAATTCATATGGTATTTTGTTTAGGAAAGGACGATTAAGACTCTATTTAAAATATATGTAGAAGTGTCAATGGCGTTACACCAAAACTTTTGAGGAATGGTTTGTTCATTAAGCATTGTTCTACTCATTTCTTGAATGGTTCTATTTTTCGCTCTACAACCCATTAGATTGAGGTGTTCGAGGAGCCGAGAAGTTATGTGTTGTACCATTTGTATCACAAAAGTTTCTAAATTGTGTTTCATTGTCGATTCACGACCATGATCCGCTCGGATCGACACAATGTTAACACCTAGTTGATTTTGAATTTTCTTGCTAAGAATTTCAAATTTATCAAAAGCTTCATTTTTAGTTTTCAAAAATAATGTCCAAGTAAACCTTGAGTAATAATCTACTATGACCAAAGTGTATAAGTTGCCTCCATAGCTTCTTATAGCGGATGGACCAAACAAGTCCATATGCAAAAGTTCTAGACACTTAGATGTGGACACCATGTTTTTAGCCTTGTGGCTACTATGCGTTGTTTACCAATTTTGCAAGCGCCGCAAAAGTGTTGGTCATATTTTAGTTTTGGTAAATTTCTAACTAGCTCTTTTGAAGATAGGTTTTGGATAAGTCTCATATTAGCGTGACCTAAGCGTCTATGCCAAAGAGTTGAATTATCATCTAAGGTTGTTAGGCAAAGTTTGTCATTAGATGTTTTATCTATTTTCATGACGTATATGTTATTTTTCCTAAATCCTTTAGCTATGATGATACCATCTTTTAGTATTTTACTACCATTTTTTTAAAATAGTACTTTATACTTTTTATCACATAATTGGCTAATACTAAGTAGGTTAAATCCTAACCTATCGACATGAGCAACATTTTCAATAGTTATGGAGTTATGAGCGATCGTACCTTTGCCAATGATTTTACTTTTGAGATTGCTACCAAAAGTGACATTACCACCGTCATACTCTTGGTATGTAGAGAAGAGGTTTTTGTTGCCCGTCATGTGTCATGAGCATCCACTATCTTTTATCCATTCATCAGGTTCTAATCCAACTTTCAAGCATACCTCGTTTGATTCATGTGCCATTAGAGCGATCTCATCCTTGCTTGATTCTTCATCATCCTCACTATCACTCCAAGCACCACTTACAAAAGCTCGTTGAGTTTTGATTTTAGGTGGCTTGGGAAAATCTCCTATTAGATGACTTGCATCACCGCATCTAAAACACTTTCTTTCACCTTTACCCTTTCTGTCATCCCGGTCTTTTCGGAATGGCTTCTTTTCTTCTCGAGGTTGCCTTACAAACTTTCCTCTTATTCTAAAGAACTTTTTGAAATCTCTAACGGCCATGACATACTCCTCATCTTCACTACCGGAGCAAGATTCGTCATCATCACTTGATTCCGTTCTTGCCTTTAGAGCAACGGATTTGACTTTCTCTCTTTTTCCTGTGATAATTTCCGAATCTTTCTCCATCACCATTTTGTGTACTTTGAGGTTTCGATTAGCTCTGCCTAGTGACATTTTGAGAGATCTTTGATTCTTCAATAGCCGCCACTTTAGCTCTCCACTCGGATGGACCGCTCTAAGAAATTTCCTGACAAAGTTCTTACTACGAAAAGATTCATCAAGTGCTTTAAGAGATGTAATAATAGTATTAAAGCGAGCAAAACCACAAGTTTCATCTTCAGGGATAACAAATTGTTCATATTGTTGAACAAGAAGATCAATTTTGTTATCCTTGACTTGTGAATTTCCTTGATGTGTAATAATCAAAGATTCCCAAATGTCTTTTGCGGTTTCACACATAAAAATTCTTTCATATTCTTTTCTAGGCAAAGCATTATAAAGCATCATTTTAGCTTCATTATTTTTAGCTATTAATTTCTTTTGATCATCAACAGAAATATCTTTTGTTGTAGAACTAAAGTCTCCTTTAATTATAACGAACCAAAGATCTATATCTTTTGATTTTACATATGTTTCAAAACGGTTTTTCCAATAGATAAATCCATTGGTTTCAAAGAGTGGTGTTCTTTGCATAGATTGCCATTCTTTAAAGTTTTTGGAATCCATGGATCGTTTCAAGTTTATAAAATAGAATATATTTTAGAAATTCTTGAGCAACGAGGCTCTGATACCAATTGTGGAAAACTAGAAGGGGGTTGAGTAGTTTACCGATTAAAAACTTTGTTTTGAAACTTATTGAAAGATCAATTGCTATTGATCTTAGATATGTTAGTGAATGATAATCAATATGCAAGCAATATATATAAAGAGTAGATAAGGAAAGAAACAATCAAACCACGACAAGTTGTTTATATTGGTTCGGTCTACAAAGACTCTTTTTCCTTGCCCTACTCCACTCCCCGAGTCTCACACTCGAGAGTTTAACTTCACTAGTTAACAAGCTCCTTTCACCGCGCGGAGAAACCTTTACACTTCGCTTACACACTATTTCCGACACTAAGCTAGATGTCGAGTTCTTTTCAAGGGTACAACCACTCCCACACACAATGTATTTTAAGGAATAAAATACTAACCACTCACACTCACAAGATTATGATGGTTTGATACAAAAATGATGTATGAATCAACACTAGATCATACAACAATAAACAACAAGACTTCCAACTATTTGTTGAAGCTTTAATATGCCTTGATCTTCTTTGCTATAAAAGAGGATCACTATAATGATATGAAACTGAGTTAGAAATGTTAGAGAGAAGGAATGTATGTGGATATGCTAGAAAGGGATGAGAAACAACTTGGTTTGGCTTTGCTATTTATAGCCAAAATGATCAACAGGCACCACGGACCACGGATCCCTCAAAAGGGTTCCGCCCGTGTAAATATTTGGTGTCGCCGGGGTCTGACAGCAAGATCACCAAAATCTTACCAAAGACAACCATATCTATCCAAGATTGTGTAAGATATGTAGAGTCTAAATCTACACAAATTATCTAGTGAAATCTTCTAGAGATTTCAATGACGCACTACATGATGTCATGTGTTGTTTTCTATTTTTAGAAATATGTTAAAATGTAAATACATATGTAATGTTTTATCTTAAGAAACTAAAACATGCTTGATCTAAAAATGTTCACATACATTATGGTTTAGAGTCATATCAATAATATGATTAATCAAAATGTAAATGATTGAGTGATGAAGATATTATTTGAAAAGCTTGTTTTAATATCTATTAAACTTGACAAGCTTTAAGCTTTATAAAAATTAAATTTACTTTTGTCGTTAACAAAACTTAGGTAAAGATCATAAAATATAAATAACGTTTAATGACGATATTTGTATTTGTAGAATCCAAGATCCGGACTCAACTAGGGTATGAATAACATTGATTGATTAAGCACAACGGATAACAAGAACACAATCAATATTATCAATAAGGTTTTTTTTTATTGAATATAAAAATTACTACTACAACTACTAGAGGCTCTATGCGTTAATTAGACTCTCATTGGAGATGTTTACTATGAAATGAATGAAAGCTTAATAGTTTTATTAGAAGTGATGGTCATTCACGCTTAGGAACTTTGTAACGTGTGTTAGATATCGTGATAGAATAGTCAACGGGCTCGTGGATTGGACTAAGCTAAATGGGTATTAGTTATGTTAAGCTTGCCTTATATCTAATCCAACCCATGTCCAAGCCCACGAAGCCCATAGAAAGCCTTTTAGGGCATCTTGTGCTTGTATTATATAAACCCTCAAAGTCTCATTTGAGGGTGTGCTTGAGTGTGTGTGTGTGTGTTTTCTTTGGAATATACAACATATTGTTCTTCCTCTTTTCTCTACACATATACACGATCTTTATATCATTCAAGTCACCATCTTTCTTATTCTTTCTTCTTTACGCATATCATCAATATTTGTGTTTAACGTGATATACGTGTTGGGTTTGTGATAAGGTTGATAAAAGTAAGGTCCTACAATTGGTATCAATCGCCTAACAATGGTTTAGGAGTGTTTTGGTTGAAGTTTTTTTGTAGTGTTACGCGTAGCTTCGTTATCAAAGTTTTCACGCTTAAAGCTTTAATTTTGCACTTAAAATTCAAGATTCTTGTGGTTTAAGGTTTATTTGGTGCTAAAGTTTCGCTTTTTGCAAAAGTTCAAGCTTTACGTGTTTTTCTTCATTTTGAACTCGTTTTTGGTTCATTGGTCATTTCTACTGTAAGCTTTCTAAGCACTTTGGGTGAAAAAGGTCAACATTTTTGTGTTATTCGAGTGTTTTTAAGGATATCCGCAAGAGAAATCGTTTGAATCATTGGAAATTTTTACGCAGAGGTCAAAACCCTAGTTCTACGCCAGAAGAAAAGTCAACGCCCTCCGCTCACGATAACTTTCACGATAAGCTTTTGGTGCGATTCTTCGAGCTATAACGATTACTCGCTTCCTCACTTGGATAAGTTTGTGGAACACTTCGACTTTTGGATATCTTTTACACCGTGATAGTGTAAAGGATTTTGGGCAAACCCTAATCTTACGCATAAGCTTAGACTTACGCCAGAAACACTTTACGCTAAGTATTTTCACGCCTAAGCCTTGTCTTACGATAAGCTAAATCTTACGATAAGTTTTTCACGCCTAACTTTAAACTTACGCATAAGCATTTCCTACGCCTAAGGAATCCTACGCCTAAGCCATCCTACTGTAACCATATCCTACTCAGAACTTCGTTGTTCACGCCTAAGCTCTTTCTACGCATAAAAGTAAAAAAAAAAAAAAAAAAAAAAAAAAAATTTTAAAAAAAGTAAAATTTAAATTTTTGACGGAAAACTTGAGTAAAATTTAAATTTTGAGGAGACTAAACGCTCAATTTTACGAGAGATTCAAATTTTGGTTTAACTGAAAATTTTGGTCAAAATTCAAATTTTTGGGCCTAAATTCAAATTTTTCGTCAAATTTACGTCAAAATTGTCATAACTCAAAATTTTCATAACTTTTTCATACGACCTTAGAATTGATTTTTATAGTGAATTTCAAATTTTGGGAGAAAATTTTTAGGCCTAAGAACCAAGGTTACGAGTACGACTTTCAAGAAAACCTCAACCGAGCTTAATCTTCATCAACCACAACTCCTTTATCGTTGAATCGATCCTACATCAACTTTATCGATCATACCTTCATCAATGGCAACTCAACAAGACATTCATGCACCGGTGCCGAAAACCGCCCTCCTATGTTGGCAAAAGGTGGTTATCTTCAATGGAAAAGTCGATGCTTCGCTACATCAAGACCAAACCTAATGGAAAACTCATGATTAACTCCATTACGAATGGACCCTTCAAGCCTCGACAAATCCATGACCTCGAACTCCCGATGCAACACCTCCCCACCATCTTATCATACTCAAACCGAATCGAATACATCAAGAGGATCAAGCAAGTCGATGCAGATGACATGGCAATTCATATTGTCCAACCGGGTTTACCAATAGACATCTTTGTCAGCTATAGACAGCCAGAAACCGCTTTCGATATGTGGGAACGTGTTAGACGGCTTTGTCATGGAACAAAAATTGGTCAACAAGACATGGAGAACAAGTCGCTAACCGAATGGGAAAAGTTTACTTCAACCTGTGAGAATCCATTGAATCCTACTATGGAAGGTTTTGCACTTTGATGAATGAGCTAATCGAAACAAGCTAGCACCCGTAACTATCGCTCAAAACATCAAGTTCCCGAACAATCTTCCGTAAGAATGGGGACGATATGTCACTATTGTCAACCAAACAAAAGACTTACATCATGTGAACTTTGATCAACTAAACGATTTTCAAACAAAACCAAGTCAAGTGAATGAAGTCGAAAGAAAGATTGGCAAAGAATCATGATCCATTGGCTCTTATTGCAAAGACTCAACCTTCAAGAATACACAACAACAAGCTTCATCATCTTCCAACAACAACAACTTGCAAAGAATACATTCCACAACCACAACAACAATTCTATCCACAACAACAACAAGTCATTCAACAACAACAGATCCACAATACCAGAACAAGGAATCACCGATCTTGAAATGGAACAAGAAGAAGCTTTGTTACAAGTATTTTCTTTATTGGGTAAAGCATTCAGAGGTCGCTATTCCACACCAACTAACAACAACCAAAGGATTTCATCAAACACTGCAATGTGCAAATTGCACAAAAGGTGTGAATATGGGTAATCAAGGACAAATGGTTGAGTTATTGGGAATCGCAGGATATGCTACCGATTTCGTATGGGTAATCAGCGGTTCCGTATCGTGGTAATCACTTGGGTCGAATGTTGGAAATCGATGGGTCGAATGTTGGGAATAGAGCAATGGTAATCGAATGGGAATGTTGCAGCCCAATGTTGGGAATTATGGAAATGTGAATCGTGGTAATCGTGTTAAGTGTTATAACTGTCAAGGAATGGGTCACATGGCACGAAACCGTCCCACTAAGCCACACAAGAAGAATGCCGAGTTTCTTCGAAAGCTATGTCATAGCACGTAAAGAAGCGTGGATGCGCTGAGTGTCGAGGAAAATGATTTTTCGCTATTGTGGATGATTTGGAAGACCTCGAGGAACTCAATGCAAACCGCATCTTCATGGCAAATCTTCGTGAGACTAAGTACGACATCGACTCGACGCACCTCCTGCCTATGACGCCAACGCAGATCGAGGTACCAATCATTGATCCATGCTATAACAATGTCATATTTGATGTGTTTACTCATGACGAACAACATTCTCGCGACGCCAACACCTACTTATGATACATACCGGACAATCCGAGTTGTAGCAATACTAACTCAAACTCCATATGTGGATCCTAGTGGAGGTCGTGGGCACAAAATACCGAGACCGATGAGGAAACACGTGCTTATTTTGAATCATTAATCAATAATCGTGGCATTGAAATTGAGAAAGTGAGTAAGGTCAATCGCGGGTTAAGGCCGCGAATGTTAAATTGACCATTGAGCTTGAGAGTTACAAAGAGAACGCCAGAGCCTATGAATTTCATACAAACAAAATATCGAATTAGAAATTGGTTACCGAGATTCGCTTTTAAGAGAAAACAATTGCAAATCAAGTATGATACACTTGATGTGAATCAACTTGAAAATAAAATCTTTAAACAAGGAAATTTCGAACTAAATGACCAACTTTCTAAACAAAAACACTGCTTTCGATCTTGAAAAGAGAAGAAACAGCTTGATTGTCGATTTTCAAAACGAGAAGATTCTCTTCTTGATGAAATTCGATAAAATGAAACTATCAAAAATTGGATAATTTACTTTACAACGGGTCATTCCGCTAAAACAAACAAGATGCTTTCTAATCAAGTAAACCGATTTTTCATACTTCACATAAATGGCTCTTGGTAACTCACCTCCTTGTTTCCTCAAGAAAGCTCGAAACAACGGAATGTGTTGAACAATGGAAAACCTTTGCATGAACCCATAATTGTGCATGATTCTCTTGAAACGTTGGAACTATCTCGAGGAGAGTAGATCAAGAATGAAACAAAACATCCGAAATCAAACCAATTGACTATAACAAATGGAACAAAATTAATGGTATTTCGTTTGTTTCACATAAAGAACAATCAAAGTTTTCCATCACACCGCAAACAAAGAGTCAAAACCAGTTGCAACTCCCGTAGTTGTCTCAAAATCCTTTTCGAAAATCGAACAAATGTCTTCAAACAATCCTTTTAACACAAGTGATGCCGTAAGCATTTTAGACGATGTTAAAACTAGAATTGGGAGACTTCAAGAGATCATTAAAACTAAAACTCATATTACAACAAACATCCGGTTCAATAGTTTTGATAATGAACAAAAAGTTTTTGAAACTCAAATTGCCCTCACCGAATAACATCAACTCAAGGGTAATTTATTTTGAACAAGCCTTTTGAAAGAAACAATGACTTTGTCAAGGACCATAAACCGGTAAAGCAAGCTAATGAAAGTATTGAACACATCAAAGTTTTGGAAAATTTAAATGATTCTCTTCAAGATGTTCGACTATCGATATTATGTCCATCATTTTGCAAACATATTCGTTGAAGATCATGAAAGACTCCACCGAGACCTCCGTAATTGTTTCAAAATATGAAAATGCTCTTGAAAACTTGAAAAGAAAATGTGTCCTATTTTAAACAACTTGATCGAAAACCGAGGAATGCAAGTATGACAAACTGTCAGATGAGCGCGCCTACAAGGACATGAAAGAGCAAAATGATCTTTTGAGAGCTCACCGATGTCTAAAAGGAAAGGTCAGGATACTAAGATTGCAAAACCATTGACCGAGGAGAAAACAAATGTTCCAAAACCGTTTTCAAACCAAAATGTCTATTTCTCACCTCCTCCAAAAGTCAATGAGAAAATGATTTGTCAAAATAGTCACCCACAGCCCCCGCCTATTAAAAAGAGAATTATCAAAGGTTTTGAAAACCTGCTTTTGATAAAGAAAAGTGATTACACCGGCATTTCTAGGAATAGTACACGGAATGTGACCAAAAATCCGCTTAAAGAATCATTGGTTCTAACAACATGG
This sequence comes from Chrysanthemum lavandulifolium, assembly GCA_022545495.1. Taxonomy (NCBI): domain Eukaryota; kingdom Viridiplantae; phylum Streptophyta; class Magnoliopsida; order Asterales; family Asteraceae; genus Chrysanthemum; species Chrysanthemum lavandulifolium. Next base: position 21,286,914 of record CM040238.1, read on the forward strand.
TCAACAATCACTATCTAGAAGAAGCTAGGAAAAAGGCATGACTGAAAAGACGGAATTTTAGGTGCAACATCTAGGGTGATGAATTCTACAAGATTTCAAGGCACCGCTAGTAGTAGTAAACCATTACCTAGGAACACTCTACAAAAGACTAGGGATTGGCTTGCATCTAAGAGTAGTTGCAAAAAAGAAAATGCTATGCCCTTAGAAAACAACACTAGGAATTCTAAGTCTTTTCGAACAAGAATCAATTTCCAAAAGACCAGAGTGACAAAGTTAAAGTCATTGTTTTAAACAAGAATATTGAATTTGTCTCGTACTACATGTAAAAATGTGTCTTTTCACTAATCATGATGCATGTGTCTCACAATATCTCAAGAAAGATAATTCTCGTGCAAGGCACAATCCACTAAGACACCAAATAGAAACAAACCCGTTGACAAGATGAACATCAAAAGGAAACCTAATAGGTGGATCTCTTCAGACGTAGTTTTTCAAAAATGAGTCTTCCACGATCCGATAAGAAAACAACTCCTAGATCTTACCTTAGGTGGATACCCACGGAAAAGTTTTCAACAAAGTAGGTCTTAGATGGATTCCCACAGAAAGATTTTTGATACTTGCACCAACACGTATAATAGTGAAACTCATCAAGATAAGGAAGTCAAAACCACTACAACCGTTGATAGTGATCACCTCACCGTGAGGAAACATGTACTTCTAACATCGTTATTTGTGAAAATTCTTCTTCTTGGATGCAGTACTTGTAAAAGTGTTGAAGGTTCATATACCCGTGTGGTAAAGAAGAACTTTATGCCTATTTCGCATGTGGAAATCCTTTTCTAGTTCCACTCTTAACTCCACTTTTACTTGTCCCAACTTAATTTCTCTTTCTTCAAATCTTCTATGTAAATATTTTTAAAACCAAAATACAAAATTTGAAAACCAACAAAAGCAAAATACAAAAATAGAAAACTTTCAAAAATACAAAACAATATAAAATCAAAATCCAAAATATTCTTCTCACGACATGTCTCTCAGATAATCGATATTCTCAGACGCTTCTAGAAATGTCATTCAACAATGATACGGGCATGTACAGATGCTTGAGCGAGAGTTCTTTAATGTTTTCTAAAACATGTCGCTTCTCAAAATTTCTTCAAATTAATGGCTTTCAGATACTTCAAGACGAAACCCGGACTTCAAATAATGGCTTCGAACACATCATTTCAGACCCGCTTCAAAGAAAGGAAAGTGCTTAACCAAATCAAAGGTTTTAAATATTTTTCAAGCACTTTTCCTAAAAACAATGGCTTGTAAGTATTTCGATCGCAACCCGATCTTTAAAGAAAGGAAAGTGCTACGAAAATCGATTTTCATAAATATCGAGCACTTATCCTAAAACAAATGAAGATAATTCTTCTTCAATATCTTCAAAAGATTTTTAAAATCTTCATCACATCTTGGTACCATTGATTCGAAATTTTTCAAAAGATTTTTCAAAATCTCTCACATTTGGTACCAAGATAACTCCTCTAAACCCTTAATTGATTCTAAATTTTCTCGTATGAAAATATGCTTTCGTTAAGGGGAGTATAAAACCAAAATTGTTCCAAAATTCATGCTAAATCGCTTTCTCTCCAAATGCTTTTCAAAAACATATCTTTTAATCATTTTGTTTCAAAACATCATAGATATGCTATTTTGAGGGGAGAAACGTGATTAAAATGTGATCAAAAGTTTAATGATCGTTGTTTGAATCTCAAAAGAGCTCGACTCGCTTGAAACCAATGAATTGACGAGGAATCAAAGTGTACCATTTCGAGAAACTTTCTATGGACTTGACCAGACGGGTAATAATTTCAAGCTAGTTCTCTAGTGATGTAAAAGTGTCTCGAATCGGTCTTGTTCATTTAAAGTCGATCAATTCAAAAGTGCGAACTCTACCTCTATGTGCGATTGTCAAAAACTTATAAGCACATGTGAAGGGGAGTGTTTCGAAAATATAAAACTCACTTGAGTGTTTCAAACATGTTTTCTATCATAAACACTCGAGAGATTTTCAAGAAAAATGGTTTTATGGCAACAATAGGACAATCATGGAGTTATAAGGTGACTAAGGATAGGAATATTCGTCCTATGATCCGCCAGAGTCGAGGGATCTACCCAAGGACATCACAAATAGTTAGTATTAGAAGTCCTTAGGTATGATTGAAAAAGGAGTAATGTGAGAAAGGAGAAAGAAGGGTTGAAGAATTAAAAGAAATGTAATGAAAAGGGTGAAAAGAAATAGCCTCCATAATCAACCTTAGGGCGTAAACCGGTTCAATTCATCTGCCATCGGTTGTCACTAGATGACACTAGTATTGAAGACAAAGACGCTATGGACCCAAAGGACGACCGCACTAAACCTTCTAGCCACTCAATTCCTCTTAAAAGGATTTGTTTCATTCTCACCGGAACCCTACATAATCTATCGACTTTCTCTAGAGATCGTTGGTATTGAAGAAGGAGACCCTCTCCTAGTCTCCGCCAGAAAACCAAAATGCACTATTGAGTCTAGAGCCACGAGATTCATCAAAAGATCTCATAGGAACACTTGACATGACATCGCTTGTTGTTCATCAATAAGGACACAAGTGATATATTCTAGAGTCCCACGCAGATCTTAGCAATCGCCGAACATTTATGAGAAGTTTCACATCCGTGATCTTCAATGATTGAATGGAAACTCCCGCCGTGGTCAACATCAAGCCCCGACAAGCAGTCACTTCGGTAACTCCCCGGATTACGCTTAGTGTGTCTCAAACGGTCTACAATCATGAGGTGATGCTTCGTGTACCTCAATGACTCATCCGAATCAGAGGTGTACTTTGGTATATCGCGTTATCTCACTTGTGGGACTCAGCTCAGAACGGCCTTTGTAAGAATTAGAGATGTGTTTTCACACTATGTTGTTAACACCCTCGAAATTCAAACTTGTAAGTGCTTAATCCGCTTATTACTAACCTGTTTTATGTTTTCTTCTTATGGAAGCTCCGGAGCGGATTGATCGTGCGATTCTCCACATGCTCATACCAACAACACATGAAAGTTCTCATCAAAATCAAAGGCTACTCAAAGTTAAAGATGATTCTTCGTCAATGTCAAAGAATCTACAAAGTTTAAAGACTATAGAACTACATCATTGGTAACCAAAAGACAAATAGAAGTGTGAGCATGGTGGAGAAAGGCGTGAGACACCTAACCAACGGTTGACAACGGCAGACAACCACATTATCTCGATCACAAAGCATGAAGGAACAAAGAATTAAGACTATTCTATATCTACACACAAAGTTCAAGCTCGAGAAAAGTAAAGACCTAATCAAGTGGAGCATCATTTGAATGACCACCCTTGGGGGAGATTGTTAGCCTTAATAGTTTTATTAGAAGTGATGGTCATTCACGCTTTAGGAACTTTGTAACGTGTGTTAGATATCGTGATAGAATAGTCAACGGCTCGTGGATCGGACTAAGCTAAATGGGTATTAGTTATGTTAAGCTTGCCTTATATCTAATCCAACACCATGTCCAACCCACGAAGCCCATAGAAAGCCTTTAGGCATCATGTGCTTGTATTATATAAACCCCTCAAAGTCTCATTTGAGGGTGTGCTTGAGTGTGTGTTTCTTTGGAATATTGTTCCACACCCACATATCCTTCTTGTCGACAAGAGAAACACCCTCCACACTCTTCAAAAGTCGATTAAATTGATCTTGTTCAAACCCACTTCTAGGAGCTCTACGAACGAGGAAGATAAAAAGCATGAGACATCTTACTAGCCACACACATTCTTAAGCCTCCAAAGCGTATATTCTTGGATATAGAGATTTGAAAGTGAGTCACCCTTCCATACAAAACTTTGAAGCAATTATATATATACAAAACTTAACTCATAAATACAGACACACAGGTCAACAACTACCACCAAAACCCAGTTCAAATGAAATGTTGAACCAATACGAAAACATTCAAGGAAAAATCATACATTGTGGTGACTCAATAGTCCATATTTCAAGCCCAAGTCACAATAGTAATTGGACACACGTAAGTAGCTACTGAACGCAGTGGCGGACTCAAAATTATGGCTCACCAGGTGCATTTCATAAAACTAAAAAGTATTTATAACATAAATTTTTTGAGACCAGTTTCATTTTGAAAACTCAGCGTTTTTAACACATTTTTATATTACGCAAGATGAATTCATGAGATTCTCATGCAACCCCTGAGAACCCTATCGGTCCGCCTCTTAATGAACGTATAGCTTACGCGAAAGAAATAAGGCATCTAAACATTTGTTGGTATTCATTATTCGAAGTGTGAATTGGCATAATTTGTTGTGGTCGCTAGTCTACGTTTGTAAATGCTTGTATTCATTAGAGGATATGGTTTAATATGCTGTAAATAAAATTCAATATATGTGATTGTGATCGCTAGAAAATTGTTATTTTGGTTTTTGCATTACGGTTTGTGTGTCATTCTTAGAAATGATGGTTTGTTTTGTGATATTTTGGTTTGTGAAATCTCATTTTAGTCAAAATTATGTTCTATGCATTAGTTATAAAAAAATTAGAAATACCGAATATACGTGAATAAACTCAGTATCAAATTAACTAATATACGTAATATATTTTTTTTGTCAAACGTACGTAATATACTTTTAAATAATTACTAATGACGTAACATCGATGATTATTATTTAAAAAGTTACGCTTTGGTCCCCGCCATTTGCTTTGACTTTCACCGTTAATACTTTAATATGTTTTTACTTAAAAATTATAGTAATGATCCCTTAACATTTGCGCTGACTTCCACCGTAAGTCCTCGACATTTTAATACGCCGTCCGCTTTTTCTTTATGTTTACACGCTTTTATCCGCCTTTATCTATTTTTATATGCTTTCATCCGTTTTTATCCGTTCTTATCCGTTTTTAACCATTTTATACGTTTTTGTCCGTTTTCATCCATTTTTATACGTTTTCGTCTGTTTTATACGCTTTTGTTTGTTTTTCTTACGTTTTCATACGTTTTTATCCGTCTTTATCCGTTTTTATACGTTTTTGTCCATTTTATACGTTTTTATTCATTTTTATGCGTTTTTGTACGTTTTTATACGTTTTGTCCGTTTTATACGCTTTCATCCGTTTTCTTTAGTTCTCATACGTTTTATCCATTTTTCTGTTTTTATACGCTTTCGTCTATTTTTCTTATATTTGATACGTTTTTATCCGTTTTTATACACTTTCGTTTATTTTTCTTACATTTTCATATGTTTCATCTGTCTTTATCCGTTTTCATCCGTTTTTATATGCTTTCCTTCGCATAAAAACGTAAAACGGACATAACCACATAAAACGGATGGAAACATATGAAACGTATAAAATTGATGAAAACGAATGAAGACGGATAAAACGTAAGAAAATGGACGAAAGCAGATAAAAAGATGAAACATTTAAAAAGACAAAACGAACAAAACGTAAGAAAACGAACGAAAGCGATAAAATGGATGAAATCGGATAAAGATGATGAAAACATATGAAACGTAAGAAAACAAACGAAAGCATATAAAACGGATGAAATGTATAAAACCGACAAAACCGGATGAAACAGATAAAGATGGATAAGAATGGATAAAACGTAAGAAATGGACGAAACGATAAAACGAATAAAGACGGATAAAACGTAAAAAAAAAGAAAACCGGACGAAAGCAGATTAAAATGTCAAAGAACTAATAAATGAAAGTCAACGAAATGTCAAGGGACATTACGGTAATTTTTCTAAGTAAAAATATCAAAAGACTAACGGTGAAAGTTAACGCAATAGCAAATACCATAATCAGAACTTTTTAACGATAATCACAACGTTACGTACACCTAATTATTCAATAATATGTTACGACATTGACAATAAATAAATATATCATGATATCGATTAATTGATAAAATTATACGATATTCAACATTCACCCTAAAAACCCACATATAACTCGATAACAAAGTATGCCTGATGTTGACTGAAAGATCAAAACACACTTTATTCTTTAAATCACACATATTTTAAAAACTTAAAATGCAATTTTACGAAAAAATGATATAAAAATAAATAAAATAAAAAGTCCTCTACTATTCTTTTCCTATTACAAGGGAAATGATATTTCTTCGTAACTTTTCCTAAATATCATTCCTAAATATACTTTTTAACAGTATATGCTGTGAATTGATTGAAATATAATAAAATAAATCACCGTCTTTCTCATGTGAACTCATTGAGGCTCAAGTTCTTTTTGTGATTTCAAATTAAGTCACACTCACTGTCGTTAAATCATACATGGGTAACGGGTTATCATTTTTTTCACAATCACTTATTTTTGCTTTTTTCCCTCATATTATACGGTGTATCTCGAGAATATGACAGGTCTCCCTCCAAGCCATACCTACAACTTTCATCAAATTATTCAAATACATATCGGCCTAATATACAAAATCTGGCAAGTAATCCTAATATAAGAAGTTGTCATTGAACCTTACGTTACCTCACTTTAACATGTTACGCCAAAGTCATTTTGGCATAGGTCCAAAAATTTGAGCTGAGGTGTTTAAAAAGCCTTCCAAACTGTTGCTATCATGTACCAGTGGACCTCATGCCCACACACGGAAAAGAAATTCTCCAATATCATGCCATTTTTATTTATTTTTTGTTTTTTCATTGGAAACATCAAGTACTCAACAAAACCTTCAAAAACATCGATTTTACGAAATTACAATAATCATCCTCACTTTTCTTTAGTATGAAAATACACTCCCTTGAGGATTTGTTATTCAGACACTCAAACGTATAAACCCAGAAAGAAGATACGATAAATGTATAACCGATTAACGATGATTTGAGTGCATAAATAAGAAATTAGAGTGTCATAAATCATTATCCCTTTATTTATTGTGTTAGGTAAAAACAATTTAATGCCAATCTAGTGCATCATCTCAACAACTGTAATCAAATACGACCCAGACACAAAATTTTTGGAACTATAATATCGAAACACATTTCGATGAACCGGATGCACTTAAAATGTATTTAGAAAAAAACAATGTTTTTTTTCTTCAAAAATTAACACTATATCAAAATAAAAAATAAAAAAATAAAAAAAAATCTATAGACATCTCGAACACTCGCGGCAACCCCTGATTTAGTCCCTGATCCCAACTTTGTTAAATAACTTAAATGTACTAGGATAAGATCACAGTTGCATATATTCAATTCTCTCATCTCAAATTATATGTCCAGTCTAAAAATATATACATTCATAAGAAGTATGCAATCATTTTAGTGTCTACCAATGATATTTAATGTTTTTGTTTTTATTGATTATAAGCTCAAAACAGACACTCATTTTATAACAAACCAAAATACTAAGATTAACACTTATTTTTATGGCAATATGGATCAACATTTTTTGGTTACAAAGTATTAGCCACATGGTTAAACGTGTCTCAATATTAACATTATACATGATTGAACCGTTAAAATTGAGCGAATATCGATTGAACGAAAACCAAATGTGTTTGTTATCATGAACCCAAAAGAATTACCATGACCGTGAAACAGGATAGTCGATAAGCGTCACACTTGGCTTTGTGCCTTCACTAAACCCTCAGCGTGATTTTCACTACCACTACGACCAACCTAATCGACTAATTCTAGTAACTCCTATCGATTAACAACCGAAAAATCGTAAACAAACTAAATATATTTTTCTTAAAGGGATTTAAGTACAATTCAAGAATAGTACAAGGACTAATTGGGACCACTAACTAAAAATTACCAAAGTGATGTAAACTAGATCCCATGTCTTTCTTGTCTAGTTTTGCTTTCCTAGAAAACAGGCTTCTCTTCTCTTTCAAACAATCATCATTTCATTTCCCATCAATTTAGCCTTCTTAATCTCTCCATCATTATCCATATTTCAATCCATTTTATCCATTAAAAACACAATCACTCAATCCACTTCATTGCTCTTCTTGCACTTTCTTGAAATTGGTTTTAATCAATCACCCACAAAAATTTCAGGTTTGTTTTTCAAATTTACCATCTTTTTTATGTTTCTTGCATTGATTTATATGAACTATGATATGGGTTTTGTTTAAAATCTGGAAAAAAGAAGAAAAGATTGATTTTTTTTAAGGTTTTTTGTATTTTCTTGCATTAATTTTGGTTGAATTATGATATGTAATTATGTTATGTATTTGAAAAGGGAATAAAGTTTGAATCTTTTAGTCTCTTTATGAATTTTATAGTTTCTTGGATAATTTTTGGTTAAATTATGATATGGAAATTTGTTAAAAGTTAGAAAATAGAATAAAGGTTTGATCTTTTAAGGTTCTTGTTAGGCATTTTGTGTAATTTGTATGGTTATAATTATGATGGAATTTTGATAAAGTTTGGAACTTTAGTTTTTATAATCCACCTTAAATATTGATTCTCGAAGAATGATTGGAAGTGATTAATCTAGAAGGGTTACTTTTTTGACCATTTTAAGTCAAAACAGGGCTTTAATTATTGTTTTTGATACCAACACATGGACAGCCTATGAAGATTAAATTGTATTAAAAAATTGTAATATTATAAGTATACATGTGTTTATCACAAAATAAGCATGTTGGTAGTATATAAAATATGTGATTAATCATATAGGAAACCTTCAAGGATAATGTATAATATATCTGGTTAATGATTACTTGTTAGTTTATATATAAATCGCTGATCTCATGTATATTCTGCTTTAATGCGAAACTCGTGTAATTTTATGTTAACAGTATTCTTCAGGATTATTGATACTTTTCTGAAGCTTATCTTCATTGGAGTTGTGAAATTTCGAAATTTAGTATTCGAGAACTGGATTGAATATGAGGAGAGCTTTTGTTAGATCTGTTGGGCCAATTCGTTCGGTTTATAGACATCATAGAGATGAAGTGTCAGTCGGGGTGGCAAAAAGATTATTGGCATCGAATATAAGTAATGGGACGTTGGATAAAACATCTTACAGTTATAATACATGTAAATGTGGAGGTCCGTCCTATGCTTTCAAGAAGTATGTCTACTGATGCTGCTGAAGTCGACTACACAGGTTGGGAAATAACAATTATATATTTAACAAATAGTTTTTTCTAGGTTGAGTTAATTATGTTTGTATTTGTGTCAGAAACGAAAAAGGCAGGGCCACTTGTGGAATATAAGCGAAGAATCGCAGCTGGTGATCTTGAAGATGGTGATACTTGTCAGGTAATTCAGACGTTTGTAAAATGTCTAAATCACCATTAATAGATCAAGACTAATTTGAGCCATGCTCTTATTTTTATTCACCTTTTAAGCCGTGTTGTTACTGTGTTTTTGTAGATGGGCACATTAAGAGAAATTCAAAGACTTTATGATGAGCTTGTTGAGTCAGCTGATGCATGTCGTTTGGATCGATATTCTGATTCTGGGAAATCTGGGAGGTAATAATCATTATTATCTATAGTTCAACTGCACTTCTGATCTCGATGACGAGTTTTCTTGTTGTTGGTTTAAAACTGATAATCTGATACCGTTTATTTTGACCCCTGAATAATCAGAAGCAAACTTGAGTCATCCAAACATTAAAAACGATTAAGATAATTAGTGATTTAGTTCCAAAACTTAAATCCAAACACCACCTAATGCATCACACTTTTATCAACTACAACAAAACAATCCGACATAGCCGTTTGACATTTGAAACTCAAATGTTGAAACTTTATTAGAAGTCAAGAGACAAGGAGTAGAATTGTATTTCTGCATTGTTGTATCTCATTTATCGTATCAAGAAGTCACAAAGCTTCATTTTTGTTTACTTAATGCGTATTTTTAGGTTCAATTACTCAAATCTTTTTAGTTGAATCTCAGGAGGAGGTGGTTATGGTCTCGTTTCATTCCACAGTCGACAGTCTCACCAGTGAAAGGACTCTATCTCTATGGTGGAGTTGGTACCGGAAAAACCATGTTGATGGATTTATTTTATGACCAACTGTAAGCATTATAAAAAGGCTAATTATAAAGCATTATAAGATAAATAGACAAATTGTATAGTCTAGCCTTTTCATACATATTTGATTTATTAGGCCTTGCACTTGGAGAAAGAAGAGGATTCATTTTCATGACTTCATGTTGACCGTCCACAGTCGCTTGCAGGCAAGTCCCTTTCGTTGTTTTTTTTTCTCCATAATTAAATAGTTAAATAACAGGATCTTGTTTCATAATGCAGAGGCATAGAGGGGTCTCTGATCCTCTTGAAGTTGTTGCAGGAGAGATATTTGACGAATCTGTTTTATTGTGCTTAGATGAATTCATCGTATGTTATGCATGCACACTATATTTCAATTTGATTTATCCATTTTTGGGGGAACAAGCAAAATATATGGTTTCATGTATCATACTAGCATCTGTGACCAGGGTTTGGTTTATTATTTATCTACCAGTCATTGATTATATCCTGGTGTTATGATATTAACAGGTTAATGATGTAGCCGATGCTACAATACTAAACCGCTTATTTGGCCATCTTTTTAGCAACGGTGCTGTAAGTGATTAACAACTTATGCCTCTGTGTTCTTTTTAGCATTAAAGTCCACATTACTGTTCGAGTAAGTAAAACTGAATGGTATATTTTGTATGTTTGTGATGGAAGTATAGATACTCGTTGCTACATCGAACCGTGCTCCAGACAATCTCTACGAACGTGGACTACAAAGAGATCTTTTCACCATTCATTGCCGCACTTAAGGTAATATTGCATATTTTCTAGAGGTTGCCAAATGGTCAAAACGGGTATTTTTAAAAACTGGTCAAAAGGGTCTGGGTTGGGTTGACCCGCAGACACCCCATTTTCAGTTTCTTATAAATAAAAGTTAATGTGCTAAATATGATTACAAATGCTTTATCCTAATAATAAGAATAATTTTTCATGAATGCAGGAAAGATGTGTAATACATGAGATTGGTTCATCTATTGATTATAGAAGAAGGACCTCGGTAATTTGCCGACTCTTTCCACTATACCTTTTGTGACGTATTTGAATCAAGATAAAAGTTTCTTTGTTGCAAAAATGTAAAAGGAAGACTGTACACAGACTGGGTCGAGCATGGTTTGATTTTTTCTTTTGTCTATTTTGAAATGTAGGCTGAAGAAGGTTTCTACTTTGTAAATAATGACTCGTCTGATTTCCTAATGCAAAAGTTTAAAGAATTGGTTGGGGATCATAAGGCACAGCCCCAAGTAGTTGAAGTTGTCATGGGCAGAAAACTACAGGTATGTGAATTCAAGTGAAGCATATGGCAGAGCTCGGAAGATGGGAAGTTTGGTTGGTGACTAGGTGTGGTTAATGTGTCAAAATGGGTCGGGTTGGGTTTGCTTCTGACAAAAACTAATTTCCATCTAACATATTCTTTCATGTTAATGGGCGCATTTTACTACTTTAAAAAAAATAAAAATAGTTGCAATAATAGTATTTGTATTTGACAAGAGACGATTTAGGAGGTCTTAGCATTAAAAGTAGACTTTAAGCAACTTCATATCACTTATAACTCGGTCATAAATAAGTAGTAAATGGGTCATATTGCCACCTCTAGTAAAAAAAAGTCATTGCATCCTGTATATCTAAGGTGGTTTATTTTTCTAAAATAGTGTATATGATGCATATCATTTGGTAGTCACTCTGCTCATCTTATCATGTTCTATGGATAGGTACCTTTGGGTGGGAATGGATGTGCATATTTTCAGTTTGAGGATCTCTGTGACAAGCCTCTTGGTGCCGCTGACTATTTTGGATTATGTAGTAAGTAAATTAGTAAACTCGATATTATATGAACCACCTGATAGAGATTGAGGGAGTGTTTGGTTTGAGGGTATAAGAATGATAGAATGGCTTTTGTTCCCAGTATGGATGTTTGGTTGGTGGGTTTGATAATCGAAAATGGGTATCAAACCTACAAACCTAGGCATTTTCTAAACCACATACAAACCCATTCTCATTTCAATACCCATAGTCATTCCCTTTATAAACCAAACACCCCCTTGAGGTTTCAGTGAAGGGCAAAAGTTGAAAAAATCCTATGGACTTTCAAGATTTGCGCTATTTAGTCCCTATACATTCTTTATGACTTTATGTATATGCCTAAAGTATCATATAGATTCGTCACTCTAATATAACTTGTAATGGCAGAAAATTATCATACATTGGCTTTGGATGACGTGCCAATATTTGGGCTCCACAACAGGGCTGCAGCCTATAGATTCGTCACTCTAGTTGATGTTAGTATCTTCTCTTTTCTATTTATTGTTGACTTCTGTTAGTTATAACTTACCACGTAATATACGCATGCAGGTGATGTATGAGAATAAGGCGAGGCTGATGTGTACAGCCGAAGGGACTCCTTTTGAACTTTTTGAAAGGATTGTGACCATCTCTGATGCTCAAAGTAGGGCACCTAGAACCTCCTCAAGGTCAAGGAAGAATGACGATTATGATATTTGTGTTGACAACGAGCTAGGATTTGCAAAAGACCGGACTATTAGCAGGTATGCCTTCTTTCGTCATATTGAAAGTACTATTGTAGTACTCTATTAGATAGAGCTTGACTTTTGTGGTCAACAAAACCGAAACCAATTCCAAAATTCACTAAAACCCAAAAAAATGACAACTACATATAAGTTAATAAGTACTATAATTATAAAAATGGCTAAAATTGCAATGTTGATTGTATAAAATAATAGGTTTGACATTTAAAAGTCAACATTTGTGTCTTTAGGACTTTAGGTTTCTAATTTTAGTTTGTAACCAAGTCTATTTATATGTGAATACAGGTTGACGGAAATGAACAGCAAAGAGTATCTTGAGCAACATGCAGAAATGATAGCAGAGAAACGACTTCCAATGAGGGATGAATTCAATAACGCCCATGTTGTACAAGCGTGAACACAAGTCGATACAATAGACTAGATTTTCATTTACATAACAATGGGTCAGGTAAACTAGTTATATGGAAAACAAAGGGGAAAATGATTATATGTAGTCAAGTATGGTTTTTAAGTTTTAAGCACTTAAGAAAATATATATGCACATGAATGTTTTTGTTGTAGTAATATTCCAACTTGCTACATGTTCTCATTTCTCAATGATCTCTGAATGACTTGTTACCTCCGGCATCCATGTTCGGGTCTAGTCACTGTTTGGTCATCGGTGCTTAAACTTGCAAAAATGCAGACACAAACCACAAGTGTCGTCAAACTTGATATGCTGACCCGTCTTTTTTTTCTTCCCCTAGAAACAGGACACCGACAACTTGAGACATTTCTATTGTCCGCACCTGCTTTAAAGCCACTTCTTCAGAAATTGGAGTTGACATAACACGTAGCACGATTATTATGACATATTCTCCTACTAACAGCATATGAAAATGTCTCAGAATTGCCCATTTTTTTATTACAATTTGATTAATGAAAGTCAACTGTACTTGAATTGATTATCAAAAGTCAACTGGACCCTGTCATGAATATATTCCTAAGAACTGTCGAAAAATTTACAAAGTTTCATAAGAAGCTTACCTTCCTGGACTCTTCAAATATAAAAAACAACGTCAAGAAGCTGGATTAAAGATGATGAAAGTTCTTTTGAGATCTTTTGTGCCATTTCGACATCACGGAGTTAAAATATCTACTGGGATAGCAACAAGATTGGTGGTATTATATATAACTAAGGCGAAATTTGATAACTCATCGTACATTGTCGACTCTTTCATATGTGGACACCCGTACTACATGTTTTCAAGAACCATGTCTTCTAAAGGTTCTTAAAATTAAATGTTTTATTTGATACAGTTTCATAGTTATTTGTGGTAGATTTTGAATAGGATAGAATGTTGTGTTAGCTATAGCAGAATTGAAAAGAGGAGGACCACTTGTCGAGTATGAGCGAAGAATCAAAGCAGGTGAACTTGAAGATGGTGATAACTGTCAGGTAATTTGAGACATGTTTGATTGATTGTAAAATGTCTAAAACACCCTTTACTAAGTGACCATATGGACGTTCTTTGAACCAATGGCATTGGAAATTTAAGTACAGATGGCGACCTTAAGAGAAACTCAAAGATTGTATGATGAGCTTGCTGAGTCAGCTGATGCATGTCGTTTGGATCGTTATTCTGGTTCTAGAAAATCTGGGAGGTAAATTTTGATAATTGATAAAATATCAAATATCAAATGGCAAACGTCGACTCTTTCTTGAAGTGCAGAAGATCCATTTTTGTTTACTCTTTGTAAGTTTTGCGTATTAAATGTTTTAGCTGAATTTCAGGAGTAAGTGGTTATGGTCGAGATTCATGCCACAGTCTTTAGTCTCACCGGTGAAAGGGATCTATCTCTATGGAGGAGTTGGTACCGGGAAAACCATGTTGATGGATTTATTTTATGATCAATTGTGAGGATCTTTATACATACTTCTGAGTAGACATGCAAATTGTATCAGTAGTTCGAAAACATTATAAAACATTTTATCATTGGTTTATTGTCATAAATTTATGCGTCCTTCAATATGTAAGGCCTTGCAACTGGAGGAAAAAAAGGATTCATTTTCATGACTTCATGTTGAATGTCCACATTGGCTTACATGTAAGTTGCTTCCTATCGAAGTTTATTACTCCGTACGAGTTTCTAAAGATCAAGTACAATTTGATAATTTTGTCAGTGTTTCATAATGCAGAGGCATAAAGGAGTGTCTGATCCCCTAGATTTTGTTGCAAGAGAATTATCGGATGAATCCATTTTATTGTGCTTAGATGAGTTCATGGTATGTTATAACTTCACAACTTTGTACTAAGATTTGTTTACACTTCGATCACCCCTTTCTTATGTTATTAACAGGTTAATGATGTATCCGTTGCTTTAATACTAAACCGATTATTTGCCCAACTTTTTAGTAACGGTGTTGTAAGTGATTAGCAGTTTATAAATTTGCATCCTTTTATACAATTAAAATCAAGGCCGATATCTGTGTGGTACTAAGCTTTTTTTGTTTGTCCCGTATGTGGTGGAACTATAGATACTCATTGCTACATCAAACCGTGCTCCAGAGGATCTTTATAAACGTGGATTTCAAAGAGATCTTTTTCTACCCTTTATTTCGACACTAAAGGTCAGGTCACTTTCTTATTCGCTTTGATCTTCCATTTTCTTGATATTTACTATGTTTTTGTTTTGTTGGATGCAGGAAAGATGTGTAATACATGAAATTGGTTCATCTGTAGATTATAGGAAAAGGACCATTGTAAAACGCCAAATCTTTTCACTTTACCTCTTTTGAGTAATGTGGGTCAATAATAGTCTCATTGTTTCTTTTCTTAATAAATGTAGGCTGAAGAAGGTTTCTACTTTCTAAAGAAAGACTCGTCCGATCTCCTTATGAAAAAGTTTATAGATTTAGTTGGGGAACATACGGCTCATTCCCATGAAGTGGAAGTTGTTATGGGTAGAAAACTACAGGTGTGTCCACACAATAATGTTCGTTAAAGTTAGAGGTGAAAAAACAAGCGGTTTCAGTATTTGTCAAAAAATGGACGACTTTTTTATGTAGTGACAGCTAAGATTTATATCAGCATCTTGAACATTGCTAAACTGATTTCCCTATATTATATGAAATGCATATCAATTGTTAGTAACTCTATTTTACTTTTCGTGTGCTATGGGAAGGTACCATTGGGTGCAAACGGATGTGCATATTTTCGGTTTGAGGATCTATGTGACAAACCTGTTGGTGCTGCAGACTACTTTGGATTATGCAGTAAGTAAATTAAAGATTTTCAAATGTCATATAACTTGATGCAAGAAGAATGTAACTAGAAAAGGTATAAAATGAATAACATCTTAATGGCAGAGAATTTTCACACCTTGGCTTTAGATGGCGTGCCGATATTTGGGCTCTACAACAGATCAGCAGCCTATCGATTCGTCACTCTAGTTGATGTTTGTATCTTGTCTCTATTTGAAGCACAAGATAGTTACTACCCATATGGTTGACATTTTGTATTCAAACAAGCTTACTTTCTTATTACTCTTACAGGTGATGTATGAGAATAAGGCGAGATTGATGTCTACAGCTGAGGGAACTCCATTTGAACTGTTTAAAGAATTGTGAGCATCTCAGATGCCCAAAGTAAGGCACCTAGAACCTCCTCAAGGTCTAGGAAGAGTGACGATTATGATCTTTGTGTTGACAACCAACTTGCATTTGCAAAAGATCGCACTATTAGCAGGTATACCTTCTTTAGTCACCTGGTTTAGTGTACTTTCTTTGACTTTTTTGGTCAAACTAAGTGATGCCAATTCAAAATTTGCTATCACTCAGATAAATAATATAATTACTAAGTTGGTTAGAGTTGTACAAAGAATATACTACGCTATATACCTGAAAATACCAATTTGTTTATAACAGTTGGTTTGACCTTTAAAAGTCAAGAATCATGATTTTGCTTTGGAAGTAACCAATTTAAAATGTGAATGCAGGTTAACTGAGATGAACAGCAGAAAGTATCTTGAGCAACACGCAGAAATGATAGCTGATAAATGACGACGACTTATTGGAGACAATAAATGGCCATGCTACAAAAGTATCAACAGTTTAACACAAGCTGATAGAACGGACTAAGTTTCGTTAACAATTTTTTTCATTTTTCATGTAATTATTTTTCATAATGTTGTAGGGCGAGACATACTACATTAGTTATAAAACATATGATGTAACAAAATTGGTGCAACTTTCAAGTATTGTGCACAGAAAACTAATGCATCCATAATTTTAATGTAATAATATGCACTTAATATAGAACCGTAGCAACCGAATCCACATTCAGAAGTTCATACAGTGGTAAACAACTTTTCGAAATTTGAAACTAACTGCAAAAAAAGCACAATAAATGTGAATGGGTTTTTTCATCAGCTGCTACTTCCATATCATGATACCAAAAATATAATGTTATGATTGTATAGATAGAGGCACTGTTATGCACAACTACATTCCGTCTCTACTGCTGAAATGAGATGGAATATGAGCCCGTATTTGGATCCTTCACTGCTTTGAAATTGTCAACGCTCATTCCAAATCTCCCTAGAATGGAATTCCCCATATCCTTCAGCTTCCCTGCATACACACAAAATTCCATCAGATTAGTCTGCTTAAGAATATAATAAGGTCAATTTTAACCTATTGTACTAGAAACGGAACTTTTTATACTTAGTGGGCTAACTTGGTCGTGCCACAATTAGAGTACGGGTCCAATATGCCAAATGAAAAAGTCTTGCTCAATTCAAAAAGGGTCACGACCAGGTCCAATGGGTACTACAAAGATCCCACCACCAGACACGGCTGCGCACCGACCAGAAAGTGTGATCATGTACTAACCAACCATGGCTATCATAACCACTGACTTATCAGCATGTCAACCACCGACCACCACCACGTACATTACATATTGGTACTAATTTAGTTTGTAAAGACCTGTCGAGAACCAGCCCAATTAAACCCAGTCCCAAGGCTTAATCCTAAAGCCCCAGTCTTGACGGCCTAAAATATGCTCGACCAATGTTCCTATTTAGACTTGTCCCACAAAAAATGGGCACATTGTTTCTTTCCTGACTATTTCAACTTGGGAAACAAGTATTTTATCTCAAGCTTCAGTTTTACTTATTTATTTTCTAGTTTCGTAAATTAACAAAATCATGTTTATGAAGTTTGGCATATATACATAATGTTATAATGTTTCTAGCTATAACACACCTAACTACGGTTATAAACTCGAGTCAAGTGTATTCTAGTGAATGCAAGAAAGGAGCATATCAATGCAAAAGACAGTTATTATATAAGACTTACCTAGCATCTCTTCCTTCATCTTTTCACGCTTCTCTATGGCCAATGGCTCTAAGCGGAAAATGGTTCTCCTCGCTTGATGATTTGAAGGATCCAGTTCAAGGATTTTCTTCAGAACTATACAAGAAACCACATATAAGGTAAACAAAAGAAGGAAAATCACAAGACGTGGAGTATAATATCGCCACCACGATACGATAAAGGAAGCTATGATAATCACAGTACTTACCAGCAATAGCATCGTCATAATTTTCAAGCTTTTCATGGGCTTCAGCTTTTCTAAGCAGAGGTTTCATGTATGTAGGATTTAGTTCCAATGCTTTTGTGCACTCTTTAACTGAATCCTCGTACTTTTCCTGTCATAGATATAAGCAAGTGTCAAAAAGAACCAATACGAAGCATAGAAACACATCAATATGACAGGCCAATAGACATCATAAAGAGGGTTGTTGCTGTTGCATTGGGACACAAAGAATAAAATCAGGTGACAGAAGAGAACTTATACTGTAATACACAATTAAAGTCTTCATACTCTTTCCAAAGGAAGTGATTTATCTTCCTTAAACATAATGCTCAAATCTTCCTAATAACATGTGTAGTGATTTCATTGGAGTGTGAAAAGCGGACCGCATTTTTATCCTATGAACTGAACATGTGGCATTAGAAAGATTGTTAGGAGTGTTTTAGGAGGATACATCATTACTCTCCCAAGTAAAGTAACCTTTATCTCCTACATCGAACACTCTACAATCATTTTCCCCTCCCAATAAGATACACAACCAACAACACTACAACCTAAGACTTCCAATATCATTGACAGGAGTTAGCTTTTCAAGGACATAAGCATCAAATCATCAAAATAGTACTTTATTTATCCAAGATTATGATGCAAGTATGCAACAAAACATAAGAACCTAACAAGCAAGTAGCAAGAGAGAGATACTTGATTGAACTTTCCAAATGAGTGACTGCGAGAAGGTAAAATGTTATCTCCATAGCTCTCGTAGTAAGCAGCAACAATTTTACGCATGTGATCTCTACATAATTCTAACCTAAATTGGCAGACACCATTTAAAGACATACGCTTATAGCCTTAATCTTTTCTAGTCAATGCCAAAAACTTCATGGTTTCATCAATTAACAGGGTAAGAACTTACTAGTTGCAGTTTCACTAAAAGATCCATTCATGCTAACTAACAGGGTAAGAACTTACAAGCAAAAGAAACAGGTCGCGATTATTATGACATATTGCCCGGATTTCAGCAGATGAGGACATCTCTGGCGCAAGTTGTATAGCATGATCATACTTCAATAAAGCCACATCATACAATCCCTCTCCAAATAACTTGTTGCCTTCAACTTTCGCCTCATTCATTTGAGCTAGAAGTTCCTGCAGTTCAAAGAAAATGAGTGAGAAAGAATAGTTCTACTTTGTGATCCATAGAACGTTAAACATCAGCATAACCCACAAGCGAACATATATGTTTCATAAAGAACATAACTTAAACCAAATGAAAAGGTCTCTGTAACATCTTACTAGGATGCTGTGAAAACACGAGATGAACACATTTTAAGATAAGAAATACTCCAATCGCCAACAGAACGTTGGGAATGATCAAATGTCTAAAGACAATGGGACGGAGAACAATTGGTAATTTTCAAATTTTCCGCCTTATTCCAAGATTTATGGGCTTATATAAGTTTATTATGAGGCTGCGTTTGGGAGGGGCTTATATGGGGCTTAAACTTTTAAAATAAGCCGGCTTATAAAATAAGTCTTGTTTGTCACACGCCCTTATGGAGGCTTATGTAAGCCATAAGCTTCCATAAGCCCAAGCCCATTGAAAGGGGCTTATGAGGGCTTATAGCTTAAATACCCTTCAAAATATAATGGATTATCACGCAAAAGCCGGAAATATATCTTAATTTAATTTGATGTCTTTTTATGCGATTTCTAATTCATCAAACAGCTTTACAAAAATATAAGCTCCAGCTTTCGGCTTATATTATGAAAAAATTTGGGCTTATGAAAAATATAAGGCGAAATTAAATAAGCTCATAAACTCACAAATAAACTTAAACAAACTCCCCCTTAAAACAGCCTTCACACTATTTAACCCTTTCATATGGACAATGTAATAACTAACTATCTCAAGCAATTAATTAAGTAATTAACCTACAGATAAAGTAAAAAAAAAAAAAAAACTAAAAACTTAATTAACAATTTTATAAAAAAACTGAAGCTACCTCTTCGTTGACCGAGTTATCGACTAACTGATCCTTTGATTCAAGAGTGACTTGTTCCAATTTATATGTGATGACGTCATTCATATCCTTGTTTTCATTATCAATTGGAATATCAGCATCATTATCATCAACAACTTCAGTCTCGCTAGCAGTTTCGTAACCTTCTGACACGTCACCATCGTTTCCAGGTTGATCGGCGGTGATCGGAGATGCAGCACTGTTTGCGGCGGTTGAATTTGAAGGTTTTGGTTCGGGTTCAGTGGTTGAAGGAACCACCGGTTCAAGTACCACCATTTTAGTGACAGAGAGGTGAAGAAATATTTGGAAGATTGTGGGAGATGGTGTTTCTTTTCTTTTTTTGTTTTGGGTTGCAGGATTCGATGGTTCCAGAAAAGAAATCATTTGGGTTTTACATTTTCAGCTTTTACCCCCTTTGGTTTACCAAGTTTACATTTTTAGTCCCTGTTGGAATTTTATGAGCTAGCAAACCCCTGGGCACAATCGTGACTTTCTTTTTCCGACGATCTGACGACGATCAAGTTACCACAACCATGACAAAGTTATTTTTTTTATTCAAATATTTTAAACACTCCTTAATTCCGAAAGCGTGTGCATGTATGCAAATACGTGTTGTACATGCAAAGCTAAGTGCTCCACTTTCAAGATTGCAAATACGTGTTGTGCATGCATTCCAAATACTCTTTCTATTACTGAATCACAACAAGCGAGCATCCATCTGACGACGTATATGGTCCATCGGTCCAATAACCGAAGGTGTCGACAGCTATCACCCGAGGATCATTGACCGACAAGATCTTTGGCATTTAGCGCAGATACAATTCGTCTCATTCTCCCGGTATCGAGATGTCGCAGAGACAATGTCGTGACAATGTCACCGACAACACCAACGGTCCCATGAAGTACGACGACCTCGGGGACCGACGGTGACATCAAGTAGTATAAATACACATACAAAGGTGGTAGAAAGGTATCATCTTTCTACACACATTTTATACTATACCCTTCAGAAACACACACTTACTCTCACGCCGAGTCGGTCCTGGGATAACACCCGGCGGGACTAACGCGTTGTTCATCTTAGCGGTATCCAAGACTTACCTCATGCGGTTGAAGGATAGTGAAAGACTCACAAAAAATACTTCGACATTGGCGCGTCGTAGGACCGCATTCAATCTACTAGAGCTATAGGATGACGGGTTCAACACCTCGGTAACTTCGGAGGAGGGAGGTAGCTCCTCCCCATGACAAGAGAACAATTGGAAGGGTATGTAATCGCTACCAAGTCTATGATAAAAGAACACAATAGCGAAGGGATACCGCTGAGCCGATACTGGTTGGATTTTGAGGAAGAAATGGCTCGACAAGGGTGAGCGGTGGACAAGAAGAAGGAGATAGCAACCGGAATAAAGTAAAGGACGAAGATCTGGGAAGCCTTCAAGGAAGTCTCAAAATCCCTTCACTAGGCGAATCATTGAGTTCTCCGCACTGAGCACAAGATGCCCACTCACATCAAGTCAGACGACGGCCCACGGATCCTCAAGATCATCTCAATAGGTTCACTGGAGCCGCAGGACATGGAGAATGGCTGATGCCAGTGTGGTGCCGCATGTTCCAACAGACTTTAGACGGAAAGGCCAGGGGATGGTTCGATGGACTCCCTCCGGGGAGCATAGATGAATGGGCATCGAGACTCGTTTCTCCCTACACAAGGCCTGTATCAAGGACCCTACTGAAATTGCCAAGATAGTGAGAAAGGCTAATGAAACATTACCTGAATTCAAAGAAAGATGGACTGTCGAGACGAGATTCATACAAGGTGCTCCGGAGATCATGAGGATCTCCTCGTTCATGAACGGATGTAAATGCCCTGAGCTGGCCAAGCGGTTTGCTGATACGGTCCCAAAGATTGTGGACGAGATGATGGTTAGGGTGGATGACTTTGTAAGATCAGAGGAGGCTTTTGCTAGCACCGAGTTGCCCCGGGGAGAGCATTATGATACAACCAGGAGAGCCTCAACTGGACCATTCCGAAAGGACGAAAGGGTCGCCAGAGGTCATTACGGAGGAGATAGAATGAATGAGGGACGGTCCAGATATTTGGGAAAGGATCGTGGAAGCTCCCATCGTCACGGGGACATGTCGGCACCTTACTCGCCCTATCGGGGTGATCACCTGAATCGAAGCAACCCCCGTCTGACATTGGAATCACTCATAAAGCCCCCGAAAGAAATCTTGGCCACAGAACACCAGCTGCGCCTACCTCCTCCGAAGCCGATGCGTGACCCACCCCGGAAGGAGAACCAGGATAAATATTGTGATTATCATGGGGAGAAAGGGCATTACACGAATGATTGTTATCACCTTAAAAAACAGTTAGAGCTAGCCTTGGAGTCAGGGAAATTGAATCACTTGATTAGGGATCTCCGACAAAAGGGGAGAAGGGATTCCACTAAGAACGAAACGGGAGCTAAGGACAAAGTCATCAACATGATCCGAACATGGCCCGAAAGAAGAAAGAGGAAGTCGTCGGAACAAGAAGAAAGATGGATGAATGTGCCCATAACATTCCCCCCTCTTCCTGACGGGGATGTGTCGGACGATCCGCTCATAGTGGAAGCAACCATGGAAGGATATCTTATAAGGAGGGTCTTTGTAGACGGGGGAGCCTAGGTGGAAGTAATGTTCGAACACTGCTTCAACAATTTGCACCCGGATATAAGATCCCGACTAAAGCAAACACAGACAGATCTGCTCGGATTTGCTGGACAAGTGACCAGACCATTGGGGAAGATTGAGTTGGATGTATCGTTCGGAGATGAAGGGCTTTACAAGAAAGTCAGAATGAAGTTCACAGTTATTCGGGCACCATCCCCCTATAACGTAATCTTGGGAAGGACTGGATTGAAGATCCTGTGAGCCATACCCTCCACGGTCCACTCAATGATGAAGTTTCCAACCCCTCGGGGAATTGCCACCCTTGTCACTCGCTCCGTCATCATCTCGGAGTGTAGAAGGTTGGAAAGATTGCAGGCCAATCCCCCTGAACAAGACAAGGAAGAAGCAAAAGCCAGTGAAGTGGGTTTAACGGAGGAAGTGACGATCAATCCGGCCTTTCCTGAACAAGCCGTGACGATAGGAGGCACCCTATCATCAGAATGCAAAAGACGCCTCAATGAGCTGCTTCAAAGAAACCTTGATGTATTCGCGTGGGAGCCGGCAGATATGACGGGGGTTCCCCGGGGAATAATCGAGCACACGCTGAATGACAACCCATCAGTGGATCCGGTGTGTCAAAAACGTCGGATGTTAGCGGCGGATCGTAGTCAGGCGGTCACAAAAGAGGTGGAAGAATGGGTCAAAGCCGATATCGTCAGACCGGTAAAGTATCCTACCTGGATATCCAATCCGGTTTTAGTCAAGAAGTGCGACGGAAGCTGGCGCATGTGCATCGACTTCAAAAACATTAACTCTGCCTGCCCTAAGGATTACTACCCTTTGCCGGAGATCGACTGGAAGATTGAGTCGGTCATGGGATACAAGTACAAGTGTTTCTTGGATGCTTACAAAGGATATCATCAAGTGCAGATGGCAAGAGAAGATGAGGAAAAAACAACGTTCTACACGGAACAAGGGACTTACTGCTACACCAAGATGTCATTCGGTCTAAAGAATGCAGGGGCCACCTACCAGAGGATGATAGACTCTGCTTTCCAGTCGCAAATAGGGAGGAACTTGGAGGCATATGTGGATGACATGGTCATCAAGAGCAAAGAAGAGCATGATATGTTAGCAGACATAGCCGAAACATTTGATAACCTCAGGAAGATAAACATGAAGCTGAATCCTAAAAAATGCTCCTTTGGGATACATTGTAACTTCGGAGGGAATCCGGGCAAACCCGAAGAAGACGAAGGCGATAATGGATATGCAGTCCCACAGGACCTTAAAAGAGATGCAGAGCCTCAGCGGTAAATTGGCAGCACTTAACCTTTTCTTAGCTCGTTCTGGCGAAAGGTCATTGCCCTTCTTCGAAACACTCAAGAACATCACCAAGGAAAACAAAGAGGAATATCGGTGGACGGAAGGTGCGGAAAAAGCCTTTCAGGAAATGAAGAAGCTGATAACGGACCTCCCCTCGTTAACAACGCCAATGGCAAAGGAAGCCTTGTATGTCTACCTTGCAGCCTCAGAAGAAGCAGTCAGCGCGGTTCTACTGACTGAAAGGAGGGGCAAACAATTACCAGTCCGTTATGTAAGTCGGACACTCAATGAAGCAGAAAGAAACTATGCCCCGATAGAAATGTTGGCACTCTGTTTATTGCACATGTCAAGGAGGCTCCGGAGATATTTCGAAGCACGCCCCATAAAGGTAATCACGGACCAACCTATAAAGCAGATCCTCAACAAGCCAGAAGCGTCCGGGAAGTTGGCCAAATACTCGGTGGAATTGGGTGCTTACAATATCACCTACGAGCCCCGGAATGCAATTAAGGGCCAAGTTTTGGCGGACTTTCTGTCGAACACTAGTACAAAAGCGGATTTGGTCACGCATGGTCGAAATGGAACGACCACACATTCGCATATTTGTGTGGTGAAGGTACAAAATTGACAACATGTACTAATTAGTCACACATGAAAATTTTAATTGTGTGACCATTAGAACTGACGCCACACAATTGAGCGTTGTGTGGCTAAAGGTATCCGTGATTTTGTTTGGATCATTTAGCCACATATGAATTTGGAACGTGACAAATACAAGTAACCTTGATGCGTTAGTCACATGAAGTAATTTTTGTGTGTCTAAATCATAGAGTCAAGTTTTGTCACACATTATGTAAGGGTGATGATATGTTTTGCCAACTCTTTAGCCACATCTCGAAATTGGAACAAGTGACAAATGAAAAGTAAGGTTGAAGCATTAGTCACGATATACATATAAACAAAGGACAAATATATGTCACACACTTGAACACTGTGACCAAAAGCCATATATAGTCACACTAAATGTTTTGTCACACATTCGTTAAGTGTAGCCAAAATCCAATACATATGTTCACGTAAGTTAATATGTGTGTTTAAAGTTTAGTTTGTGTTAGCTTGTCGAAGGTAATCTATAAAGTCACATATGCTACTAACACCGTGACCAAATGCCATATATGGTCACACTAAACGCTTTGTCACACATATTATTCAAGTGTAGCCAAAATCCAAGACATATGGTCACGTAACTTAATATGTGGCCATTGGATGATGAATAGTCACTCAAAATACACGTTTCCTCACTTTAAACACCATATGGTCACACTTATTAACACTTTTAGCCACTTTATGGTTAATTGTATGTGACTAAATACCCAAAACAAACATGCTTTGTGTGACTAAATGTTAGAAAAGGCCACACAAACATAAAATTCATGTGCCATTGGATGATCAATAGTCACACAAAATACACCTTTCTTCACTGAAACACCATATGGTCACACTTATTAACACTTTTAGCCACTTTATGAGTAATTGTATGTGACTAAATACCCAAAACAAACATGCTTTGTGTGACTAAATGTTACAAAAGGCCACACAAACATAAAATTCAAGTGGCCATTGGATGATCAATAGTCACACAAACACACATTTCTTCACTTGAAACACCATATGGTCACACTTATTAACACTTTTGGCCACTTTATGATAAATTGTATGTGACTAAATACCCAAAACAAACATTCTTTGTGCGACTAAATGTTAGAAAAGGCCACACAAGCATAAATTTGATGTGGCCATTGGATAATCAATAGTCACAAAAATACACGCTTCTTCACTTTAAACACCATATGGTCAAGTTTGTTGCATTTATTGTCTTTGTTAATGAAAATGTGGGTTTGTAGGTGATGGCTTTTATAGTCACATTGATATGCACACACATTAACACTTGTGCAACACCACAATATACTAAACTTGGATAAATCCAAACTAATTATATATATGAAGAACTCTTTAACAACGAGTACTTGATTGTTAATGCGAATCTTAACAACAAGCAAGAAGAACACAAATACTATTTCACTAATAAACTTATTTTATTAATATTTCTATTCGCCTAAGTACAAGTTCATTTCACTATACTTTAGGGTTCCTTTATACAATTAGGAAAACCTAGTATACAAAGCGTGTAGAAGGATATAGATATCTCTTCCTAAGATATCTCTACGCGTACATATGCCTTCCCTAAACTCTAATAAACTATTATGTTTTCATAAACAGAACTAACTACTAATACTACCGGACTTAATCATTATCTTGCCAAGATATTCTTTGTTGAGCTTTTGATTCAATTAACCTCAAAAGTCGATAGCATGCATCATCCTTTCTTTCACCAAAAGCTTCTTCTCAAGCATAGCCACGAAAATCTTTTTGGAAGTGGATACTCCACTGTAAGCATATAAAGAATTGCGCTTTCTAATTCCAAACAAGGCACACGACAAGTGTGGAAATATCTCCATCGATCACTTTTTGTTGACAGGCCGCTTCCACATTTCATCATCAAGATCGGTGTGTCAAACATGGTCTTCAAGTCACCCCAAAGGACTCTTTCATATTCCTCTTGGTCTCTCATCACCATGCTTCTCCATCATCACCGGTACATGGTCTTCAAATCATCCTCGACAAATCACTCAATAAACCGGAAAGTTCACATATATAGTGTCTCATGTGATTTTCCCTTACTATCGTGTAAACTACCTTTTTCCCATGTTTGATGATCGAACCTTTGCAATCTTAGCGGGAAGTCTTGAACACAGGAATGGAGCCCATGGTAAACTCTTACGATGACGGTTCATCAACCTTATCCTTCATGTACTCTTCCACTTCCTTCTTAACATTTGTCTTATCCTTTTCACTCCTTTCTTTCCAAAGGATTTCTTCCTTGTCATATTCAAACCTGGTTGCTTAACCTCATCTTCCTCCTCTTTCTTTACGCTTTTTGGCTTATCACCAAGTTTTTCACCAAGAACCTTTTCGATCTGCAATCTTGTGCTTCTTAGCATCCTTTGGTTGAAGATTGTAACCCTTCCTTTAAACGTTGAAGCTTCCAACTCGAATCCATTGGAATAAAATTTTTATTTTGGTACACTACTTTTTCAAATTCGCTTTTAGTTCATCATTCTTCAATTTCCTTAATCGGCTCAACTTCGGTAGGATTCCCTGACTTTTGACATAGTGGATCATATAATCCCTTTGCTCGGCTTTGGTCATGGGTCCATTCATCCTTTCTCTTTGTCTCGCTCTCCGAGAAGCCTCTTCTTCGCATTAACAATCTCAACCAATTTACTTGCATAGTCTTCTCCGTTAATATCGGAAGGATATCTCTGCTACTAATAATCTTGCATTTATAGTATCCCATTCTTCATCGATGTAGAATTTGGCGATTCGAACTTGACTTTCCTTTTCATTTGTTCTTCGCTAATTGTGGTTCCTCCCGCGAGTTTTTGCAATCGGCTCATCATCCCTTGTTTGTTACGCGCTTAGCTTCTTCACCGCATCCTCCGCTTGAATCCTAGCAATCTCGGCAAAGCTAGCTTCCTCTTCATGAGTTGCTTTTGGTCTTCACCGCTCGTAAGATTCTTGCACTATTCCTTTGCCTTCCCTATGCACAAACTCCTCACCGACTACTACGGATCACTACCGGGATTAATATGTTCAAGATTTGTATTAACTTCAAATCAAAGCCGGTATTAAAATCTTCATCAAAAGCGATTTAATTTCAAAGACCACCGACTTATCGTTAGTAAAGTCACCGACTTATCCACTCCACTAGAACTTGCGCTTCTTTATCCGATCTCTTCTTAAAGGATTTCTTGTGATTTAAATTCTTAAACAAGATTTCACTTCCCAATCCTTGAGGACTAATTTGAGTTTCCTCGGAGGATTCCTCACCTTCAGTCCGTAATGTCTATCCCCTTCGCTTGAATTTCCTCCAATTTCTTAACTCTTTTGAGTAGTCCCAAGTGACTTCTTGGTCTTCTTCAATTTTTCTCCAACTCATCAACCCTGAAATCGGTTGTGGAACCGGTTGAAGTAGATCTTCCATAGATAAGGAACCGGGTTCTGCTGTAGTAGTGGGTGTTGGAGGTTGTGGTTGAGAATCACCGTGGTTCTTCCTTATGGACCGTGAAGGTGGTGGGGTGTTGGTGTCCTCTGTTTTCGTGTTCGAGATGTAGGTTGAGCACGAGCTTGATGTAGCAAGGGAGATGGAGCAGATGTAGATGTACCTTCGTGGTCAGAGCAATGTAGGCAACATAGCGGACAAAAGTGGCTTGTGTGCCCTTCAAAACCCCTTTCATATTACCAAATATCTTTTTAGTGAAAGGAGAGCAATGTAAGGATGTTTGCTTCTTTGTTTCAACATTTAAGATCATTTGCAAAAATCTTGGGTACATCAAAACTTTTTCTTATTCTTGGAATTAGCAACCATGGCATCAAAAATCATTTTTGAAAAATTGAAGAGTCTCGCGGTGGAGAGACAGACCAATGCGTAGCAATATTGCTTCCAAATTGATCCCATCCACCACTTTTAGAACTCATACAATGTAAAATATGATGCACAAGGAAACGCCATTGTGGCGTAAAATGACTATTCAAAAAGTGAATGTTCCATCGGTTGGATATCCAATCTTTTCCAATCCTCGAAAGAGGTCATGATTTGCCAACATTGAAATCCACGAGGCATCGACCAATTGAAGCTTGCTTCGATCGATTCTCGCTGATTGAATACTCTAACGATATCAATAGTTGCATTTAACTCTAGTGTCCCATCGCCAATAGTTCTAGCGATGCATCGCGGTAACTGTTTGACTAGGGAATCATAGATAGTTGGATTATGAGTAAGGCATACCGATATGACTACCCTTTAGAAAGTCCACTATCTCGCTCGAAGCTCGTGCTTTCAAAGAGCTTTTGAGAAATCCCACTTGATTGTGCTTGTCTACAAACTTTAATTGTGCCATCTTTTATGTTAATTGAATTCTTGGTAGTGCGGGGCAATTAGGGTTTAGTCTTTGGTGAGGAGACTTAATCGAAATAAAATAATTAAACTTTTAAAGATTAGGATAAAGTAATTAAAGGATAAATATGATTTCTAAAAATAAAAATTATCCATATAAATACTTGACCATCTAAAATTAGGTAACGGTACTATTTAAACAAGAAAATCGTTTTTATTTTTGCACTACCGACTAAAGAATGGTCAAACAGACTTAAAATGACATCACCGAATTAACTCATGTACTATAGCACATCAACTAGCACACTTCCATACATCTCAATCTGTGAGAATTCTTTCTTTTCAACATATCCTTAAACAAAAAATATACCTAATGATTTAACTAATATTAAGTCTTGTATTATAAACATAAATTCTTAAAAAGTACAAAAATCGAATCTATATGCTTTGAAAGAGTGAAATATGATAAAGGTAGAGTGTGACAACTTGACCATAACATGGTTCACTTGGACTTTCAGATAACAACACCTCCACGGTCGGTTCGATAGTAGTCGGTTCGTGATTCGTTACCCAAGTCACGTCGATCCACACGTGGCAATATGTTATCATTGTCTTTGGTGAATGAGCGGTACTAAATTCCTCATCGGCTTCGTCATACTTATCTTTGTAATTCTTGGGAGGTGTCTTAAACACAATAGACAATTTTTATCTACGGTCTTTCACATAAAACACTTGTCGTGCTTGTGCGGCTAATATGAACGGATCAACCTTGTGGCCTAAACTATTCAGTCAACCAATGTATACCCAAGAGTAGTCGCGTTTCACACCACCGACTTTGTGATTAACCCAATCACATTTGAAAAGAGGAATTTGCATGAAGCGGTAATCTAGTTCCCATATCTCCGTAAAACCCCATAATAATATGCTTTTCTTGTGGTTGCAACTTCTTTAGATATGTGGATATCTAATGCCTCAACACTAACCCCATTGCTCGTAAACTTTGCCTTCATGATCTTTCCTACGAAAAGTATACCCATTGATGTGATATGCATCGTATTTCACTACTGGTGGCGCGTGGTCCATAGGATATCCACCTTACGCTTCGATACACTTTCTTTGTCGATTTGTAACTCTCTCTCGACTGAATTTCATTAGAAGTATATATTAGCTCAAAACAATAAGTACACCAATTTTCGATTAAAATGAGTCGAGAAATAAGGTTTAGAAAGGGTATGTTGAGTAACATAAGATTAATTACTTTGCGTAACCAATTGGCAAAGATTTCTTGTGCTCATTCTCCGAAATGCTATTCGTTTACCGGGTTTTACGCTTTCAAAACTTGCTTGTGTCGCTGAAACAACGTGTTTGATTATTATATTTGATACATCATTTAATTTTCGATACGAAATAGACATGTGTTAGTAAGACTTACGCGATATACGGTACAATTTCATCCATATTATTTATTACATACAAATGTGCTTTACGAAAGAGTTCATGAGAACTTGAGCTGATTTGCCGCCGACAATGGCTTTCCTTCCTCATTTTCATCTGTTTCATGTTTATCGGTGGGATACCAGCAGTTTTCATGGATTTATGATATTCGCTAAAAAACTCGATTGTTTCTTCCGCAATAGTCTCCTCAAGAATGCATCCTTCGGTCTATTTACATTCCGCACATGTCCTTTAATAACCTTCATACATCTTTCGAATGGATACATCCACCAAAGCATATGGGACCGCATAATTTTACCTCCTAGTTAGGTGCACAATCAAATGTATCATAATATCAAAGAATGATGGAGGAAAGAACTTCTCGAGTAGGCACGATGTCACTACCGATTACTTGCATATTATCTAGTTCTTGCAATATTATTTCTTTGCAACATATTGATTTAAAGAAAAAGCAAAACCCGATAATAGCATATCGTGTGGGTGGGTGCATGATTGAGCGTATTGCAATTGGCGAAACTCTTGCATTAGCATGTGATAGTCATGCGATTTTAGGCCAATGAGCTTCCTATCCTTTAGGTGACCAAAGAAGAAATTTGAACAATATCCTTGTGGTACCACGATGTTGTGTAAAGTTTCACAAAAATATCTTTTCAAGATTCGTTAATGTGTAACTTTCTTTGGAGGTAGTGTTGTTTTGTCTTGTTCTTGCATAGCAAACAACTCTTCTTTACCCCAACTCGGCCGATCAATCGAGCATTCAAATCCATCTTTCGTCTTTCACGGAACATGTAGCAAAGTTCCGACGACTCTCGAAGAACATTCTTTTCTACATGCATAAAATCAATACAATGTGGAGTAATTATGCCTCCAATACCTAAGTTTTCGATACCAAATGTTGAATTTCTTCCAATACGCACCGTTTTGTCCGTTTACTTGGCTTGAACTACCCTACTTACATTACGTTTCTTTTACGCTTTTGAATCTTCCCACCTCTACCTCTCGTATCTTCTTGGTTTTCGATGCATTATTGTTTGTTCGTTTCCTTTTCCCACTTATTTTCAATATGTTGTACCTCGTTGTATATTTGTTCCCGGTCATTGGGTTTGGAGCCGGAGAAATTCTTGTTGTCCATTAAATGCCTTCCTTTGCCTTCCGAGCGGATGGTCATATGGTAGATATCGTCTGTGACCAACATAACTTTGCTTGGATGAGTGTAAAGTCTAACACGGTTTGTATCTTTCCCATACTACACAACCTTTGAATCCACCATGCGGGCAGCCACATAATGTACCAAGTGCGGGGTAATCATTTATTGTCCATAACACAACGGCACGTAGATTAAAGTTATCTTTTGTGGATGCATCATATGTATCAACCCCTCAGATCGAATAAGGTTTGCGGATCATCAACAAGCGGTTCTAAAAAACATCGATATCATTTCCGGGTATCCGATATTAATACCCAAAGCATGATAAACTTTCTTTTCATACACAACCATGGAGGAAGGTTGTATATGACCGTTAAACTGGCCATACATCGTGATGCCTATTTCACGAGTTGACGTCAACCCCATCACCGATATTCCTAGTCAGATTTCTTGGATCTTGACAATTTCGAAAATTTTCATCTATAGTACGCCATGCCTTTGAATCTGCGGGTGGCGTAACACCATCGGTTATCCTCCGTGTCGCGTGCCATCTTAAATCCTCTCAAATACTTTCTAGCTTAAATAGTCGTTGCGGTCTTGGTATAATTGGAAAGTACCACATTACCTTTCTTGGAATGTTTTCGTACACTTTCTTAGTCTTATTATCCACCTTCCATCTTGATATCCCACAAGTTCGACCACGCAGATCAAATCCTTGTCATCCTTCCAAAGAAAGAAGGCGGTTGTTGATACATACATGTATCTTTTGTATCTGATCCCATCAATTTCAAATATTTTTGGCTTGATAAGTTTTTTCCACCATTTCGTTACCGGTGAGCAGATCTTCTTTAACAATCCTAGTAATTCGATAAAGAACTTATCGAACATCCGTGCTTACCCTTCAGTTGAGTAGTTTAACTATTGCGGACATCTTTGTGAAGTCGGGACATCCTGCGTAAAGAGGCTTCTGCGTCTAATAATAATTGTTGAAACTTGACAAGATCATCCTCATCAAAATTATCTTTTGTAGCATTAACCATTTCTCTCATTCTTTGGGGCATCATTGGAATATCTCAAGCAAAATCCGTGTCGTCAACAAACTCTGTTGTGGCGTTAACGGTGTTTCGGTACTTATTGATGACTCATCCTTCTCTCCATGTTTAGTCCAGTTTAGGTAGCTTAGATCAAACCCATTCTTTGAATAAATGGAACTGCACTTTCTCCACTTGATGCTCTATGTGGTTTAAACAATCATACCGGACATGGCATTGAAAGATCATTTTCTTAACTCGTGGGTCGATGTTCCCCATCTTCCGCAAGTTGTGTCTTGCATAATCAATAAACGCCGCTACTCCATCAACATAAGATTTGTTGGTCCTATTAGTTCCTATCCAAGACTTGTCCATGTTTATAAATGTGTCCCACTTATCCGAGCAGCAATGTTTATAAATGTAGTCCCTGCAGGCATGTTAAAAAGACAGTCCAAGTTATTGAAGATTATACAAGACAAACATCAAACTTCAATTGATGATCTTAAAAGTTAAAAAAGACATTCCAAGTAATGAGGATAGCTCAAAGATTGAATGTCGTATTGAATTATGCTAAGAATTGAATAAAGTCTAATGAAACAGTTCCTAAAGGGATGTTTGGGTCAAGGAAAAATAAGAAATTAACTAGCTAAATTATGGTTCCATGTTCATGTGGTAACAGGCTTAACAGGGTTTCTTAAATTTTTAACCAATTAACTATCTAAATTTAACAAGAAACCGACATAATTTACAAGAGGATATCTCGAAACAAATGTTCAATTATAATACGCTTACTTGGGTTATTTTATGTGTTAGAGATGTGTACAAAAGGAAGATAACAATACTTACCAAATGGTGACGGAATTTGGTGGGTCTATGATGGAGAGAGTTGTGGTGGTGGCGGATTTGTAGTGAGATGAGAGGAGGTGTGGCAGTGCAGAGGAGGAGGAGGAGGAGTTAATTTTGCAATTAGTTTGAAATGCCTTGATGCAAACTTTGGGGAATAAATTTAATTTGTGGGGAATTTTAAATTTGCTTAAATTTTTGAAAATTTTTCATATTAGTTTAAAATGTTTTTTCTCTTATGATTTAATGATTTTATTCATTT
Source organism: Chrysanthemum lavandulifolium (assembly GCA_022545495.1). Lineage (NCBI taxonomy): Eukaryota > Viridiplantae > Streptophyta > Magnoliopsida > Asterales > Asteraceae > Chrysanthemum > Chrysanthemum lavandulifolium. The sequence continues at coordinate 21,320,887 of CM040238.1, forward strand.
AATTAGTTTAAAGGTTTTTATTCATAATAAATAAAATAAAATTCGAGAAAAGTATAATTTTGTTAGTTGAATTATTTGCTTATTTAGTTGTTTTAGTTTAAAAATAAAAAATAAACTAACTCCCCAGTCTGTCTTCCACGGGTTATGGGTCCCAATATCGTCTTCCACAAAGTATGTGGTAGGTTGAGACGTAGATGCCTTACCCCTACCTAAGGTAGAGGCTGCCCGGTTCTACCAAAGGTTGAAAAGGACCTCCGGCCTTGCAAGGGGTGAGGATCGAACCCTTGAGGCTGCTTTCTTTTCTACAAGGTGAAAGAACCTCCGACCTTGCAAGGGGTAAGGATCGAACCCTTGAGAGGTCGCTTTCTTTTCTACCAGCGGTGAAAATAACCTCCGACCTTGCAAGGGTAAGGATCGAACCCTTGAGAGTGCGCTTTTCTACCAAAGGTAGAAAGAACCTCCGACCTGTAAGGGGTAAGGATCGAACCTTGACCTCTTTCTCCGGAGGCAAGAGTGTTAACCACTTGATCTAACCTTGCTCTTTTTTTGTTTTTAGTGTATGTTTCATCAATTTATTCACGAAATCAAATATCTTTCATTATTATTTATCACCCGATCACGAACCGAACACAATTTCCAAAACCGTAACATGTGTGACTATAATTTTATATATACTATTGATTGAATGTTTGAATTTCCTAAACCGAGCAATTTCCAAAACCGTAACATGTTTGAATTTCAAAACCGTAACATGGTTTCGGATATAATTTATATATACTATTGATTGAATCATGTCGTAAATGAAACTCTAAGCAACTATAACCCAATGATTTTGACCCATATTATAGTGTGAATGTTATATGAATTGTATTAAAGTTATTAAAGGTGGGCACGTTAATTTTGACATTTCGGGATGACATAAAATCATTAACTCATGTGTCTTACTCAAAACATTGTGTGAAACCGTGTTTAGGGTTGCGTTATATCGTTAGGCACGGTAACACAACCCTTGTGCGTTTTAAATGCGTTTTAGTCTGTCCTATATGTTTTCGTCCGTGTTCATACGTTTTCTTAGTTTTGTACATGTTTTCTTCCGATTTTATGCGTTTTACGTTTTGTCTCTTTTCACATGTTTTCGTCCGTTTTTGTGCGTTTTACACTTTTACACATTTTCATACGTTTTTACGTTTTACGTCTGCTTTCATACTTTTCCACCGTTTTCGTCGACTTTGTCCTTTTAATAAGTTTTATACGTTTTTGTTTTGTTTACACATTTTCGTCCGTGTTTAAACTTTGTCATTGGTTTTCATCTTTTAGTCCGTTTGTATAAGTTTTTGACCGTTTTGGTCCGTTTCTAGCCGTTTTCATCTATTTTAGACATCTTAGTCCGTTTCATACACTTTAATATGTTTTACATATTAATGTACATTTCTTAAGTTCCATCGTTTTCTTACGTTCTTACACGTTTAAAATGCGTTAGTCCGTTTCTTTCCGTTTTATCCGTTTTAAGACTTTTCGGGTCAACCCAAGCGAAGTGAATTCATATTCGGTTTGGCTCCCTTGGTTTAATTCTAGTTCGGTTCGGTTCGGTTTTCGTGTTGAAGCGAATAAAAGATACCGATTTAACAAAACCAAACAACCCGATAACCAAGCGGATAAACATCCCTAATTAATTTATAGTGATAGTTTGAATTCATAAGGAGTTACAAGTATCTTCTCATCACACTATCCCCACAACTCTTCTTCAACCTTTCTTTGCAATCTTTCAATAATATCATATTTTACCCAATTTCATTATCAATGGCGGCACCATCACCACAAAACCATTTGGCTAAGCGTGTTATTGATGACCTAATTGAGTTTAGCGAGGAGACATCTGTTGATGGTTACATGAGTTTCTTCAAGGCTCAGAAATTTCCGGTCTCCGTGGCTTTATAAACCGGATCTGTGAAGAGGCCACCACGGTAAAGAATGAGATTGCGCATTTAATGCTTTAATTCTTTGAGATGGTAGCTATTGGAGATGGGGATGAATATTTTGACACATTGATGGATCTTAGGCATGACATGGAGGCTACGAGGACTAAGCTGCGGGGGTTGAATGATCTCATTACTCAGGTGAGGAGGATATCGAGACCAAGGAAGAACAAATTAAGTCGATGAATGGTTGAAGGGTTGCTCGCTATGTAAAGGATGGTTTCTTTTGCTATAATGTCTAATGTCTTGGTTTAATATTATGGTTTGTAGATATATTAACGATGAAACATGTATGGATCTTTTGATGGTTTATCCAATGGAATGGAATGGGTTCGCTCGCTAGTTTGTTTCATCTTTTTAATGTTGTTTTGTATTTAGGAATTGGTTGTGGTGTTTAAGTTCATATCTGGTAGAATGTATTATTGTAGGTTTGAGGTTGATCCAAACTCATTCAATGTTGAGCCATGGATATCACGGTTCATAAGTGCTTTAGGGTTGTTAATTTTTAGGTTGTTGTCAATTTTAGGGTGTTTTTGTTGTTGTTTTGCTTTAAGTTAATTGCATTTACATGATTTCTTGATTTTTTTTTGTTGGAGGATGTTAGAGCTTATTTAAGTGCTTATAAATAGGTTATTTATAGGCTTAAAGTAAGTGTCGAGGCGGTTTGTTGTGTCGTGATCCTTGGTTGGATTTGATTATTTTGTGCTTACTTGTTTATATGGGATTGCTTATTAGTTATAGTTGTAATTAGTTGCTTTAATTCCATTTTTATTTTGTTTCTTCATTTGTATGCGCCATGTGGTGAGATTTTAGTGTAGCTGCGAGTTATATGTGCTTTAATCTGGTGGTTTGAAGTTATATGGGTGTTTGGGATGTGGTAAGAACCATTTCTGTCATGGGTGTGTTGGTTTCAAAATGCGCCAAAAATGAAATATTTAAATTCTATATTATCAATTTGGAGCCACATTTTAAAATTATGAAATTTGGAGCCAAATTTATTGAAATTTTTAAAGTACTTAGGAATTTATGGTTTCCTTATTTGAAAAGCGCCCATAATGAGCCTAATTTTACTCCAATAAATCGAGTTCAAGCAAAACAACCGAACTTCAATTTTACACCATTATTTACCAATTAAGTTTACTAATTTTCTTTAACACATTACTTGACGAATCATGGCAACTCAAACCAATTGTCGGGATGATTTGGTTTATTCGATCGTGAAAATGATAACGAATTTGAATATGAATCGGGCGTATTCGGATGAGGGTGAGGATCTTGAAAACAACCATTCAAATGCGAATGTTGTTAAGAGGGCATAACTAGGTTAGCTAAGTTTCGCGGGATTATGGAAAACCGGCGGAATAAAGGTCGATGTAACCTTGATGCCTTTGAATAGGATATCGAGGAAAAAGCAGGCATTGTTTTCGAGTTTTTGGGTGATTTGGTTCGTGAGCATATAGGTGTTAGGATTCTATCACGGAGGAAGGTTGATTCGAAGCAAGAGATAAAATGTGGGGCGAGATCACGGTACATATACTTTTTTAACTAGTAGCGGCTTGGTCATCGTGAGGTACAAGGTGTTAATAAGTTTATCTCTGCATTTACATTATGTGCAACTAATTAACAACATTGTGTTAATCTTTGCGTGATATTTTGATGTTGGCTTGTTGTCCAAAGGCGATAATGAATCGTCTTGGTCAACTTCTAAGGAATTTTCGAAGGAAATTGACCGAAAACTACATATTGCCCAACAAAATACCCTTTCAAAACTTAATGAAGTCCGTGATATAGTGCAATTATAAAAGGCGAAGATTGGGTAAATTTTGTAAACTACCGGCCAGGAATACAAGGTGTTAATTATTCATTTTATTCAAGTTCAAATATCATCACATTTGATGTTTCCATATATATTAGTTGTATACTATCGGCATTACTACATCTAAACACCTTTTTATTTTGTGTTGCAAGGTGAAATCAATTTGCATCTAAAGTGGCGCGTTCCAAATCATTTATCGACATAGAATGGGACGAGGTGGATACGCCGTGTGATGGATAAAATGGTAACATTAAACATTAAACATTTGCATTTAATAGCATCATACTTTCGTTTATATTGGTTTATCTTACAAGTGTATGTATTTGATGTTTATAAGATCGAGAATAAAGAAATTCAACGGATGAAGAACCACCGCGTGATGTTTGTGGTTGAAAGGAAGGGTGAATAAAGGCGGAGAATTTCACGATGATGATATCGAGCAGTTGAACAAAAATTGTAAGTTTGACTCATTTTATGATTATGTTTATTGTTAGTTATAAGTTAATCTTGATAGTGTATTAGTTAAAGCGATAGTGTATTAGTTAAAGCTGTTAGTTATTAATTAATTACATTAGTTATAAGTTAATCTTGTTGTTTATAATTTGATCTTGGTAGAATTAAATAACCTATTTCCCATATTGTGTGTGCGAGAAGAGGCGGAGGAGAAGATCAAACAAGGAACCTTGAAGCTTGATCATGGCACCGATGCCATGACATTTGTATTAGGTAAGGAAAAGGGAGGATATGCGAGAGAGTGGGAGGTGGAGTAACCTACAAGAGGTATTTTGATCGCCTCGAATCGGACAAGCATCGATGAAAGAGTGGTGTTACTTCAAAGTGAACTTGATGATGAGGCGTAGCGTCAAGAAAAGAGATGTCTGAGTTTGATGAAACAATTGGGTGCACAAAGGGGCGATTGCGGTCAACTTCAACTCCATTGACGAAGCGGAAGTAAGACATAAAAAGTAACATTCCATCTTTTTACCCTTTTAAATCTGCTGCGGTCTTCTTAAACAATTTATATTTGGTGTCTCCGGTGAACATTAATCTTTTAAATAGCGATCTTGATGAGGATCTTGGGAACACGTGTTCTTGGACGTGAGAAAGTTGCGAGCATTAAGAGTCTAATGGACTTGCAACTTTGGAAAAGAAATTCAAATAAGTGTAAGTAATAAATCACCCCACAGGATTTTGAATTCTACATACATTATTTATTTACAGTGTATTATACATATAGGAAGCTGTTAAATCATGCGCACCTAAGAAATCGACTAGATCAAAAGGAAAGGATTCTTCACGTCAACTTTTGGATCACAAGAGCGAGTCTCCATTAACGATACTACCACAAGTATGTATGTAAACATTTTCATATGTTCTTTAGTTTAATTAAAATTAATTATCTTGATACATATATACATGCAACAAATTATCTTTTAGGTAATTAAGTGCGGTGTGTGGCATAAAGAAATCAACTATTATTATGGAGGGCAGTGTACAAAAGCGATGGAAAACAAATGCTTCATATGAGACCACTCCCAAAGGATTGCTCTGAGTATCTATTGAAAAATCTTTAGTGGATGCGTGTGCATACGGATGTAGGAATGCGGTCTCAAAAGCGATTAAGGATGCGATAGGTGGTTTTATGCATGGCCAAAGGATCAAGTGGTTTCGATGAAAAGGTACATAGATGCATGTGTTTATAAACCTACATATATCATTCTTCATATTTAATTGATGTTTGATACCGGCTTTTGTTTCCTCGGTAACACCACCAAGTACCATAAAGCGATTGGTGAGAACAGGCGCACCTAAATTAAATCTGACGCTACATCTCTAGTCATACCATGCAAAAGGAAGCTAAGAAGATCAAGAGTCGAAGTCGTTAAATTATTGAGAATATTATTATATACGACATTACAATTTTATATACATTCCAATTTTATTGTATTTGAATATATTTTGAATATATTTTATATATTAAATTTGTTTTGATATATATTGATTTCTTATATGTGACTAAAAGATTCATATAGTCACAATTATTAATACTTTTTAGTCACACAAAACACACATTTCTTCACTTAAACCACCATATGGTCACACTTATTAACACTTTTGGCCACTTTATGCTTAATTTGTATGTGACTAAATACCCAAAAAACATGCTTTGTGTGACTAAATGTTAGAAAAGGCCACACAAACATAAAATTCATGTGGCCATTGGATGATCAATAGTCACAAAAACACACATTTCTTCACTTAAAACACCATATGGTCACACTTATTAACACTTTTAGCCACTTTATGGTTAATTGCATGTGACTAAATACCCAAAGAAACATGCTTTGTGTGACTAAATATTAGAAAAGGCCACACAAACATAAATTTCATGTGGCCATTGGATGAGCAATAGTCACACAAACACACATTTCTTCACTTAAAACACCATATGGTCACACTTATTAACACTTTTGGCCACTTTATGATTAATTGGATGTGACTAAATACCCAAAAGCGTGCTTTGTGTGACTAAATGTTAGAAAAGGCCACCTGAACATAAAATTCATGTGGCCATTGGATGATCAATAGTCACACAAAACACACATTTCTTCACTTGAAACACCATATGGTCACACTTATTAACACTTTTGGCCCTTTATGATTAATTGAATGTGACTAAATACCCAAAGAAACATGCTTTGTGTGACTAAATGTTAGAAAAGGCCACACAAACATAAAATTCAAGTGGCCATTGGATGATCAATAGTCACACAAAACACACATTTCTTCACTTAAAACACCATATGGTCACACTTATTAACACTTTTAGCCACTTTATGGTTAATTGCATGTGACTAAATACCCAAAAGAAACATGCTTTGTGTGACTAAATGTTAGAAAAGGCCACACAAACATAAATTTCATGTGGCCATTGGATGAGCAATAGTCACACAAAACACACATTTCTTCACTTAAACACCATATGGTCACACTTATTAACACTTTTGGCCACTTTATGATTAATTGGATGTGACTAAATACCCAAAGAAAGCGTGCTTTGTGTGACTAAATGTTAGAAAAGGCCACACAAACATAAAATTCAAGTGGCCATTGGATGATCAATAGTCACACAAAACACATTTCTTCACTTAAAACACCATATGGTCACACTTATTAACACTTTTAGCCACTTTATGGTTAATTGTATGTGACTAAATACCCAAAACAAACATGATTTGTGTGACTAAATGTTAGAAAAGGCCACACAAACATAAAATTCATGTGGCCATTGGATGATCAATAGTCACACAAAGACCCTTTCTTCACTTGAAACACCATATGGTCACACTTATTAACACTTTTAGCCACTTTATGATTAATTGTATGTGACTAAATACCCAAAACAAACATGCTTTGTGTGACTAAATGTTAGAAAAGGCCACGAAAACATAAAATTCAAGTGGCCATTAGATGATCAATAGTCACACAAAGACATATTTCTTCACCTTAAACAACATATGGTCACATTTATTAACACTTTTGCCACTTTATGCTTAATTGTATGTGACTAAATACCCAAAACAAACATGCTTTGTGTGACTATCGGTGTTTATGGTCCTAATACGGATTAATCAACAAAATTTGTACCTAATTAGTCACACATGTTACGGTTTTGGTTACTCTTTTGCAATAGAGACTAAAAAAGTCAAACACGTGACCATAGGGTACCTATGGTCGCGCGACCTAATCGCTACGGTAGAAAAACATGTGTGACTATATGTATATCGTCGCACATATTCGGTGTGGCCAAATCCACTTTTGTTCTAGTGAAACCCCATCGGAGAAAACAATGGCAAATACTTGACGGTCGGCAAAGAAGAAGAAGAAGGAAGTGGCTTTTGTATACGGATGGGCGTCCAACAACAAGGACTCGGGAGCGGGCCTTGTCTTGATTAACCAGAAGGAATGAAGTTCACTATGCCATCCGGCTAGACTTTGAAAGCACTAATAACGAAGCTGAGTATGAAGCGCTACTAGCTGGTTTACGAATGGCAGGAAGCATGCACGTTGGTAATCTCGAAGTCCGGGTGGATTCCAAGCTGGTGGCCAACCAGATAAACGGAGACTACGTGGCAAGCCATGAAAGCATGATCAAGTACTTGGTAAAGGCAAAGGAATACATAGCAGGCTTTGAAAACTTTGCCATCCGGAACATTCCCCGGGGTCAGAATCAAAAGGCAGATGTCCTTAGTAAGCTGGCCACCGTTTCTTTTGACCACCTGATGAAGGAGGTGCTGGTAGAGGTTTAAGAGAAAGGTCGGCGGAAAGGAAGGAGGTTAACAACATTGTGGAGGAAGAGGGACAACTGGATGACCCTATCATTCGGTGTCTTGAAGAGGGAATCGGCGGATGACCCTAACGAAGCTCGCACTCTAAGGATGAAGATCGGCCAATATGTTATAGAAGATGGAGTGCTCACAAAAAGCCTATCTTGTGCCTATGATGAGACGCGTGGGTCCCTTGCAGGCAAATTATGTTATAAGGGAGATACATATGGGAGCATGTGGGATGCATTCTGGTCCGCGCTCAATCGTAGCAAAAGCCATGCGGCAAGGTTACTATTGGCCCTCCATGCATCGGGACGCCAGGAACGAAGTACTCAAATGTGATTCCTGCCAGATCCACTCTCCAGTACCACAGCTCCCAAAAACCAAGCTAACTCCCATCATGGCTCCATGGCCCTTCTACCAATGGGGAATGGATATAGTAGGACCCCTACCCCCAGCGGCAGGGAAGGTCAAGTCCATCCTGGTCGCCATCGACTATTTCACCAAATGGATGAAGCGAGCCATTGGCGGGATCACCGGCAAGGATGTTACAAGGTTTGTATGGGATAACATAGTGTGTCGCTTGGTCTCCGGCCGTCATTGTCACGGATAGCATAAAGCAGTTCATGGACAACCCTTCAAAAGTGGTGTGAAAACTCAACATCAAGCAAATTAACACAACTGTAGCCCATCCGCGAGGCTAACGGATTTGGTAGAAAGGGCAAACAAAAGCTTGATGGAGGAATCAAAGCAAGGTTAGGGCGTGCAAAGTCGGGTTGGGTGGATGAGCTACGAATGTTCTCTGGGCACACAAACATCCATCAAGGCGAGCAGCGGAGAAAGCGCCTTCGGCGCACCTATGGAAGTGAAGCGGTCGTACCGGCGAGATAGGTATGCCGACATACGAAATAAGGAGGATAAGAGAAGGTCTTGAGGAGGAAGACCCTCGTCGAATGGAAGAACAACATCAAGGGAAATTCGCCTCAATCTCGACCTACTACGAGGAGCGGAGAAAAGCGGCGTGATGGAAGCCGGTATAAGGCGAAGTGGAAAAGTACTATAACGAAAGGTGCGGTTGGTATCTTTTAAGCGGGAGAGTTCGTGTCTGGGAAGAATGAAGCTAGCGAGCCGAAGATGAAGGCAAGTTGGGACCAAAATGGGAAGGGCCCTATCGGGTCAAAAGCGAATCTCAGCAGTTCATACAATTGGAAACTATGGACGAAGAAGTGGTGCCCGGAGTGCACGCCATGAATTGAAAAAATGTTTTCTTTAAATGTTAGCGAATGAAATGTAAGCCTACGGGCATGAACTATTTTAT
>CM040238.1:21330424-21364837 GCA_022545495.1 Chrysanthemum lavandulifolium
CTATCTAGAAGAAGCTAGGAAAAAGGCATGGACTCGTAAAGACGGAATTTTAGGTGCAACATCTAGGGTGATGAATTCTACAAGATTTCAAGGCAATCGCTAGTAGTCGTAAACCATTACCTTGGAACACTCTACATAAGACTAGGGATTGGCTTGCATCTAAGAGTAGTTGCGCAAAAGAAAATGCCATGCCCTTAGAAAACAACACTAGGAATTCTAAGTCTTTTTCGAACAAGAATCAATTTCCAAAAGATCAGAGTGACAAAGTTAAAGTCGATGTTTTAAACAAGAATATTGAATTTGTCGTACTACATATAAAAATGTGTCTTTTCATTAATCATGATGCATGTGTCTCACAATATCTCAAGAAAGATAATTTCGTGCCAAGGCACAATCCACTAAGACTCCAAACCGAAACAAACCCGCTGACAAGATGAACATCAAAAGGAAACCTAATAGGTGGATCTATTCAGATGTAGTTTTTCAAAAATGAGTCTCCCAATAACGATAAGAAAACATCTCCTAGATCTTACCTTAGGTGGATACCCACGGAAAAGTTTTCAACCAAGTTGGTCTTAGGTGGATTCCACAGAAAGATTTTGATACTTGCTCCAACACGATAATAGTGAAACTCATCAAGTTAAGGAAGTCAAACCACTACAACCGTTGATAGTGATCACCTCACCGTGAGGAAACATCTACTTCTAACATCGTTATTTGTGAAAATTATTCTTCTGTGGATGCAGGTACTTGTAAAAGTGTTGAAGGTTCTTATACCCCGTGTGGTAAAGAAGAACTTTATGCCTATTTCGCATGTGGAAATCCTTTTCTAGTTCCTCTCTTATCACCACTTTTACTTGTCCCAACTTAATTTCTCTTTCTTCAAATCTTCTATGTAAATATTTTTAAAAAACCAAATACAAAATTTGAAAAACCAACAAAAGCAAAATACAAAAATAGAAAACTTTCAAAAAATATAAAAACAATAAAAAAAATCAAAAATCCAAAAATATTCTTCTCACGACATGTCTCTCGTATAATCGATATTCTGTACATTTCTAGAAATGTCATTCAACAATGGTACGGGCATGTACATATGCTTGAGCGAGAGTTCTTTAATGTTTTCTAAAACATGTCATTTCTCAAAAATTTCTTCAAATTAATGGCTTTCGTATACTTCAGTACGAAACCCGGACTTCATATAATGGCTTCTGGACACATCAGTTCAAGACCCGTGCTTCAAAGAAAGGAAAGTGCTAAACCAAACAAAGGTTTTAAATATTTTTAACGCACTTTTCCTAAAAACAATGGCTTAAAGTTACTTCAGACTGCAACCCGATATTTAAAGAAAGGAAAGTGCTACGCAAAATCGATTTTCATAAATATCGAGCACTTATCCTAAAACAAATGGAGATAATTCTTCTCCAATATCTTCAAAAGATTTTCAAAATATTTTTCACATCTTGCGTACCATTGATTCAAATTTTCAAAAGATTTTTCAAAATCTCTCACATTTGGTACCAAGATAACTCCTCTAAACCCTTAATTGATCCTAAATTTTTCGTATGAAAATATGCTTTCGTTAAGGGGAGTATTAAACCAAAATTGTTCTAAAATTCATGCTAAATCGCTTTATCTCCAAATGCTTTTCGAAAACATATATTTTAATCATTTTGTTTCAAAACATCATGGATATGCTATTTTGAGGGGAGAAACGTGATTAAAATGTGATCAAACAGTTTAATGTTCGTTGTTTGAATATCAAAATGAGCTCGACTCGGTTGAAACCAATGAATCGACGAGGAATAATGTACCATTTCGAGAAACTTTCTATGGACTTGACCAGACGGTAATAATTTCAAGCTAGTTCTCTAGTGATGTAAAAGTGTCTCGAATCGGTCTTGTTCATTTAAAGTCGATCAATTCAAAAGTGCGAACTCTACTCTCACCGTGCGATTTGTCAAAACTTATAAGCACATGTGAAGGGGAGTGTTTCAAAATATAAAACTCACTTGAGTGTTTCAAACATGTTTTCTATCATAAACACTCGAGAGATTTTCAAGAAAAATGGTTTTATGGCAACAATAGGACAGTCATGGAGTTATAAGGTGACTAAGGATAGGAATATTCGTCCTATGATCCACTGTGAGTCGAGGGATCTACCCAAGGACATCACAAATTTTTAGTATTAGAAGTCCTTAGGTATGATTGAAAAAGGAGTAATGTGAGAAAGGAGAAAGAAGGGTTGAAGAATCAAAAGAAATGTAATGAAAAGGGTGAAAAGAAATAGCCCTCCATAATCAACCTTAGGGCGTAAACCGGGTTCAATTCATCTGCCATCGGTTGTCACTAGATGACACTAGTATTGAAGACCAAGACGTCATGGACCCGGACGCACCGCACTAAACCTTCTAGCCACTCAATTCCTCTTAAAAGGATTTGTTTCATTCTCACTGGAACCCTACATAATCTATTGACCTTCTTAGAGTTGGTTGGTATTGAAGAAGGAGACCCTCCCTAGTCTCCGCCAGAAAACCAAAATGCACTATTGAGTCTAGAGCCACGAGATTCATCAAAAGATCTCATAGGAACACTTGTCATGACATCGCTTCATTGCTCATCATTAAGGACACAAGTGATATATTCTAGAGTCCCACGCAGATCTTAGCAATCGCCGAACATTTATGAGAAGATTCACATCCGTGATCTTCAATGATTGAATGGAAACTCCGCCGTGGTCAACATCAAGCCACCGACAAGCAGTCACTCGGTAACTCCCCGGATTACGCTTAGTGTGTCTCAAACGGTCTACAATCGTGGTGATGCTTGATGTACCTCACTACTCATCCGAATCAGAGGTGTACTTTGTATATCGTGTTATCTCACTTGTGGGACTCCAGTTCAGGAACGGCCTTTGTAAGAATTAGATATGTGTTTTCACACTATGTTGTTAACACCCTTGAAATTCAAACTTGTAAGTGCCGGAATCCGCTTATTACTAACTTGTTTTATGTTTTCTTCTTATGGAAGCTCCGGAGCGGATTGATCGTGCAGATTCTACACATGCTCATACCAACAACACATGAAAGATCTCATCAAAATCAAAGGCTACTCAAAGTTAAAGATGATTCTTCGTCAATGTCAAAGAATCTACAAAGTTTAAAGACTATAGAACCACATCATTGGTAACCAAAAGACAAATAGAAGTGTGAGCATGGTGGAGAAAGGCGTGGAGACACCTAACCAACGGTTGACAATGGCGTATAAACCACATTATCTCGATCACAAAGCATGAAGGAACAAAGAATTAAGACTATTCTAAATCTACGCACAAAGTTCAAGCTCGAGAAAAGTAAAGACCTAATCAAGTGGAGCATCATTTGAATGACCACCCCTTGGGGGAGATTGTTAGCCTTAATAGTTTTATTAGAAGTGATGGTCATTCACGCTTAGGAACTTTGTAACGTGTGTTAGATATCGATTAGAATAGTCAACGGCTCGTGGATTGGACTAAGCTAAATGGGTACTAGTTATGTTAAGCTTGCCTTTTATCTAATCCAACACATGTCCAACCCACGAAGCCCATAGAAAGCCTTTTAGGGCATCTAGTGCTTGTACTATATAAACCCCTCAAAGTCTCATTTGAGGGGTGTGCTTGAGTGTGTGTGTTTCTTTGGAATATTGTTTCATCTTCTTTCCTCTATCTCTCTACACATATACACGATCTTTATATCATTCAAGTCACCACGTTCTTATTCTTTCTTCTTTACGCATATCATCAGTTTGTGTTTAACGTGATATAAGTGTTGGGTTTGTGATAAGGTTGATAAAAGTAAGGTCCTACAATAGCTTACTAGAAAAGCTATCTAAATATTATATAATCATCCCTCATTGTTTCTTCGTTCTTCTTTCTTGCTTGTGGTTTTGTAATCATCAACTCAACAATTCCCAACAGTATTAACAGAAACCATAGGTAAAAATCTATCATCAAGAGCCTTTCTAATAGAAGCAACCGAAAACTCTCCACTACCTGCCAAAGACCACACCCACATATCCTTCTTGTCGACAAGAGAAACACCCTCCACACTCTTCAAAAGCTGATTAAATTGATCTTGTTCAAACCCACTTCTAGGAGCTCTACGAAACGAGGAAGATAAAAAAGCATGAGACATCTTACTAGCCACTGTCACATTCTTAAGCCTCTCCAAAGCGTACATTCTTGGATATAGAGATTTGAAAGTGGAGTCACCCTTCCATACAAAACTTTGAAGCAATTATATATATACAAAAACTTAACTCATAAATACAGACACACAGGTCAACAACTACCACCAAAACCCAGTTCAAATGAAATGTTGAACCAATACGAAAACATTCAAGGAAAAATCATACATTGTGGTGACTCAATAGTCCATATTTCAAGCCCAAGTCACAATAGTAATTGGACACACGTAAGTAGCTACTGAACGCAGTGGCGGACTCAAAATTATGGCTCACCAGGTGCATTTCATAAAACTAAAAAGTATTTATAACATAAATTTTTTGAGACCAGTTTCATTTTGAAAACTCAGCGTTTTTAACACATTTTTATATTACGCAAGATGAATTCATGAGATTCTCATGCAACCCCTGAGAACCCTATCGGTCCGCCCCTTAATGAACGTATAGCTTACGCGAAAGAAATAAGGCATCTAAACATTTGTTGGTATTCATTATTCGAAGTGTGAATTGGCATAATTTGTTGTGGTCGCTAGTCTACGTTTGTAAATGCTTGTATTCATTAGAGGATATGGTTTAATATGCTGTAAATAAAATTCAATATATGTGATTGTGATCGCTAGAAAATTGTTATTTTGGTTTTTGCATTACGGTTTGTGTGTCATTCTTAGAAATGATGGTTTGTTTTGTGATATTTTGGTTTGTGAAATCTCATTTTAGTCAAAATTATGTTCTATGCATTAGTTATAAAAAAAAATGGTAAAGGCTGAATATACGTAACAAACTGTATCAAATTAACTAATATACGTAACATATTTTTTTTATTGTCAATGTACGTAATATACTTTTAAATAATTACTAATGTACGTAACATTGACAGATTATTATTTAAAAAAGTTACAGTTTTGGTCCCTGCCATTTGCTTTGACTTTCACCGTTAATACTTTAATATGTTTTTACTTAAAAAATTATAGTAATGATCCCTTAACATTTGCGTTGACTTCCACTGTAAGTCCCTTGACATTTTAATACGCTTTCGTCCGTTTTTCTTTATGTTTTCATACGTTTTTATCCGTCTTTATCTATTTTTATATGCTTTCATCCGTTTTTATCCGTTCTTATCCGTTTTTAACCATTTTATACGCTTTTGTCCGCTTTCATCCATTTTTATACGCTGCCTCGCTTTATACGCTTTTGTTTGTTTTCTTACGTTTCATACGCTTTTATCCGTCTTTATCCGCTTTTATACGTTTTGTCCATTTTATACGCTTTTATTCATTTTATGCGTTTTACGCTTTTATACGCTTTGTCCGCTTTATACGCTTTCATCCGCTTTCTTTAGTTCTCACGCTTTATCCATTTTTTCTTTTATACGCCGCCTATTTTTCTTATATTTGATACGTTTTATCCGCTTTTATACACTTCGCTTATTTTTCTTACATTTTCATATGTTTCATCTGTCTTTATCCGTTTTCATCCGTTTTTATATGCTTTCCTTCGCATAAAAACGTGTAAAAACGGACATAACCACATAAAAACGGATGGAAACATATGAAAACGTATAAAAATTGATGAAAACGAATGAAGACGGATAAAAACGTAAGAAAAATGGACGAAAGCGTATAAAAACAGATGAAACATTTAAAAAAGACAAAAACGAACAAAAACGTAAGAAAAACGAACGAAAGCGTATAAAAATGGATGAAATCGGATAAAGACAGATGAAAACATATGAAAACGTAAGAAAAACAAACGAAAGCATATAAAAACGGATGAAAATGTATAAAAACGGACAAAACCGGATGAAAACAGATAAAGATGGATAAGAATGGATAAAAACGTAAGAAAATGGACGAAAACGTATAAAAACGAATAAAGACGGATAAAAACGTAAAAAAAAAAGAAAAAAACCGGACGAAAGCGTATTAAAATGTCAAAGAACTAACAGTGAAAGTCAACGCAAATGTCAAGGGACATTACGGTAATTTTTCTAAGTAAAAAAATATCAAAAGACTAACGGTGAAAGTTAACGCAATAGCAAATACCATAACTGTAACTTTTTTAAATGATAATCTGTCAATGTTACGTACACTGGTAATTATTCAATAATATGTTACGTACATTGACAATAAATAAATATATCATGATATCGATTAATTGATAAAATTACACGTATATTCAACATTCACCCTAAAAAAACCCACATATAACTCGATAACAAAGTATGTCTTGATGTTGACTTGAGCATCAAAACACACTTTATTCTTTAAATCACACATATTTTAAAAACTTAAAATGCAATTTTACGAAAAATGATATAAAAATAAATAAAATAAAAAGTCCTCTACTATTCTTTTCCTATTACAAGGGAAATGATATTTCTTCGTAACTTTTCCTAAATATCATTCCTAAATATACTTTTTAACAGTATATGCTGTGAATTGATTGAAATATAATAAAATAAATCACCGTCTTTCTCATGTGAACTCATTGAGGCTCAAGTTCTTTTTGTGATTTCAAATTAAGTCACACTCACTCTCGTTAAATCATACATGGGTAAGTAGGTAACGGGTTATCATTTTTTTCACAATCACTTATTTTTGCTTTTTTTTCCCTCATATTATACGGTGTATCTCGAGAATATGACAGGTCTCCCTCCAAGCCATACCTACAACTTTCATCAAATTATTCAAATACATATCGGCCTAATATACAAAATCTGGCAAGTAATCCTAATATAAGAAGTTGTCATTGAACCTTACGTTACCTCACTTTAACATGTTACGCCAAAGTCATTTTGGCATAGGTCCAAAAATTTGAGTTGAGGTGTTTAATACTTCAATGATAGAACAAATTGAGCATTTAAAAAGCCTTCCAAACTGTTGCTATCATGTACCAGTGGACCTCATGCCCACACACGGAAAAGAAATTCGCCAATATCATGCCATTTTTATTTATTTTTTGTTTTTTCATTGGAAACATCAAGTACTCAACAAAACCTTCAAAAACATCGATTTTACGAAATTACAATAATCATCCCTCACTTTTCTTTAGTATGAAAATACACTCCCCTTGAGGGAATTTGTTATTCAGACACCAAACGTATAAACCCAGAAAGAAGATACGATAAATGTATAACCGATTAACGCATGATTTGAGTGTACAAATAAGAAATTAGAGTGTACAAATCATTATCCCTTTATTTATTGTGTTAGGTAAAAACAATTTAATGCCAATCTAGTGCATCATCTCAACCAAGTACAGAACTAGAATCAAATATGACTGGGTACACAAAATTTTTGGAACTATAATATCGAAACACATTTCGATGAACCAGATGCACTTAAAATGTATTTAGAAAAAAATAATGTTTTTTTTCTTCAAAAATTAACAATATATATATAAAAAAAAAAAAATCTATAGACATCTCGAACACTCGCGACAACCCCTGATTCAGTCCCTGATCCCAACTTTGTTAAATAACTTAAATGTACTAGGATAAGATCACAATTGCATATATTCAATTCTCTCATCTCAAATTATATGTCCAGTCTAAAAATATATACATTCATAAGAAGTATGCAATCATTTTAGTGTCTACCAATGATATTTAATGTTTTTGTTTTTTATTGATTATAAGCTCAAAACAGACACTCATTTTATAACAAACCAAAATACTAAGATTAACACTTATTTTTATGGCAATATGGATCAACATTTTTTTGGTTACAAAGTATTAGCCACATGGTTAAACGTGTCTCAATATTAACATTATACATGATTGAACCGCTGTTAAATTGAGCGAATATCAGATTGAACGAAAAACCAAATGTGTTTGTTATTGCGAACCCAAAAGAATTACCATGACCTGTGAAACAGGGATAGTCGTATTAAGCGTCACACTTGGCTTTGTGCCTTCACTAAACCCTCAGGCGTGGATTTTCACTACCACTACGACCAACCTAACTGGACTAATTCTAGTAACTCCTATCAGATTAACAACCGAAAAATCATAAACAAACTAAATATATTTTTCTTAAAGGGATTTAAGTACAATTCAAGAATAGTACAAGGACTAATTGGGACCACTAACTAAAAAAAACCAAAGTGATGTAAACTAGATCCCATGTCTTTCTTTTTTAGCTTTGCTTCCTAGAAAACAGGCTTCTCTTCTCTTTCAAACATTCATCATTTCATTTCCCATCAATTTAGCCTTCTTAATCTCTCCATCATTATCCATTTTTCAATCCATTTATCCAAATAAAAACACAATCACTCAATCCACTTCATTGCTCTTCTTGCACTTTCTTGAAATTGGTTTTAATCAATCACCCACAAAAATTTCAGGTTTGTTTTTCAAATTTACCATCTTTTTTATGTTTCTTGCATTGATTTATATGAACTATGATATGGGTTTTGTTTAAAATCAGGAAAAAAGAAGACAAGATTGATTTTTTTTAAGGTTTTTGTAGTTTCTTGCATTAATTTTGGTTGAATTATGATATGTAATTATGTTATGTATTTGAAAAGGGAATAAAGTTTGAATCTTTTAGTCTCTTTATTAATTTTGTAGTTTCTTGTATCATTTTTGGTTGAATTGTGATATGGAAATTTGTTAAAAGTTAGAAAATAGAATAAAGGTTTGATCTTTTAAGGTTCTTTTTAGGCATTTTGTGTAATTTGTATGGTTAATTATGATGGAATTTTGATAAAGTTTGGAACTTTAGTTTTTTTTAATCCACCTTTAAATATTGATTCTTGAAGAATGATTGGAAGTGATTAATCTAGAAGGGTTACTTTTTTGACCATTTTAAGTCAAAACAGGGCTTTAATTATTGTTTTTGATACCAACACATGGACAGCCTATGAAGATTAAATTGTATTAAAAAATTGTAATATTATAAGTATACATGTGATTATCACAAAATAAGCATGTTGGTAGTATATAAAATATGTGATTAATCATATAGGAAACCTTCAAGGATAATGTATAATATATCTGGTTAATGATTACTTGTTAGTTTATATAAATTGCTGATCTCATGTATGTTCTGCTTTAATGCGAAACTCATGTAATTTTATGTTAACAGTATTCTTCAGGATTATTGATACTTTTCTGAAGCTTATCTTCATTGGAGTTGTGAAATTTCGAAATTTAGTATTCGAGAACTGGATTGAATATGAGGAGAGCTTTTGTTAGATCTGTTGGGCCAATTGCTCGGTTTATAGACATCATAGAGATGAAGTGTCAGTCGGGTGGCAAAAGATTATTGGCATCGAATATAAGTAATGGGACGTTGGATAAAACATCTTACAGTTATAATACATGTAAATGTGGAGGTCCGTCCTATGCGTTTTCAAGAAGTATGTCTACTGATGCTGCTGAAGTCGACTACACAGGTTGGGAAATAACAATTATATATTTAACAAATAGTTTTTTCTAGGTTGAGTGTAATTATGTTTGTATTTGTAACAGAAAAGAAAAAGGCAGGGCCTCTTGTGGAATATAAACGAAGAATCGCAGCTGGTGATCTTGAAGATGGTGATACTTGTCAGGTAATACATACGTTTGTAAAATGTCTAAATCACCCTTAATAGATCAAGACTAATTTGAGCCATACTCTTATTTTATTCACCTTTAAGCCATGTTGTTACTGTGTTTTTGTAGATGGGCACATTAAGAGAAATTCAAAGACTTTATGATGAGCTTGTTGAGTCAGCTGATGCATGTCGTTTGGATCGATATTCTGATTCTGGGAAATCTGGGAGGTAATAATCATTATTATCTATAGTTCAACTGCACTTCTGATCTCGATGACGAGTTTTCTTGTTGTTGGTTTAAAACTGATAATCTGATACCGCTTATTTTGACCCTGAATAATCAGAAGCAAACTTGAGTCATCCAAACATTAAAAAACGATTAAGATAATTAGTGATTTAGTTCCAAAACTTAAATCCAAACACCACCTAATGCATCACACTTTTATCAACTACAACAAAACAATCCGACATAGCCGTTTGACATTTGAAACTCAAATGTTGAAGCTTTATTAGAAGTCAAGAGACAAAAGGAGTAGAATTGTATTTCTGTATCGTTGTATCTCACTTATCGTATCAAAAAGTCACAAAGCTTCATTTTTGTTTACTTTATGCGTATTTTTAGGTTCAATTTCTCAAATCTTCTTAGTTGAATCTCAGGAGGAGGTGGTTATGGTCTCGTTTCATTCCACAGTCTACAGTCTCACCAGTGAAAGGACTCTATCTATATGGTGGAGTTGGTACCGGAAAAACCATGTTGATGGATTTATTTTATGACCAACTGTAAGCATTGTAAAAATCTATTTATAAAGCATTTTAAAATATCTAATATAATCTAGCCTTTTCATACATATTCCAATTTATCAGGCCTTGCACCTGGCGGAAGAAGAGGATTCATTTTCATGACTTCATGTTGACCGTCCACAGTCGCTTGCAGGCAAGTCACTTTAGTCGTTGTTTTTTTCTCCATAATTAAATAGTTAAATAACAGGATCGTTTTTCATAATGCAGAGGCATAGAGGTGTCTCTGATCCCCTTGAAGTCGTTGCAGGAGAGATATTTGACGAATCTGTTTTATTGTGCTTAGATGAATTCATCGTATGTTATGCATGCACACTATATTTCAATTTGATTTATCCATTTTTGGGGGAACAAGCAAAATATATGGTTTCATGTATCATACTAGCATCTGTGACCAGTGTTTGGTTTATTATTTATCTACCAGTCATTGATTATATCCGGGTGTTTATGATATTAACAGGTTAATGATGTAGCCGATGCTACAATACTAAACCGATTATTTGGCCATCTTTTCAACAACGGTGCTGTAAGTGATTAACAAATTATACATCTGTGTTCTTTTTAGCATTAAAGTCCATATTACTGTTCGAGTAAGTAAAACTGAATGGTATATTTTGTATGATGGAAGTATAGATACTCGTTGCTACATCGAACCGTGCTCCAGACAATCTTTACGAACGTGGACTACAAAGAGATCTTTTTCTACCATTCATTGCCGCACTTAAGGTAATATTGCATATTTTCTAGAGGTTGCCAAATGGTCAAAAACGGGTATTTTTAAAAACTGGTCAAAGGGTCTGGGTTGGGTTGACCCGCAGACACCCCATTTTCAGTTTCTTATAAATAAAAGTTAATGCTAAATATGATTACAAATGCTTTATCCTAATAATAAGAATAATTTTTCATGAATGCAGGAAAGATGTGTAATACACGAGATTGGTTCATCTATTGATTATAGAAGAAGGACCTCGGTAATTTGCCGACTCTTTCCACTATACCTTTGTGACGATTTGAATCAAGAAAAAGTTTCTTTGTTGCAAAATGTAAAAGGAAGACTGTACACAGACTGGGTCGAGCATGGTTTGATTTTTTCTTTTGTCTATTTTGAAATGTAGGCTGAAGAAGGTTTCTACTTTGTAAATAATGACTCGTCTGATTTCCTAATGCAAAAGTTTAAAGAATTGGTTGGGGAACATAAGGCACAGCCCCAAGTAGTTGAAGTTGTCATGGGCAGAAAACTACAGGTATGTGTATTCAAGTGAAACATATGGCAGAGGTCGGAAGTTGGGCAGTTTGGCTGGTGTGGTTAATGTGTCAAAATGGATCGGGTTGGGTTGGCCCCTGACAAAAACTAATTTCCATCTTACATTTTCTTTCTCGTCAATGGGCGCATTTTACTACTTTAAAAAAAATAAAAATAGTTGCAATAATAGTATTGATATCTGAGTAGAGACGATTTAGTAGGTCTTACGCATTAAAAGTAGACTTTGGGCAACTTCATATCACTTATAACTCGGTCATAAATAAGTTGTAAATGGGTCATATTGCAACCTCTAGTAAAAAAGTCATTGCATCCCGTATATCTTAAGGTGGTTTATTTTTCTAAAATAGTGTATATGATGCATATCATTTGGTAGTCACTCTGCTCATCTTATCATGTTCTATGGATAGGTACCTTTGGGTGGGAATGGATGTGCATATTTTCAGTTTGAGGATCTCTGTGACAAGCCTCTTGGTGCCGCTGACTATTTTGGATTATGTAGTAAGTAAATGAGTAAACTCGGTATTATATGAACTACCTGTTAGAGATTGAGAGGGTGTTTGGTTTGAGGGTATAAGAATGATAGAATGACTTTTGTTCCCAGTATGGATGTTTGGTTGGTTGGTTTGATTTTCGAAAATGGGTATCAAACCTACAAACCTAGGCATTTTCTGAACCACATACAAACCCATTCTCATTTCAATACCCATAGTCATTCCCTTTATAAACCAAACACCCCCTGAGGTTTCAGTGAAGGGCAAAAGTTGAAAAAATCCTATGGACTTTCAAGATTTGAGCTATTTAGTCCCTATACATTGTTTATGTATATGCCTAAATTATCATATAGATTCGCCACTCTAATATAACTTGTAATGGCAGAAAATTATCATACATTGGCTTTGGACGACGTGCCAATATTTGGGCTCCACAACAGGGCAGCAGCCTATAGATTCGTCGCTCTAGTTGATGTTAGTATCTTCTCTTTTCTATTTATTTTTTACTTCTGTTAGTTAGAACTTACCACGTAATATACGCATGCAGGTGATGTATGAGAATAAGGCGAGGCTGATGTGTACAGCCGAAGGGACTCCTTTTGAACTTTTTGAAAGGATTGTGACCATCTCTGATGCTCAAAGTAGGGCACCTAGAACCTCCTCAAGGTCAAGGAAGAATGATGATTATGATATTTGTGTTGACAACGAGCTAGGATTTGCAAAGGACCGGACTATTAGCAGGTATGCCTTCTTTCGTCCTTTTGAAAGTACTATTTTAGTGTTTTGTTAGATGGAGCTTGACTTTTGTGGTCAACAAAAGCAGTGGCAAAACCAAAACCAATGCCAAAATTTACTACAACACGAAAACAGTGACAACTACATATAGGTTAATAAGTACTATAATTAATTAATTATAAAAATGTTTAAATTGCAATGTTGATTCTTGATTGTATAAGATAATAGGTTTGACATTTAAAAGTCAACATTTGTGTCTTTAGGACTTTAGGTTTCTAATTTTAGTTTGTAACCAAGTCTATTTATATGTGAATACAGGTTGACGGAAATGAACAGCAAAGAGTATCTTGAGCAACATGCAGAAATGATAGCAGAGAAACGACTTCCAATGAGGGATGAATTCAATAACGCCCATGTTGTACAAGCGTGAACACAAGTCGATACAATAGACTAGATTTTCATTTTACATAACAATGGGTCAGGTAAACTAGTTATATGGAAAACAAAGGGGAAAATGATTATATGTAGTCAAGTATGGTTTTTAAGTTTTAAGCGCTTAAGAAAATATATATGCACATGAATGTTTTTGTTGTAGTAATATTCCAACTTGCAATTTGTTCTCATTTCTCAATGATCTCTGAATGACTTGTTACCTCCGGCATCCATGTTCGGGTCTAGTCACTCTTTGGTCATCGGTGCTTAAATTTACAAAAATGCAGACACAAACCACAAGTTTCGTCAAATTTGATATGCTGACCCGTCTTTTTTTCTTCCCCTAGAAACAGGACATCGACAACTTGAGACATTTCATTGTCCGCACCTACTTTAAAGCCACTTCCTCAGGAATTGGAGTTGACATAACATGTAGCACGATAATTATGACATATTCTCCTACTAACAGCATATGAACATGTCTCAGAATTGCAATTTTTTTATTACAATTTGATTAATGAAAGTCAACTGTACTTGAATTGATTATCGAAAGTCAACTGGACCCTGTCATGAATATATTCCTAAGAACTGTCGAAAAGTTTACAAAGTTTCATAAGAAGCTCACCTTCGTTGGACTGTTCAAATATCAAAACCAACGTCAAGAAGCTGGATTAGAGATGATGAGAGTTTTTTTGAGATCTTTTGTGCCATTTCGACATCACGGAGTTAAAATATCTACTGGGATAGCAACAAGATTGGTGGTATTATATATAACTAAGGCGAAATTTGTTAACTCATCTTACAATGTCGACTCTTTTATAAGTGGACATCCGTCCTATATGTTCTCAAGAACTATATCTTCTAAAGGTTCTTAAAATTAAATGTTTTATTTGATACAGTTTCATAGTTATTTGTGGTAGATTTTGAATAGGATAGAATGTTGTGTTAGCTATAGCAGAATTGAAGAGAGGAGGGCCTCTTGTTGAGTATGAGCGACGACTCAAAGCAGGTGATCTTGAAGATGGTGATACATGTCAGGTAATTTGAGACATGTTTGATTGATTGTAAAATGTCTAAAACACCATTTACTAAGTGACCATATCGGCGTTCTTTGAACTAATGGCAATGGAAAATTAAGTACAGATGGCGACCTTAAGAGAAACTCAAAGATTGTATGATGAGCTTGCTGAGTCAGCTGATGCATGTCGTTTGGATCGTTATTCTGGTTCTAGAAAATCTGGGAGGTAAATTTTGATAATTGATAAAATATCAAATATCAAATGGCAAACGTCGACTCTTTCTTGAAGTGCAGAAGATCCATTTTTGTTTACTCTTTGTAAGTTTTGCGTATTAAATGTTTTAGCTGAATTTCAGGAGTAAGTGGTTATGGTCGAGATTCATGCCACAGTCTTTAGTCTCACCGGTGAAAGGGATCTATCTCTATGGAGGAGTTGGTACCGGGAAAACCATGTTGATGGATTTATTTTATGATCAATTGTGAGGATCTTTATACATACTTCTGAGTAGACATGCAAATTGTATCAGTAGTTCGAAAACATTATAAAACATTTTATCATTGGTTTATTGTCATAAATTTATGCGTCCTTCAATATGTAAGGCCTTGCAACTGGAGGAAAAAAAGGATTCATTTTCATGACTTCATGTTGAATGTCCACATTGGCTTACATGTAAGTTGCTTCCTATCGAAGTTTATTACTCCGTACGAGTTTCTAAAGATCAAGTACAATTTGATAATTTTGTCAGTGTTTCATAATGCAGAGGCATAAAGGAGTGTCTGATCCCCTAGATTTTGTTGCAAGAGAATTATCGGATGAATCCATTTTATTGTGCTTAGATGAGTTCATGGTATGTTATAACTTCACAACTTTGTACTAAGATTTGTTTACACTTCGATCACCCCTTTCTTATGTTATTAACAGGTTAATGATGTATCCGTTGCTTTAATACTAAACCGATTATTTGCCCAACTTTTTAGTAACGGTGTTGTAAGTGATTAGCAGTTTATAAATTTGCATCCTTTTATACAATTAAAATCAAGGCCGATATCTGTGTGGTACTAAGCTTTTTTTGTTTGTCCCGTATGTGGTGGAACTATAGATACTCATTGCTACATCAAACCGTGCTCCAGAGGATCTTTATAAACGTGGATTTCAAAGAGATCTTTTTCTACCCTTTATTTCGACACTAAAGGTCAGGTCACTTTCTTATTCGCTTTGATCTTCCATTTTCTTGATATTTACTATGTTTTTGTTTTGTTGGATGCAGGAAAGATGTGTAATACATGAAATTGGTTCATCTGTAGATTATAGGAAAAGGACCATTGTAAAACGCCAAATCTTTTCACTTTACCTCTTTTGAGTAATGTGGGTCAATAATAGTCTCATTGTTTCTTTTCTTAATAAATGTAGGCTGAAGAAGGTTTCTACTTTCTAAAGAAAGACTCGTCCGATCTCCTTATGAAAAAGTTTATAGATTTAGTTGGGGAACATACGGCTCATTCCCATGAAGTGGAAGTTGTTATGGGTAGAAAACTACAGGTGTGTCCACACAATAATGTTCGTTAAAGTTAGAGGTGAAAAAACAAGCGGTTTCAGTATTTGTCAAAAAATGGACGACTTTTTTATGTAGTGACAGCTAAGATTTATATCAGCATCTTGAACATTGCTAAACTGATTTCCCTATATTATATGAAATGCATATCAATTGTTAGTAACTCTATTTTACTTTTCGTGTGCTATGGGAAGGTACCATTGGGTGCAAACGGATGTGCATATTTTCGGTTTGAGGATCTATGTGACAAACCTGTTGGTGCTGCAGACTACTTTGGATTATGCAGTAAGTAAATTAAAGATTTTCAAATGTCATATAACTTGATGCAAGAAGAATGTAACTAGAAAAGGTATAAAATGAATAACATCTTAATGGCAGAGAATTTTCACACCTTGGCTTTAGATGGCGTGCCGATATTTGGGCTCTACAACAGATCAGCAGCCTATCGATTCGTCACTCTAGTTGATGTTTGTATCTTGTCTCTATTTGAAGCACAAGATAGTTACTACCCATATGGTTGACATTTTGTATTCAAACAAGCTTACTTTCTTATTACTCTTACAGGTGATGTATGAGAATAAGGCGAGATTGATGTCTACAGCTGAGGGAACTCCATTTGAACTGTTTAAAAGAATTGTGAGCATCTCAGATGCCCAAAGTAAGGCACCTAGAACCTCCTCAAGGTCTAGGAAGAGTGACGATTATGATCTTTGTGTTGACAACCAACTTGCATTTGCAAAAGATCGCACTATTAGCAGGTATACCTTCTTTAGTCACCTGGTTTAGTGTACTTTCTTTGACTTTTTTGGTCAAACTAAGTGATGCCAATTCAAAATTTGCTATCACTCAGATAAATAATAATTACTAAGTTGGTTAGAGTTGTACAAAGAATATACTACACTATATATCTGAAATTACCAATTTGTTTATAACAGTTGGTTTGACCTTTAAAAGTCAAGAATCATGATTTTGCTTTGGAAGTAACCAATTAAAAATGTGAATGCAGGTTAACTGAGATGAACAGCAGAAAGTATCTCGAGCAACACGCAGAAATGATAGCTGATAAATGACGACGACTTATTGGAGACAATAAATGGCCATGCTACAAAAGTATCAACAGTTTAACACAAGCTGATAGAACGGACCAGGTTTCGTTAACAATTTTTTCATTTTTCATGTAATTATTTTTCATAATGTTGTAGGGCGAGACATACTACATTAGTTATAAAACATATGATGTAACAAAATTGGTGCAACTTTCAAGTATTGTGTGCACAGAAAACTAATGCATCCATAATTTTAATGTAATAATATGCACTTAATATAGAACCGTAGCAACCGAATCCACATTCAGAAGTTCATACAGTGGTAAACAACTTTTTCGAAATTTGAAACTAACTGCAAAAAAAGCACAATAAATGTGAATGGGTTTTTTCATCAGCTGCTACTTCCATATCATGATACCAAAAATATAATGTTATGATTGTATAGATAGAGGCACTGTTATGCACAACTACATTCCGTCTCTACTGCTGAAATGAGATGGAATATGAGCCCGTATTTGGATCCTTCACTGCTTTGAAATTGTCAACGCTCATTCCAAATCTCCCTAGAATGGAATTCCCCATATCCTTCAGCTTCCCTGCATACACACAAAATTCCATCAGATTAGTCTGCTTAAGAATATAATAAGGTCAATTTTAACCTATTGTACTAGAAACGGAACTTTTTATACTTAGTGGGCTAACTTGGTCGTGCCACAATTAGAGTACGGGTCCAATATGCCAAATGAAAAAGTCTTGCTCAATTCAAAAAGGGTCACGACCAGGTCCAATGGGTACTACAAAGATCCCACCACCAGACACCGCTGTGCACCGACCAGAAACTGTGATCATGTACTAACCAACCATGGCTATCATAACCACTGACTTATCAGCATGTCAACCACCGACCACCACCACGTACATTACATATTGGTACTAATTTAGTTTGTAAAGACCTGTCGAGAACCAGCCCAATTAAACCCAGTCCCAAGGCCTAATCCTAAAGCCCCGGTCTTGACGGCCTAAAATATGCTCGACCAATGTTCCTATTTAGACTTGTCCCACAAAAAATGGGCACATTGTTTCTTTCCTGACTATTTCAACTTGGGAAACAAGTATTTTATCTCAAGCTTCAGTTTTACTTATTTATTTTCTAGTTTCGTAAATTAACAAAATCATGTTTATGAAGTTTGGCATATATACATAATGTTATACTCCGTAATGTTTCTAGCTATAACACACCTAACTACGGTTATAAACTCGAGTCAAGTGTATTCTAGTGAATGCAAGAAAGGGACATATCAATGCAAAAGACAGTTATTATATAAGACTTACCTAGCATCTCTTCCTTCATCTTTTCACGCTTCTCTATGGCCAATGGCTCTAAGCGGAAAATGGTTCTCCTCGCTTGATGATTTGAAGGATCCAGTTCAAGGATTTTCTTCAGAACTATACAAGAAACCACATATAAGGTAAACAAAAGAAGAAAAATCACAAGACGTGGAGTATAATATCGCCACCATGATACGATAAAGGAAGCTTTGATAATCACAGTACTTACCAGCAATAGCATCGTCATAATTTTCAAGCTTTTCATGGGCTTCAGCTTTTCTAAGCAGAGGTTTCATGTATGTAGGATTCAGTTCCAATGCTTTTGTGCACTCTTTAACTGAATCCTCGTATTTTCCTGTCATAGATATAAGCAAGTGTCAAAAGAACCAATACGAAGCATAGAAACACATCAATATGACAGGCCAATAGACATCATAAAGAGGGTTGTTGCTGTTGCATTGGGACACAAAGAATAAAATCAGGTGACAGAAGAGAACTTATACTGTAATACACAATTAAAGTCTTCATACTCTTTCCAAAGGAAGTGATTTATCTTCCTTAAACATAATGCTCAAATCTTCCTAATAACATGTGTAGTGATTTCATTGGAGTGTGAAAAAGCGGACCGCATTTTTTATCCTATGAACTGAACATGTGGCATTAGAAAGATTGTTAGGAGTGTTTTTAGGAGGATACATCATTACTCTCCCAAGTAAAGTAACCTTTTATCTCCTACATCGAACACTCTACAATCATTTTCCCCTCCCAATAAGATACATAACCAACAACACTACAACCTAAGACTTCCAATATCATTGACAGGAGTTAGCTTTTCAAGGACATAAGCATCAAATCATCAAAATAGTACTTTATTTATCCAAGATTATGATGCAAGTATGCAACAAAACATAAGAACCTAACAAGCAAGTAGCAAGAGAGATACTTGATTGAACTTTCCAAATGAGTGATCGAGAAGGTAAAATGTTATCTCCATAGCTCTCGTAGTAAGCAGCAACAATTTTACGCATGTGATCTCTACATAATTCTAACCTAAATTGGCAGACACCATTTAAAGACATACGCTTATAGCCTTAATCTTTTCTAGTCAATGCCAAAAACTTCATGGTTTCATCAATTAACAGGGTAAGAACTTACTAGTTGCAGTTTCACTAAAAGATCCATTCATGCTAACTAACAGGGTAAGAACTTACAAGCTTAAAGAAACAGGTAGCGCGATTATTATGACATATTGCCCGGATTTCAGCAGATGAGGACATCTCTGGCGCAAGTTGTATAGCATGATCATACTTCAATAAAGCCACATCATACAATCCTCTCCAAATAACTTGTTGCCTTCAACTTTCGCCTCATTCATTTGAGCTAGAAGTTCCTGCAGTTCAAAGAAAATGAGTGAGAAAGAATAGTTCTACTTTGTGATCCATAGAACGTTAAACATCAGCATAACCCATGGCGAACATATATGTTTCATAAAGAACATAACTTAAACCAAATGAAAAGGTCTCTGTAACATCTTACTAGGATGCTGTGAAAACACGAGATGAACACATTTTAAGATAAGAAATACTCCAATCGCCAACAGAACGTTGGGAATGATCAAATGTCTAAAGACAATGGGACGGAGAACAATTGGTAATTTTCAAATTTTCCGCCTTATTCCAAGATTTATGGGCTTATATAAGTTTATTATGAGGCTGCGTTTGGGAGGGGCTTATATGGGGCTTAAACTTTTAAAATAAGCCGCTTATAAAATAAGTCTTGTTTGTCACACGCCTTATGGAGGCTTATAAGCCATAAGCTTCCATAAGCCCAAGCCCATTGAAAGGGCTTATGAGGGCTTATAGCTTAAATACCCTTCAAAATATAATGGATTATCACGCAAAAGCCGGAAATATATCTTAATTTAATTTGATGTCTTTTTATGCGATTTCTAATTCATCAAACAGCTTTACAAAAATATAAGCTCCAGCTTTCGGCTTATATTATGAAAAAATTTGGGCTTATGAAAAATATAAGGCGAAATTAAATAAGCTCATAAACTCACAAATAAACTTAAACAAACTCCCCCTTAAAACAGCCTTCACACTATTTAACCCTTTCATATGGACAATGTAATAACTAACTATCTCAAGCAATTAATTAAGTAATTAACCTACAGATAAAGTAAAAAAAAAAAAAAACTAAAAACTTAATTAACAATTTTATAAAAAACTGAAGCTACCTCTTCGTTGACCGAGTTATCGACTAACTGATCCTTTGATTCAAGAGTGACTTGTTCCAATTTATATGTGATGACGTCATTCATATCCTTGTTTTCATTATCAATTGGAATATCAGCATCATTATCATCAACAACTTCAGTCTCGCTAGCAGTTTCGTAACCTTCTGACACGTCACCATCGTTTCCAGGTTGATCGGCGGTGATCGGAGATGCAGCACTGTTTGCGGCGGTTGAATTTGAAGGTTTTGGTTCGGGTTCAGTGGTTGAAGGAACCACCGGTTCAAGTACCACCATTTTAGTGACAGAGAGGTGAAGAAATATTTGGAAGATTGTGGGAGATGGTGTTTCTTTTCTTTTTTTGTTTTGGGTTGCAGGATTCGATGGTTCCAGAAAAGAAATCATTTGGGTTTTACATTTTCAGCTTTTACCCCTTTGGTTTACCAAGTTTTTTAGTCACTGTTGGAATTTTACGCCACTAGTAAAACCACTAGGTGATTTTGAGTTATCACTATAGCAAAAATTGTTGTCACCTCAGCTTTTTCCTTTATAACTCAGAACGCATCACTTAACCTAGTTCACAATTTTTAAAACAAAACACAAGAAAAAAGAAGAGTAAAAAACCTTATAGGTTGATAAATTTGGCGTCGAACCTTATAACTTGGGGTATGGTATGAGCTAGTGTCATAAGGTCGCATTATAGGGCAATAACTCGCCATATGGCGTTCGTTATCGAGTGCTCTTATTGGTTAAGAAATACTAGGCGTCACCTTGCTCAGTGTCGGGTGGTTGGCTAAGCGTCACCATTGAATGGTGGGGTCTAGAGACCAAGCGAAAACATAAAAATCTCTTCTCTCATTTTTAATTATCGTGGGGTAAAAATGATGAGAAAAGCAGAAGCGCGTTGATGTGACAATAGTGATCAAAGTGACCGTTGTGGATTAGCTTTTATTGGAATATTTGTATCACGTGTGAGGCATTAACATCTGACTATGTTTGATAAGGAGCTTTTTCAAGTGTTTAGCTTTTAGCGTTTGAAAATGAAAGCTTGTTTGGTTTTGTGATGTTTTTTCAAAGCTTTTAACGAAATGCTAATTAAAAAAGTGTGCTATTAGGACTGTATTCGTTTTTACACTTTGTGTTTACCGATACAGCTCGTTACTGAATGCTTTTATTAAATAAGAAAAAACACAGCTAAAAGCTTACGACTGCAGTTGAACAGAAAAAATATTACCATATTTGTAAAATTCTCTCTTGATTCAGGCTATTGTTAAACAAAAAATACGACCGTGTTTGTAAAATTCTCACTTCGAAATCAACATAGCTATATGTCTAAAAGGTCAGTCACAAAGTTCATGTAGGTCACAACTCACAAGTTTGACTGTATAAGCTTGTTATTTTATGAAGAACTGATAAGAGTCTAAGACCATATAAGCTTGTTAAGCATGCGCGTGTTAACGAAAAAGGTGACAAGAATTACTGCATCTCGTGGTAATATAGCTTTATAATGTTGTATTTAATGATGTAGATTTGTTTTTTCGACTTACATGTTACTCGTGTGATTTTTAACAAGATTGACCATATATGTACATCGGTGTTATTAAGACTTTTTCCAGTTTATTCATAGTCAAAACCTCATGCAAATAAGCAGCTCTTATAAGGGTACACGTCCTTCTAGATTCATTGTGTCGCGCCACCAATTTGTTGCTAGATAACCAAAAGGAGCACAAATAGCATCAAATTCACGGACAACATATATTATGAATGAGTTTATTAATGATCAAATATCTAGACCAAAGGACAACAAAAGTGACATTTATGAAACAAGAAACTTGAAGAAGTAAAAAGCTCAGAATCCAAAGAATCAACTAACAAGTGAGTTACATCATCCTACATCGCCAGGGAGATTCTTTTAAGCTAAACATTATGGTTCCTATGAAAGTGCCATTGCTGGTACCTCAAATGTGCGTAGATTAAAAGCCGTGATGTTTTGACCATAATCTCCAGAATTTGCACCCATTAAAATCGGGATATGAAAACCTAGCAAGAAACAGAGATGAACTGTGAAGATGGGCTGACTTCTAGTCTTGTTTTTTCCTTCTTGATGCTATTTCTGAGGCCCATGCTTTTCCAAGATCGGTTTGAAACTTGCCTGAAGTAAATATCAGCATTAGTTTTAATTCAACGTCGATTCACTGAAAAAATAACTATTCAATGAGGGGATATATTACAAATTTTGTGGTAAATGAATATGATTAAAAAAAAAAAAAAAAACATCTTTAGTATTAAGTGACAACTATTCCAGTTTTGGCTATGTAGAGTATAGAATCAGAATAGTCATACAAGCTTGTTTGGAGTGAGGTGGATTTGAAGGAAAAAATGAAGAAAATGAATAAATAATCGGACACACACATATGTGACAAACTGACAACCCCGTCCAAAAGGCATGGATTTTGTCCGATCTAAGTACGTTCAATGCAGAATATTAACCATACATAGCTTTATATACTTGAGAATTTTATACCTGCGGTAGACTCAAAAAATTCCTCCAGGTCTCTGTTTTGTTCTGCATAAGAGATAATAACTTAAATCAGTACTCCGTACTCACCAAAAGACTCTTAATACTGGCAATTGGAGAAAGAAAAGAAATATAACATCAAATTTCAATTCGGCAGATAGTTGGACACAATTATAAATATTACATGCTGAGCCAAACATTGCCACTTTCAAGAAATTTGAGACACAAATTTAAAATGTGTTTTAAAAGGATATGTCCAAAATACTGGTCAAAAAATGGGTCTATCATCTATGTACAATCTAGTATTTGTTACATTAGTTAAACATAAGAAAGAAAACAATGCTAGATGCAGGCTTGACATGGACGTGAACCAAATCCGCCTTTTATTTATTATAGGTTCAGTTTGTCGACTAGGCTTAAATGAAGCCCTCATATTTGTGGTTCAGTACAACAAGGTATTTCATATGTTGCATGTATTGGTCTTGTAGTATGAAAACCAGATGCACTATCCATGTCATGAACGGAGACGATAATTAAAGGTGACAAAATAGGTGGGTCGGGCCGGGTCACGGGTCTAGATGGGTTGGGTCCAGGTTGACAAGATTTTTTTTGAGTAAAAGATGAAAAAAGTGAAGAAGAAAAAAAAGCAAAATATTTTTTTGACCCGCAATACCCGCCAAGACCCGTTGGGTAATTGTAATACCCAATTGACCCATCATTAAGACTAGCATGCTACCCGCGTAAAGCAGCGGCGATACCCAACATGTCAGTTTTTCTCGTACCTTGATCTTTAAGCGGTATGCAATGAGAGTTAGTATTTGACGGTTTACCCGTTTGATAGTTCGAAAAGAGTAGATGCGTATTTGAATTTCCGTAAAGTATATCAATACAAATATAGATATCGATACTTATACTCATTTGTATAACTTGAATGTTTATGATAAAAATTACAACTATAAATTTGTATTGTTGTAAGTTTGTAACATCCACTTTAATACTAAGGGCATGCTTGGTTGGAGGTATTAGAGGGTGAGGAATGGGAAAGATAATCATTACTTATAGGGATGGTAGGTCGGGTTCGGGCGGGTTTCGGTGAACCCGCACCGTACCCGTTATAATATCCAAACCCAAACCCCCCTATACCCGATGGGTACCGATTATTATTATCCATCGGGTTATCGGTTTTCCCGCAGAGATATCGGTTATCCCCATTAAAATCATCGTTGTACAACTCAACCTAAGAAAAAAAACCAAAACACCCTAATATATTCAAAGTTTTTAGAAGTTAAAGAAAACGACTTCAATATTCGTAATGTTTGAAGATTAAAGAGTTAACGTGTCATGTGTGTGAGAATTAAAGCGTCAAGCGTAATGTTAATTTAATAATTTGTAATTACCAAGATATATGCTATTAAGGAGTAGAGTAGAAAAGAAATTGTACAAGGTTAAGAGCTCAAAACTTATTAGGACCTTATATAAATTACCAAAAAAACGGTACAAATTGAATTATACGAATGCGGGTATACTGGCGGGTATTACTAGAACCCGTGCCGAACCCGCATCTGAAAAGAAAAGAATATATCTACCGAACCCGTATCAAACCCGTGAACCGCCCCGAACCCGACCCAACCGGTTCGGGTTTCGTTTTCCCATCGGTTTGGTGCTTTTGCCATCCCTAATTACTTATGCTTGGTATACTATTATGCAATGGACCATTACCCAAAACAAGGTAACGGAGCATTTCCCACAAATTGGGGTAATGCAATACTCATTATTCCTTAGCATTCCCTTTACTTTTCCCATTTCTATTCCTCTATTTGAACCAAGCGCCCCCTAAAATTTAATATGTCATTAGTGTACATTATAATGCAATTATTATAATGTAGAATTTAATTATATGAATTACTAATTATATTAAGATGTGTAGGCTTAAAAAATTAAGACTTCCTTCTTTAGAAAGTCCTAAATACATTATAAGGTAGTATAGATTTAGAGACCCAAGTAGACCCATCCTACTAGATATTTACCCAACTAGATCCATGTTTAACCATGGGTCTCAAATTGCCACCTCTAGCGATAATAACTATCAAAGTTTCTTCTCTTGCAATAGCAAGTAGCAACATTATGTTGGACAACCTATTGAACCTATCACTCCTCAATGTCCTTATTTGGAAGATAGTTAACTGTTTTCCTTCATTTATGGTTATTTTCTATTGTTATTTCAGTTTTGAGGTGTGTTGTAATATCATTTTGTAGGGATATGCAGCAATGGCAGGCTTAACCAATGAACTAGATGTCTTCTGCTAGTCTACTACCTAAGTATGCCTTGAAGTCTTGATGCAACTAATACATCTCGAAGTCCTTATCATGATGAATTGGTTTGTGCCTAAACAAAAGATAATATTTTATTTTACTAAAGCTTGTACAAGTAATAACACGTCTATAAGTTTTGTAGAACAACTATACTATTGTCCCTGAGGCACAAATTGTGATTCCCTAGCTTAAGGCTCTCGTCTCATTTCAGTCTCCAGACAAGCACAAGGTTTCACAAATAACTCATATGTATATCACTTTAACCATACATAAGGATGAGTTGTTGTACATGGATTCTCTTGTATTTGTTATTCTAGCTTTCTTGAATATATTTAAAATTGTCAGACCAACGTGTATAACAGGAAAACTACTTACCAGTTTCGTATTCCAGAGCTTGAAGTATCATCTCAATCTGAATGGATAAAGAAAAGCCAAGATCAGTTAAAACAGTACAAATCACAAAGTGGTGAACGACCTCAGCCTAAAATATAAGACAGGTTTGCCCTCTATATCTTTCTTACAAACAAATCAGTGAAAAGACAAATTCTTAATAGTGAATCATCTCATTGGTACCTTACCTTATCAAAGTCTTTCACAACCTTAGCTTCGGGTGTAGAATTTTCTTCATATTCCATCCATAACGCATGTATCTCCTCAGCTGCAATATGCTACAGCAAGTAAGCAATTACCAAAATGCCCATGAACTATTAGTTCAAAGCAAGAGAAAGAGGAAGAGTGTGTATGCACCTCTTGGTCCTCCACCAAGAAGTTTGCACATATGGTCTAATGCTTCTTTCTCCATCCGACTCTTTTCCTCCTTTGGGACCCCATCTGAGGGTGTGATGTCCCCAACAATGGCTATCCAAGCAAAGAATCCAAATGTCACAACTTAATATTAAAAAAAATAATAATAAATTAACAACTGCCACCGTTATAATTCAAGTACAAAACACAAATACGCGTTTTGAATATAAATTTATCAACAAGTGAATATGAAGTAGAAGTTGACATTTTTTAAAACTAGTAAAAGTAAATGGTACCTTCTGCAATATCATGCACAATTGCCATTTTTATGCACCTGAAAGATGAAAGAAAACATATTAAAATCAACCACAAGACCCACTATGCTGTTTGCGTACTTTCAAGTCATGCAAATATTAATATTCATCCAACAAGAAAAAGACCAACTTGTCTCGGTTGACTCCAGGAGTATCAGAAGAGATGAGAGCCATTAACCCCATCCTGTACATATGGTCTGCAATTGATTCAGGTCCCGCAATGTCTCTTTTCACCCATCCTGCTCTTTTAGTTGACTGAAAAAAACACACAATTGCAAATTGAGATGCCAATCCTCATAATGAAAACCAACAAAGTCAAATTGTTAAATATAAACTCAAACAGCATCAGCAATAAAAAGAAAAACTATAAACTTCCTACTGATATGCCTGTTGCTAATCACCTTAGTTGATTACTTGATCCAATGCCTATTCTATTTGATAGCTAAAAGCCCAAAACCTTCATCAATTCATCGTTTGATTACACAAAGCTAGAATTAACAAATGTCAGAATGTATAGTAATAGCACTTTGCCCACATAATAGTAATTAAACAAAATTAGTGGACATAAGTCAAACACTGCAAAAGGAAAATGTTACGCAACTTCATTTTAGCCCTCTTTCCAGCTTCATAAACCATAAGCCCTAATGGTAGCTAAGGAGTCGTCTTACTTTTTTGACAATTGGCATCACATTTTTTAGCCAACCAAAATTTTTGAAACTTACCATAATAATGACCTATGTGGCTATGTTGGTTTGTAGATATCAATCTATGTCCAAGTCGAGGTCTTTACTTTTCAGTTTAGAACAAAAAAAACTAGCAACTTTTGTATATATAGCTAGATACAGACAAATAAATTACTCTTAGTAACAAAACCTAATCAAATTGCATTAAGTTCACTGCTTGTATGTTTGGCGCGCAGCATTTTGGAGCAACTAGAAACTAGCGTTTGGTGTTTGGTGTTTGAAATATAAAGCTTGTTTGACAAGTAGCGTGCAGTGTTTTGGATTATTTAAATGTTAGTTTTGTAAAATTGTTAAAAATCGTTGATATTTAAACGCTACCTACTGCTAGTTTTGGCAGACAAACCTATCTACCATGTTTCCTCAACTCATATATACTTCCTACCAAGAAACTAACCCTTTGCACGCTAAATGTTACAAATACAGAGCATAGTGTGTTCGGCAAAAGTAGCAATAGCGATAAGTGGTAGCAGTGAGGAGTAGCTAGCTATGAGCAGTATCTATTTTTTCTATAAAAACATTAGGTAACCTAGCTGTAGGTGAGCTCCTAAATGCTCAACGCCCTAAATGCTACTTCATGGAGCGTTGGAAAATGAGCATTCCGAAAAAGATAAAGCGGGTTGTTTCTTTTTTTATTCTGTTTGGATAATATGTCTTTTACAGAACATATTCTTTTGGAGTTGGTCCTGTGTTAAAAAAAATGATGTTTCTTTTCTTGCTGAATGAAGAATACTAATATGATAAATGACCGTTTACCCTTTTATCTGAATCAGTGGTTGATGCTCCATAATTGTTCCAACATACAGATTCAATCAAATCTTATCTAAGGATTAGAGTTTAATAAATGAATACCTTCAAAAGAATATCGGAGTAAAATGCCTTATGGGAATGAGTAAACAAAGAGGGGGCCGCCATGAAGGCGCGGCTAGGGGAAAAACGCCGGCGAGAATGAGTGTCGGGGGAGGATCACCGGTGGGAAGGAGCTTGTGATGGATAAGTGAAAGAATTGTATGAGTGAAATGGAAGAGATGAAGGTGAGGGTAGGTTTGTAACGTTGATGTGTATTTGTTCCTCGATGGGAAGGGTGTGCCTTTTACTACATTTTTGCATTTAGGTTATCCTCTTAGGCTAACCAGACTACCAGAGTGGGTGTGAGGTGGGCATGGTGAGGCCTCACTTCACGAGTGACAACCAAAACACCAAACACTTCTCATGCTCACACCAAGCATCAATGGTGAGCAGGTCACTTTTAGGAATTTGTGCCAAATGTGATATTTTTATTATTTTTAATTTTGTTTGTGAGTGTGAGTGGGGTATTTAATGAGGTATATTTGTATAAAGTGAGCATTTTAATGAAAGGTGAGTGGAATGTGACCAAAACGGGTGAAAGGTGAGAGGGAGCGAGGGGCAGTGAGAGGAGACAGAAAGCATGAGTGTGTGGTGACCACTCCCCTTAGTCCTAGAATAAGCAAAAAAGAAACATCACAATATTCTATTTGGATACAATTTTGTTACCAAAAAGTTCATTAAGCAAAAAGTAAACAGCCCTATATTTGTTGCTTGACAAACGAGCATTAAAAATCACAACGCTTAACGCTCACAGCTCCTAAACGCTCTGAGCCAAACTATCCGAATACCAAAAAGAAAAAAGAAAAGGAAACCCATGCTTTAATTTATAAA
This sequence comes from Chrysanthemum lavandulifolium, assembly GCA_022545495.1. Classification (NCBI taxonomy): domain Eukaryota; kingdom Viridiplantae; phylum Streptophyta; class Magnoliopsida; order Asterales; family Asteraceae; genus Chrysanthemum; species Chrysanthemum lavandulifolium. The sequence goes on from CM040238.1 coordinate 21,359,395, forward strand.
AGTTTCTCATTCAAATCAATAACTCCTAATCTGACACATAAAAGTATAAAACAAAATGAGGGGAATTTGAAGATAATCATAAGAAATATAACAATGAGATCCAAAAACAAATTAAATCTTATACCTTAAGGCGATGACAAAGCGTGAGGAAATCAATAGCAGACGACGGAGACGGTGCTGGCGACGACGATGAAGACGAATCAGAAGCCATTTTACAAACCCTAAAAGAAGTTTTAAAATGAGATGAAGAAGAAGATTGGGGAAATAATAATGAGGATGATTTAGTGGCAAAGCTACTGAAAACCACACGGCTCATTTTTTAATTAATGGCACTTTACTAACTCTACGTACTTTTCTCTTTGGTTCACGGGACTATATCTTTTTTCTCGGTCAACAAGTTGAAGCACTTCATGTGGATAGCATTGATTTGTGTAAACTTTGCAACTAGTTTTTGGGACTTGTTTAAGATGTGAATTCTACGTTCCCCTTTTATTGTTACAAGGTTCTAACTAAAAAGGTGTCAACCCGTAAAGGCGTGAGGCTTGGTCATGTCGTCACGTCACGTGTTATGTCACTTTTTTTTTAAACTCGATATATATGAAATATGATATAAATATATAAATTTTTTCATATTTTGTGTCGTCTTATGTCGCACCTTATAAACACAAAATCTTGGCTCGATCCGCTATGCGTGAGAACGTGCCGTCACATCACGCCTCGCTATTTTAAACTAAATTAAAAAAAAATAATAATAAATAAAAATAATTACCAAACAAGACAAATGACATACACCTTGTACGAAACAAACTAATTTTCTTTATCTTACAAAAATAGACCGTGCGCCAACCAACAAAAGCGCGATGTGCACATGGAATTCTTGAAAAACACAAACCTGATACTTTTCAGTTTTCATAATAAACTATAGAGTAAAATACACCGTTTGTCCTTAAACGTGTTCAAAAGTAGCATGTTGGGTCGTACTTAAACTTGTCCAATAACATCATGTTGGGTTGTTGCATATTTTTTCTCCACCAGAGGCCCACTTCCATGCGTTTGTGATCATGTTGAGTCCATTTGACTGTGATTTCTCGGTCAACTCCGTTATTTATCGTCGGCTTTTGTTTTTAGTCGGAGAACACAACGGTCATTTCACAATTAATTAAACCGATTAAATACTACACCTCGCCTATCTACCACCTGACAATGCTACAGTGATTTCTCCCCCATTAAAAGATACATCATTTTATCACCACTCATTCCTAAACTCTCCTCTATCCTAACATCTTATCTTTTACATTTCATCTTCAAATCGAAAATGGTGTGTTGTTCTTGCTGAGGAGTGTGTGATCAAAACATGCTAGAACAATGTACCTAGACGTTGTTTATATGCTTGTTCGGTCGGGTTTAATCTATTATTATTTATTTATTATTATTTTATGTTTAACTTTCGTTTTTTTTTTTTTTTGTTTTTTTTTTTTTTTAATAATGGTGGTTTAAGTTTAAATAGTAAAATGTTTTATTTTCGGTTTAAGGTTCAAATTCAAAGTTTAGTCGCTAACTTTGATTTTCACGTTTAGGGTTCTAAGCCTCTGCTCATATGGTGGTACGATCCACCCAGGTTGAGGCATTACAACAATGCCAAAGCCGACTCATCGCTAAGGCGAGTTAGCAGTAAGCTCGGCTAACGAGCACGAGGTGCCATGCCACCCTAACTAATCTCCTTTTAGAAGGACCAAGTTTGCCGATTGAAGAACTTTGTGTATTCTCTTGGATTATTATCATCTTTGTTTTTCTATGGTTTATCTCGTGGGTTTAGAAACTCATTATTTTTTTGCGTTTTGGGTTTTAGATTGTATGTATAGATGATTGGTCGCTTGTGCGAAGACTTAGTTTGGTTGACTAGTAACAACTCTTTTGTTGACTTAGTTTTGTCTTTGTACGTTGTACATTTTCTATTCCTTTATAAGTTTGATCCTTATACAGAGGATGTGCTTTTTTGGTGAAAGGTGAAATATTAGCTCAAATCTGGAACATATATACATAAGCAAACAATACAGAGTTACTACAACAAATTGAGAAAACTTTCACCATTCACCAAAGAGGACTACATTTTCCAACTAATGTGTGCTTTAATGACAAGGAGCAGTTAGCATTCTTAGTATCATGCAAGAAATAACACACCATTAGTGGCATACAAATAACATAGGATTACGTCCAACCTATAAGTTGGTAAAGAAGGCCTCATTGTTTTAACAACAAAATCACACCTCCACAAGTCAATTTTACTAAGCTTGACTACATTTCAAGTAAAACACGGATCAAAGTAATATACATACAAAATGCAAGTGGATTAAGTAAATAGACTAACATGAGATGATTTCATAGATAATGCGAATGAATATACTTTCAAATGCATAAAATTTGTTAGTCTACAAAGTACACAAACACACTTTATTTAAAGAGTGCAAATATTGTCTAGAAATACATATTAGATGAAAAACATTGCCTTTGAAATACTTCACACATATGACCTATGGTAAGGCCATTCTTGATGCTAAAATATTCTCCTTAGTCACATTGGTTTTGAAGTCACACATGAACCGAACCAACATCCATTTGACTTAGATTGAGGCTGGACCACATTTGCTTGAACTACACTATGACATTGAGAATTAGATGGAACTAGATTTTCTTGAACATGACTTTCATATTGGTCACCGATTGATTGAACATGACTTTCAGACTCACCATCAATTGCTTTCACATGACTTTGAGATTAAGCATCAGTTTGACTTTGAGTTTGTTTATTTGCTTCAACATTCTTACTTTTAACATGTCTTCTTCTTTGATGCAACATTGTTGGGAACATGAACTTGTTTTTGAGACTACCATCTACCGCCTTGACTTCAAGTTACACCTCATTGCCCAATACATGTTTTCTTGTTGTGTCCAACTTTGCCATGATAAATTCTTGTTACTATGCATGGGCACTCGTCCAGTTGTAACCAATAATATGAACATCTACTTGTTATGCCTCTTAAGATTTTTATTATCCAAAACTAATATAGAAATTGTATATGTAGCATAAGCACATTCATCTTTAAACTTGGAAAACAAATGTCGTTAGTATTAGCTAACGACAAAACTTGGACCACTCACTCGAGTCAATAAGTCACCGGTAGACGCGAAATTGATCATATGGTATGCAATTAGTGTTAAAATAGCAAAAACTCTTACAAAGTCAAAATTTTACACTACGGATGTTTTTCAAAAGTTGTGCTGCGTACATACCCTTCAAGTATCTCAACAATAAGTAATATTCAGTCCGTCCCAAAATAAATGTTCATGTTTCAATTTTGGGATGTCCCAAAATAAATGTCTAATTTGGATTTCATCCGGTCAAAAAAGAGTTTAATAGGTGGAGATCATATTTGATTGATGGAGAGTGCAGTTAGCGGGATTTTCAAAATTTTTGTTCGATTACAAAGTGAACAAATTTTGAAACGAATGAAGTACATGTTAAGTTGGACGGTTCTTGATGAACAACGAGTTTAGTAATTTATGGGTAATCTTCGATAATAGCTTTGGATCGAAAGTTGTCGGATCATTGCTCGATAGTATTAAAGGATGTGGACCTTGATTTTGGGCCAAAACCATTTCGAATTTTCAATATTTGGATGGATGAAGCGGATTTCCATGATGTAGTAGAGGGAGTGTGGAAAAAGGAGGTGAGGGGTTTTCGGCCGGATTGTTTGTTTCGAGACAGATTAAAAAATGTAAAGGCTAGTCTTAGAGTGTGGAGTAAGGAGGGATTTGGAGACCATAAGACAATGATTGATCGATATAAAGATGATGCTATGAAATGGGAAATAGAAGCGGAAAAGCGTAGCGTTGAATGATGACGAGAGAGCTAATTGGTTGGAGGCAAGGAAAAGATGGGAGGAAGGGAGAATATGTATAGTAATATGCTTCGTCAAAAGCTAGAATTAGGTGGGATGTGGAGGGTGATGAAAATTCAAAATTTTTCACTCATATGTTAAGAGAAGGAACAATAAGTGTAGCTTAAGGGGATCATGGTTAATGGGGAGTAATGCGAGGATCCTAAAAAGTTAAGGTAGAGGTGGCTAAACATTATAAATCCCTTTTCTCCAGAAGGGGTGAATACTAGGCCAATCTTTTGTAGTGAAAGAATAGGAAAATAGAGTTGGAGGAGGCGAATACATTGGAGAAAGAATTCGATGAAAAGGAGGTTTGGGATGCAATTAGCGAGATGTGGTGGAGATAAAGCACGGGACCGATGGTTTTAACTTTAGGTTTATTAGGAAAGTTTGGGATGTTATTAAGGTGGATTTAATGAAGGCGATCATGTGGTTTTGGGATAAGATGGAAATTTCGAGAGGTGTAATTAGGTGTTTTCGTACTATCATTCCGAAGGTGACGGATCCCATTGGCTTAGTGATTTTCGCCCATTAGCCTAATTGGGTACTACTATAAGATAATAGCCAAAGTATTAGCGGAAAGGATAAAGAAAGTTGTGGGTAGTGTTGTGGGAGATGTACAAATGCATTTATAAAAGGGAGGTATATTCTTGACGGGGTTCTAATCGCAAATGAGACTATGGAATATTTAAAGAAAAGAAAGAAAGGTCTTATTTTCAAAGTCGATTTTGAGAAGGCCTATGATAGTATTAATTGGAAATTCTTGATAAACATAATGAGGAGGATGGGATTTGGTGTTAAATGGTGTAGATGGGTGAGACTTGCCTAAGTTCGACATCTATGTCCGTGCTTGTAAATGGGTCACCATCGGAGGAGTTTGGGTTGGAGAGGGGATTAGACAAGCCACTGCCATGCCATTTCTTTTCATATTGGCGGCGGAGGGTCTAAATGCTATTGTTAGTGAACCAGGTGGAAAAGGGTATATTTAGGCGTTAAAGTGGGTGAAAATAGGGTAGCGGTTTCTCATCTTCAATACCCAGCGGATGATACTATTTTTTTGGAGAATGGAATAAGGAGAACGCTAAATCACATATGTGTATTCTTAAGTGTTTGAAGAGGTATCCGGGTTCGGGTAAATTATAATAAAAGTAAGTTATATGATATAGGAGTTGATTATGGGGATATGATTGATATGGCGAGGTGGATGGGTTGTGGTATTGGTGAATTTTCGTTCACTTATTTGGGGTTACCTATGTGAGGAGAACATGAGACGTGTTAATGGTTGGAAGATCGTGGTGGAAAAGTTTAAGATTCGATTGGCGATTGGAAAGCTAAAACGATGTCGTTTGGGGTCGCTCTAACATTGGTTAAATCGGTTCTCTTGAGCTTGCCATTGTATTATTATTTTGATATTCCGTGCGCCTTTGAGTGTGATTAAACATCTTGAGCGAATTAGAAAAACTTCTTTTGGGAGGAGTTTGGGAGAGGAAAAAACTTTCTTGGGT
>CM040238.1:21364937-21525131 GCA_022545495.1 Chrysanthemum lavandulifolium
TTTTCACTTTCGACAAAGTAATGATATATTCCCCTACCAATGACGGAGGAGGAAAATTTTCCCATGATTATGTCTCGTGCAAAGGGAGAGAGTGCAAACCGGCGAAGATTAGCTACCTCCGACCGTGCACCCGAAAACCCAATCAAAACTATTTTACCCCCGTAAGTGCAACGACACTAGGGAAGGCCCACATACCATTCGGTAAGGCAACTGCATACCCCCATATAATGCTAAGTCATTAAGGGAAGAGCCGAGGCATATAGGCCCAAAACGGCACGCAAATACCCCGAAGGCGTGACGACGCCAGGGATGAGCGCCCAGGTGTATTCACCAGCAGGCGACAACGAAATACATACCAACACAAAAGTATGCAAACATAAATAATCAAAAGTGGCCGTCCGGATACACGGACGACCCTAATTGAGCATAAACCATAAGTATTGTTCAAGGTTACATACAACCACCACGAAGATACGAATAAAAGTTGTTCAAATACATCATTTTCAAGGCACGCAGACCCAACAGTAGAAACATTGTCCAAATATCCAAAATAATACTAAGATCCTCCGGAGGTGCTAGCTCCGGGAGTGGCCCCCGTCCCATCGGGGAGAATGTTCATCAAATCCGCCAAAGGGAGATGATAGGACCGCTTGATCTTTTCAATGTATGGGAAGCTCGGGTGAACATTGCATCGTAAGCCTTAGTAAATCCCTGAACAGCCTCCATATCAAAATCATTACGGCGACAATCCTCTCAACCTCCTCTTGACCGCTCTTCCTAACTCCATCCAACCATCGAGAGTCAATAGCGGCATTGAACACTGCTCCCAGGCTGTTGATACTCTTTGCTCCCCATGGCCGCGAATCACTGCGGGGATCAATTCTTTTACATAGTTGAAGCGCGGCATTTCCTCTGCCCGGCCTTAATAGCAACCTCACGCATATTTTTCCTCGGCTCGAAGCTTCTTGCCGAGACTCCTCCATTCGATGTTTTCTTCCCCACGACTCCTCCGGGATCGATCTTCTCCATTGCTCCTCATCCTTAGCCCTCGGCACCACTGACTTCTTCCTCCAAAACTTCTAATTTAGCCTCGGTTCCCTTCCTTTTGATCACGACCTTGGTGAGCCTCTTGAAAGGCTTGGTGATCGGTGACAAGTTTTCATTAGCGACAACACGGGAGCGAAGGCTAGCTTGAGTTTCGGAGAGAAGAGGCTCAAGGCAGGCGGGGAAGAATGGGTCTGTGCGACTCCGCATAATGGCGATTCAAGCGCTCAAATCTCTTAAAAACTTGACAGCAACAAGAGACCCATAACATAGCTCAAACCACCCCACACACAAAGCCCTCTCGTGCATGATCCTCCTGTTTCGGCGCGAATGAAGGGGCAAGGTTAGCCATCGGGTCCCTCAGAGGACATCATCGTTCGAGTTAGTGATGTTATCATTGATAGAAATGAAAGGCCCACTGAACCCATCGGCCAAAGGCGCATGTAATTAAAACGTTAGCAAAATGGAGAGAGACAAAACCGGATGAACAAGAAATCAACAAATACCTCCGACAAAGGGTGGTGCGATAATGGGCGTTACATGCAACATCCGCCACCTGGGGACACTCGTCCCGCCTCGCAAAGAGAAAATGTACATAAAAAAATAAAAATAAATAAATAAATAATAATAATAATAACAAGGTACTCCCAAGCCAAAAACATACCTTGAGCAGGGGAACCTCAACCGAAGATTCCCTCCTCTATATGACCTCCTCACGACCACCCTCACTTCCCGCCAACATCGTCAACGATGTCTTCCACCTCAGTGTTTCTGAGGCGCAGGTGATCATCACAGGAATTATCGGGACTTGACGACAGGTCAATGGAAGGAGTAGTTGCCCTCCTCCTTTTCAGCAGGGAAGACGCAGTCCCAGCCGGTCTCCTCTCCATCTGATTTCGCTTCTTTTCTTTAGCTTTCAAAACTGCAGGGTCGGCCTTCTCCACGATCCGTTGAACACGGCTCGGTTCTGGAACCTGCTTATCCACCCCCAATGGTTGGGTCACATGTTGAGGTATCTCTTCTCCTTCAGCAAGAGGATGACCCCTCCCCAACTTTGATCCATGCTCCGACCTCATACGAAGATATTGAGACATCGTGACAACTGCGACAAGCTGCGACAACAACAAAAAGGGAGAAGATTTACACATATATATATAAAAGAAAGAAATAAGAAATGAACTCGGTATGCAGGCGTTACCATTCTTGTCAATATTGTTAATACAAATAAGCCGTGAAAACGTTTATTTATATTTTACGATCTTCTAATGTTTTATCGATAACAAATATAAAATCATTTTAACGAAACAAATAGAGTACGTAAATAGTTTGAGTTAATAGTTTTCTAACACACTTACGCTTTCACATAAAACACTAAAACAAGTATAAGTGATTTTATGATTTAGATACATATGTACAACAACTAGTGTTTACATATTGGGTTAAACATATACTTAAACTAAGTATACTAAAATGGGTAAAAACTAAGTGTATGCTAAATTGGGTAAATACAAGTATATACTAAATGGGTAAATACTAGCAAATGGTTTTGACCCATAACCCATGGTTTTATATATACCACCTAACCAAGTTCATTGTATCCTTAAGATACATTGTATCTAGAAAAAAACCATGGATCAACCCATAACCCATGACCCATGACCCTTAACCAAAAATACCCATGGGCAAAGAGGAGGCGGACCACGGATCCTAGCTTTGTGCTAGCGGATCCGTTGTGGTAGAGATCCGTGGGATCCGGGAAACGAGAATTTCCTCTATAAATGAGAGCCATTTCTTCTCTACATGTGCTTTTTACATATACTTCCCAAAGTATTCTAACCTCTAACCTCGGATCTAAGTGATCTATGTAGTTTGTCTTTTGTTTTGTGTGATCTACTAGGTTCCTCTTAAGGAAAGATCACCACCTCTTGAAGGCGTGCAAGCTCAAAGTCCATGAGTTGCCATGCTTCGTCATCATCAAGACTACTAAGGTTATCTTGTTGATAGTTCTTCCTTTCTCCATAGATGTTGGGTTGAAGGCATTAGTGAAGAATCTTGAAAGTGTCAAGATAAAGCATTAGTGAAAGGTGCTCATCATCGTGTCAAAGCATTAGTGAAGGATGCTAAAGGTGTCAAGGCGAAGGCATTAGTGAAGGGTACCAAGCGTTGGGTCAAAGGCATTAGTGAAGGATGTCAAAGAATCAAATCAAGTAGCATTTGGGAAGAATGCCTGGGTCGTATAATCGATGAGGTGCATCGTTATACATATATGTATTGTTTATATACAAGGATGGTGATATCCTTGATGGTGTTGTAACAAGGGTAGATCTCCTTGAGATTAGGTGTTGTGTCGTGAAGGTGTAGTTCACTAAGGTGTGAAAGAACTAGGTGCTTAGCCTAGTACCTAATAAAGGGTAGCGGCGTTTTGAAGGATTAGTTCTCCTAAGGTGTGAAAGAACTCGGTGGTTAGCCTAGCACCGTATAAAGGGTAGGCAACGTTGTGTTAGGTGTGGTTCGCCTTGGTGTGAAAGAACTCGGTATTTAGCTTTGTACCGGAAAAAGGTTAAGCGGCGTTGTGAAGGCTTCTCCGCCATAAGGAGTTGGTGTAGTGTTCTGAACTCTCGAGTAGGTGACTCGGGGGTGGAGTAGGGCAAGGAAGGTGTCCTTGTGGCGAACCACTATAAATACTTGTGTCGTGGTGATGTGCTTCTTACTCTTTATCTTTCATTACGTTTATATATCTATCTATCAGCGTCCAACATAAACAATCAAATAGATTGACATAAGTCGATCTAAATATTTAAAAGGAAGTTTTAAATTGGTAAAACTATTCAACCCCCTTCTAGTTTTCCACAAATATCCTTGAACTACGGGCGAAAACGGGTACTTCCAAACCTTGGTCAATCCGACCTCGAACAAGAGCCACGAATGAATCGGTAGGAGCTCCACCACTCTCACATAACCTCCGGACGTCGGCCTCCTCGTAGCCACCTACCGGGCGTCGTTCAAACACTTGGAGTCCGGATGCCTCCACGGCATAGCATCGAGGATAGCCCTCCATTCAATCAAGAAAAATTGTCCTTCCAATTCTTCAAGCTTGAGCACGTTTCTTTAAAAGGCGTGCGGAGACTCTCCACCGGTCCGCCTCTGAAAGGAAAAACAATGCCCTTGCTTGTTCAACGTATAAAAACCGGAACAAATTTACGGTGGGTTCAATCTCCAAGCTCGACAATAAATCTCAAACATGACCAACCTATTTAGCCCGATGGGCACCAGGTTGAGAGATGTGAACCTTGAAATATTTGATCACCCTTAAAAGAAATGTGGAAAGGTGCCGGACACCGAAAAGCAAGGTATTGCTAATAGAGCCCGATAGCATCGGCTGGGCGATTGTTCATCGTAAAATCCATGGGAGGTAAGCGAGGTGGAGATCAACCGGTATACCATATTCGCGATAATGTTTTCAAGCTCCCCTCGGAAAGTAGGGAAGAGTATATGTGCATATCGGTTGGGGCGATATCGGTGGGAAGGCGCCACGATGCTAGAAGCCATCGGATAGTGACAAGAAGGTAAAAGCATAGTGACGAAGGAATAGTGGAAAGGAGCACTTTGAAGTGGTCGAAAGACTTGCCAAACGAGAGGCGAAGGGTCGAGAGTAAAAGTAGAAATTGCAAATAAGGTAAAAGCAACTTATATAGGCCAAAGGGGTGGGGACACGAAACGTCCCATCTTGTCAGGAAGAGCCGCGGATGAATCCGAGCCGTCAGTAATGACACATCTGCCACGTGGCACAATCCCACATATCTCGGTAAATATTATTTTAACCTATTTTTACCCAATGGGCTTGAGCCCACTGTTCATGACGAGGCCCACGAAACCAGAGCAAATCCAATCACTCCGAACGACCCCAACGGACAACTAGACTGAGTATCATGTCACTTGTCAAAACAAATAACATGATCTTGGGGGACATGGCGACGTATATGGTCCATCGGTCCAATAACCGAAGGTGTCTTGACGAGCTATCACCCGAAGGATCATTGACAGCGTTACCTTTGGCATTTAGCTCGGATACAATTGTCTCATTCTCACGGGTGTCGGAGATGGCGCCAAAGACATGTCGACCGACAACACCAACGGTCCCATGAAGTCGACAACCTCGGGGACGAACAATGACATCAAGTAGTATAAATACACATCTGATGGTGGTAAAGGTATCATCTTTCTACACACATTTTATACTATACCCTTCGGTAAAACACACACTTACTCTCGCGGTGCGGTCACGAGATAACATCCGGGCGAGACTAACGCGTTGTTCATCTTAGCAGGTATCCAGAAGACTTACCTCATAAGTTATTTTTTTTATTCAAATATTTTAAACACTCCTTAATTCCGAAAGCGTGTGCACAAATACGTGTTGTACATGCAAAGCTAAGTGCTCCAGTTTCAAGATTGCAAATACGTGTTGTGCATGCATTCCAAAGACTCTTTCTATTACTGAATCACAACAAGCGAGCATGCATCTAACCCAGTATACTTGTTTCAGCAAAAACAAACCTAAACAAGTATACTTGTTGCATCATGTACTCCTACATACCGTTGCTTCTAGTTGCCTATCCTGAGCTCGAAATGCCATAACGTATGTATTCTTGATGTATGGATGCAAAAGCTAAACTTTTTGGGATTAGTTCTTCCCATTCTTGAAGATAAGTTTCTGGTTGATCTTTTCGCGATTCATCATCTCCAAATATCAACTCATCTTCCTGTTGAGTTTATGATATATAAAATACAATAAAACATAAAGACATCAAGAGTACACAGTGAAGACTTAAAGATCATAACAAATAAATTAATTAGCGAAAGTATGCGTAACGTACCTCTTGCGAATGTCAAATCCCTCGAGCAAAGCAAAACAACCCTCGAGCAAAGCAAAACAAAGTACTTATTTGTGTAAGAATAATGTCTTACAACCAATTCTTGTACACACGAATTAACCAAATGAATCAGCGATTGCTAGATCTAACACAAGTCCTCGTTTAAGAAAAGCGAAACCAAACTCCCTACTTGGGGTGTTCGGCGAATATTAGACTAGAGAGAGGAGAGGAGAGATCTAGGGTTAATTCAATGCACAAGTGTATGAAACCCTATAACCTAACCCTCTTTATATACTAGTAGGTAAACTTAGGGAACAAGTTATGATTTTAGGGCTTGGGAAAGCCCCATGGCCGGCCACTTATGCAAAGCCCAAAGAAATCCATAACTTTTCCAAGTTTTCCATTTCTAGTCCTTTCTCTTTTCATTTAACGGTCGTTAGTCATTTTTCCGTCAAATACTTAACGATCGTTAACCGGACTTAATGTGCAATAATTAATCGTAAACATAAACATTAATTATTAACTTTAATTCTCATTCGCAAATGTGTGCAATCCGTGGTCACGAGTTCGAATCCGGACATTCACATGTTTGTAAATATATACATTTCAACAGCTCCACTGGATATGTTTACAAAGCGTGAAATGACATTGGTTAGCGTCTAGCAACACGCCAATGCCCGGTACAACTCGTGTATGGTTTTCGGAGAAAACCAAGTTTGATGATTCATCATCATATTCATCCTTTGTTTCTAATACCATGTTAATAAGAATATGGATTTCACTCATTTCTTAATTAACTATTCATTTCTCGCTTTATATGATTGATTAAGATTACCAATTCTTGAACATATTCCAGAAGACCTTGGGTATGGCCATACAAACATCTTAACAATCTTACGAGGGCACACGATAGTATTATACTTCAAAATAAATTTGAAGGAAACAAATCCCATTTTGACTACAAGCGAGATTCATAAATCTCACAACACTTACGAAAACAACCCTTATAACTACCGATTCACGTATAGCGTTAGATTGCTTCACAAAATGCACTACATCCATGACATATCTCTTATATCTCAAGTCGAGGATAAATATCCATGATATACTTAATGACAAAGATCCATAAAGTATCATTATGTGGGTGGGATAAGTCCTATATTCAATTCATTGAATATCATAAAAATTAGTCATGCTACGCATCAATATACTTTCAAGTATATTCTAATTAATACTCAGTTTGTCTTAATTCAATATCATTCCCATGTTATTGATTGACAACGGACTATTTAGAATAACTTAAGTTATTCAAGGATTTAAACATGCAAATATAGGATACAATATTATAAATGAAATCAAACGTATACCATACTTTAATTCATTATAAATAATAATTGTTTAACATCCTTTATCCAAATACTAAATACATCAACGCATGATAATACTAGTCAATGAATTTTGCCACAAGTCATGAGAATCATACTTGTTGACAAGGCATAATTTCAATTAACTTTGATCTATAGGAATTATGAGAATACTTATTTCAAGAATTCAATAAGTGAATTTCTTGTATGTGTTTACACATATCTTGATATTGTCATATCATTCCATAAGGTGCGTGATAACCTGAACCACCCATTTATGACAATCATCCTTCAACACTTAAAGTTTAAAGTATTCTTTATTCTTTAATGTATAATGCAACTATGCTCTTAATTGAGCATAACTAGTCAACATGGTCATCACCAACAATACCATGACTAGAATTTAGTGTCATCTCAATCATACCAGCATCATTGTGTACAACAATATGCTCTTTAAACATCCGTAAACTTTGAATATTTATTTGTTTGGTGTCATCCAAACCTCAAGTTTGTTGACTATGACAATTACAACAATTTGTTGTATAGAATGCTGGGAGCAATTCCGGTGTGGAATGCAATTCTAAATCGAACATAAATATTACAATGTTGTTAAATCATCTTGTAATCAAGCATGATACAACAACCTTATACACAACATGATGTTCATGATGAATCTTCAAGTTAGACTTTAAGATCTCATTCATATACTATCTTGTCAAAGATATGTACTCATCATGTTCTAATAGACTCATTTATTTACATATGTTTATAATAATAAACATATATATTCCAGTTATATATTTTATTTTCCAAATCTTACAAGCGAAGTTTCATTCTCAACTAAAACTTAATTTAGGTGGAATGTAGTTGCCCATACAACATATAAGATTTAAAAATAATACTCCCACTAGCTTTCGGAAACTTACGAGCTATCTTATTTTAATTATTAAATCAAACATGGATTTAATTTTAAACATAAGAATCATCTCCTAGATGCATGCATATATCCATTCATGGATTCTTGCGGTTTGTACATATTCAAAGATTATTTGAATTCATAAAACTACTTTGTATTACTTATCATCCTCATAAAAGTAATTCCACAACAAAGAGTTTTGATATTCATTGTCAAAATTTCATATCAATGAAACTAAGTATGACAATTATAATCTTTATACTTTTATTTAATGTATCTAGAAAAGAATATTCAATCATAGTTAATTGCTTAAGTATGATTAATATTATTATCACTAGACATGCATTAAATACGTGTACAATATTGTCCATATGATTTCTACACAAAGATTTAAACCACTAGGGTTTTCATCCTTTGAAGAAAATCATCTTCATTAAGATAAACCAAGTATCTAAAGTTGATTATCTTTATGGACAACATCTCTCATTCATAGTATGATTGATTTACCACAATTCAACATTTGGTGAATTCATCATCATGATTAACAGCTTACCATGATCACGTAACTCATATTCCTCATCATATTAAATATCCGAGATATCCTTGCGGATCTATGAATGACAATTCCATCATATTGAGATCTATCATATACATGTTTAGCCTCATCATGATATTTGCTAGTGCATTTTAGAAGATTATGTATTTTGTAATTTAGTCTTTCAAGATCTAAACAAAACTCCCACTTGCCTTTAACAATTTAAAGATTGCCTTTAAATAGTTTAGCAAGTAGAGCAACAATACATTGTTCTCTTTTGGGATATTACAAAACACATTGATAGTTCCAGACATCAGTTTGTTACAACTCACTATACAAGTAGTTTAACAAATTCAGAACTTCATTATAAGACTTAATGTGATTCATCACATTCCATAAACAAATGGTGTCTTATTAATCTTCTAGGTTGGAGTCTTATTGAGTATATTCAATCTATACTCAATCTACTAACCTTGATAACATGTGGAAGAAACGATAGTTATCTTGAATCAAATAATGCCATGATTTTGATTCTTCTAACATAACATACCATAAAACTATGGTATTTCTTTAGAATTAATATTGTAAGAAAATCTAACAATATTTTAGATAACCATCTACTCTATGGCACCTATTTACCAACAAAGTAAAACTTAATGGTACAATAGAATTACCAAGTCAATTGCATGTATTATAACACAAGTATTCTTGACCAAGTCAAAAGACATAATAGTTATAATCCCACTATCGTTATAAGTCATTGATCAACTCATTGACTTCATGCATATGTCTTAAAACATAGCAAGTTAACGTCTTACTTTATATTGTAAGTCTTGTATTAAAAGACTTCATGTTTGTGACTTTACAAAATCATAAACATTTATAATTAAAGTAATTATGAACACCACCTCAGGTTTCAATTAATATTTCAAGTTAATATTTACTACATATATTTAAGTCATTCAACGAATACTTAAAATCAAAGTAGTATTAGATTACTTTATTTAATTATGTCATTCCATGAAAAGTGCAACGTAAAGCGCAAAATCATCCATGCTCGTTCTCACGACACGTGGATATTTTACCTTGGGCTATAATCTAGTTCACGTTCTCACGTAACATAAATTGTAACTACAAGTGTATCTTAAATATTGAATGACATAAATATTGAAAATAAAGTAGTCTTTGTTATCATCTTGACACATGTTCTTAATAGAAATCATACATATTTAAGTGTATATTTCCTATTAGAACGTTATTCTCTTACTACGGTCAAGAGAATTCATTTAAATCTTTATTAATATGTGTTGTACCTTGCACACAATAAAGATTTCTCCCACTGTGTGCGGAACAACATCATGTAGCAGATAAACAACACGATACACGTTCGTTTATTTGATTAATATGATTTGTGTCATAGATATAACTAGTAGATGTAGGACTATATTGATTAGTAAGGAAACGCACATGACTCTCCTTAAAAAACATAAGTGCCTACAATTTGAAAGTAATTATCTTTGAAGATAACTGGGTTACTACACGGAAATGAGGCTTGTAGCTCCCCATGAATTAGAAATCAATAAAACAACTTCTTATTCAAGAATGCAACACAAATGCTCCCACCGAATCGACAACATTGTAAGTGTTGCAAAACCGATGAAAACAACTTGCTTGTTATTTACTTTCCTACACCTTTAAAGAACCATACGTAATCATTACTAAGGTACTAAAATGTATTCTACTCTATGAATGATGGGTTATCCATCAACGTTATTAACGAAAATTGGGTATGCAATTTCTTCCTTAACAGCCTACCATGCCCATACTTGGTATGTAGCACCTTTAAAGGCTAAAGCAAAACAACTAGATAAAATATGCTAGTTTGCCTTTTACCAATTTTCATGGTAATTTGTCTAGCTTCTAATTTTGTAACTCATATACATGTTTTCGGTTTAACCAACATTCATGTTTGTTACAAAAGGATTCATTCACCGAGATGAGGGTAATGGAATCTTTATGGAAAATATGATGTGCAATTCATTGCTATGAGTTACATTAGAATTTAGACAATTCAAAGGTTCTATTATACCTTTCTCATTCATGAAAAGGAATAGGATTGAGTCTCATGCTTCTCCCATGGAAAAGATACTTCGTTTGTCTTTTCGGTAAATTATTCTCGATCAAACATTTGTTTGAAAGCGAATAGATTAATTCTTGATCAAAGACTAAACCTCGTTCTGTTAAATGTTGCATTTATACATTCAAAAGAATTACAAAATTCAATTTTAGTATTTTCGATAATTAACCTTTTCAAGAAAATTAAATACCCATGGTTCATAAACATATAACCATTTAATTTTCATCGAAAACTAGGATCCAAATTGTCACAATCTCATCACGTCGGTTGATCCTAGTAATGAACCTTATACAAAGTGGTAGAGCTTTTGCTCAATTGCCAATTTCAATTGCAATTCCTAGATTTATGGGATTTACATATAGCCAATTTCAATTGCCATGTAAACATGTTTTATCCCATCTTATGCCTTGAGTTGTCAGTTCTCACTACAAAACTCAATTAAGTTGTCCAACTTAAGAAACTGCAAAATCTTCCATGCCCGTTCTCACGACACGTGGACATTTTACCCTTTGATTAAGATCTAAGTCACGTTCTCACGCAAATAGAAAGTAATCTTAGGTGTTTCCGTTTCGTTGGATGGCATATAACTTAAATTAAAGGGTAATAGTTTTGATGTTAAATCAAATATGTACAAAGATGTCATGCATTCATCTTTGTAGCATAGTTTTTATTAAAACATTTATATCTTGTTTTAATGTATAAGCTTTTCATCATCAAACTTTAATTGAGGTATTGGATTCACCAATCAAGGAATTTAGTGTTAATTATCATCCATTATACCGTACTTTTGCATAAGTGTAAACACTTAGTGTTTGGATAATTACCACCGAAGTGGCGCATGGAATTAAAACTAATTAGCCCTTAAGATGAGCTTGCACATTTAATGGCTTACTAAGTAGCTCCACTCGAACTTACGGGGAGGAGGACCGGTCTGCTAAAGCACAACCTTAGACATCCATTCGATTGTTCATGCATGCGCACTTCTTTAAACCCTTTTATTAGTTCATTCTCATGGGTGAGCCGTTCGGTCATTTGTACCAAAGTCATCAATCAATTAAACGATTATGATTACTATTCTTAAAATACATGTTTCACCATTGTTTAGGTCAGTTTATTTTCTTGTAAAAATACCCTTGTTACACATAACAAACAAGCAAGTATTTGAAAAAATAAACAAATAAACAATGAATGCATAACAAATAAAAGTCATGCATATCAAATAGCCACATGCAAACGGTTTTGATAAATCCTATTAATAACCAATTCTATATCATCAATATGCATATATTTAATTAAGACTTCCACCGTTTTCATCTATGTACAAGGTGAACCACATGCATCGATTCATCGATTATGTAAGTCAAAACTAAATATATACCACATAGCACATAATTGATTAAATTAATAATTATTGAGGTCTTCCCAATTTAAGATCTATCATAATTTAATGTATATCACTTAAAACATGAAAGACATACAATAAAAAGCAGATCCATGATAAAACATGCGATAATTATCATGGATATAAATTACATAACAACAATTAATGCAATTAAACAAAGTTACGCATATCATAAAGTTGCATGCATCTTGGGGTTTCTAATCCAATTAAAACAATAGTTTACAAAACCACAATTAGGGCACCAAATAAAACGCCCCCAAAAATTAGGGTTTAGGTTTTGCAAACCCTAGATCTAAGCATACAAATAATAACACATTCATGTTTATTTTAATTATGTGTTTCAGTAACTAATTACTTGTTATACAAGGCTCGTGATGCCACTGTTCTCTTTTGTGATATATAAAATACAATAAAACATAAAGACATCAAGAGTACACAGCGGAAGACTTAAAGATCATAACAAATAAATTAATTAACTGAAAGTATGCGTAACGTACCTCTTGCGAATGTCAAATCCCTCGAGCAAAGCAAAACAACCCTCGAGCAAAGCAAAACAAAGAAGTACTTATTTGTGTAAGAATAATGTCTTACAACCACGTTCTTGTACACACGAATTAACCAAACGAATCAGCGATTGCTAGATCTAACACAAGTCATCGTTTAAGAAAACGAAACCAAACTCCCTTACTTGGGTGTTCGGCCGAATATTAGATTAGAGAGAGAGAGAGAGATCTAGGGTTAATTCAACGCATGTGTATGAAACCCAGAACCTAACCCTCTTTATATACTAGTAGGTAAACTTAGGGAACAAGTTATGATTTTAGGGCTTGGGAAAGCCCCATGGCGACCACTTATGCAAAGCCCAAAGAAATCCATAACTTTTCCAAGTTTTCCATTCTAGTCCTTTCTCTTTTCATTTAACGGTGCGTTAGTCATTTTTCCGTCAAATACTTAACGATCGTTAACGGACTTAATGTGCAATAATTAATCGTAAACATAAACATTAATTATTAACTTTAATTCTCATTCGCTAATGTGTGCAATCCCGTGGTCACGAGTTCGAATCCGGACATTCACATGTTTGTAAATATATACATTTCCAACACTTCCGCTAGTTAAGTGCTCCATTTTTAGAATAAATGGAATCCTCAAAGTTTTTTTGTGTCAGATGGTAAGATTTTTGTTTGTTTGTGAGTGTAACCTTCGTTCGTGAATTCGACCAAGTTGTGTGAAATGGGGACCGAGGACCAAGTTCCACATTGGCCACGACCGATGGTCACCTTGGTCGACCCACCTTGGTGACCGATCGACTGTGCATAGCATAAAGTGGTCCGGTCGTGACACAGACGACTGGGTCATCCGTACACGTCGCCTTTCTCTCTCCAAATGACCGACATGACCGGATGCCTAATCGACTGACCCAAGCTTTTTTATTATTTTTATTATTTTTTAACATTAAATTTAAATTTCATTCAAATTAAAAAACATTATATTACTAAATTAAAAAAAAACATTACACTACAATTTAAAAAAAAACATTACAATCTGAAATTCAAATAAACACTACAATATTTAAACTAATAATCTAATTTGTAACGTCTTTGATTGTTGCATTAACTTTCTCCAATTCTTCAGTTGGATAAGAATTAGATTGAAATGAATGTAGATGAGAAATGGTGAGTGGTGAATTGTGTTTGAGGTGAAGTTGGTATTTATATAGTGGTAAAATTGGTTTGATTTTTTTTTTTTTTTTTTTTTTAGTTTAATGACCAAACGGTCACTTTTGAATATGTATTCAATGTATCGTTGGGAACATGGGAATAGAAAGCGTTTACATCGAGCGAAAAAACAACCGATATTCCAAATATTTGATCCACGACCGATGTTGCAACCGACTCTCACATTCGAGACAACCGATGTTCACATCGGTTGAGGAAACAAATTTTGTTGCCGATCGATGTCCACCTCTCGATTCGTCTAGCCTAATGGACTAATGGTTAAAAAAGTAGTCTTATTGGTAACTTCCTTTGCCCTCCTTTATACCCATTTTATTAAGGAGATGATTTGCACACTATCAAATATGATTGGACACTCAAAATATGAGTGTTTGACATTCATACCCTTATATTATTTTTAGTTATGTTTATCCCGTAAGGGTATAATTGTCCAAACACTACAATTTAAAAAAAAAAAAAAAAAAAAAAAAAAACAATACGAAATTCAAATAAACACTACAATAGTTAAACTAATAATCTAATTTGTAACGTCTTTGATTGTTGCTTTAACTTTCTCCAATTCTTCTAGTTAGATAAGAATTAGATTGAAATGAATGTAGATGAGAAATGGTGAGTGGTGAATTGTGTTTGAGGTGAAGTTGGTATTTATAGAGTGGTAAATTGGTTTGAATTTTTTTTCTTTTTTTTTTTTTTTTTTTTTTTTAATGACCAAACGGTCACTTTTGAATATGTATTCAATGTATACTTTGGGAACATGGGAATAGAAAGCGTTTACATCGGCTGAAAAACAACCGATATTCAAATATTTGGTCCACGACCGATGTTGCAACCGACTCACATTCGAGACAACCGATGTTCACATCGGTTGAGGAGGCAAAATTTTGTTGCCCGATCGATATCCACCTCTCGATTGCGTCTAGCCTAATGGACTAATGGTTAAAAAGTAGTCTTATTGGTAACTTCCTTTGCCCCTCCTTTATACCCATTTTATTAAAGGAGATGATTTCTGTACTATCGAATATGATTGGGACATTTCAAAATATGAGTGTTTGACATTTATCTGCTTATATTATTTTTAGTTATGTTTATCGCGTAAGGGATAATTGTTCAAACACTCATATTTTGAGTGTCAATCAATATGAGAGTGTCTAAATCACCTCCTTTATTAACAAAGACAAGACAATTTTATATATTTTTTTGTTCTGAATTTTTTGTCATTTATTATTTTTAACTTGTCAAATTTATATTTTATATTCAGTATCTTTTTGCAGTTTTACACACTTTATTAACAAAACAATACAATTTTATTTTAGTTTTATGCTCCATATTTTTTGTGTTTTATTACTTTTAAATGGTGACCGAGAAAAACAAGAAAATCTCTTCTTTTGACGTCTAGATCCACAAAACTTTACAAAATTATATCTACAAAATGACTTCGAGTGTCTTTCCGTCATATTGCATCATAATCTCTCTTACTTTTACCCTCCACATTTAGTTGCCAACTTATTATGTGGATATAGTTTTGTACAGTTTTTTTGGATTTAGCATTGCTCTTTTTTATTATCGTGGGGTAAAAATGATGACAAAATGTAGAAGACAACGTTGATCTGACAATAGTGATCTTGTGGATGCCTTTATTGGAATATTTGTATCATGTCTAAGGAATTAACATCTGACTATGTTTAATAAGGAGCTTTTTCAAGCGTTTAGCTTTTAGCGTTTGAAAACGAAAGCTTGTTTGGTTTTGTGATGTTTTTCCAAAGCTTTTAACGAAATGCTAATTGAAAAAGTGTCAAGCTATTAGGACTGTATTCGTTTTTACACTTTATGTTTACCAATACAGCTTGTTACTAAATTCTTTTACAAAATAAGAAAAATACAGCTAAAAGTTTAGGACTGCAGTTGAACAGAAAAAATATAACCATATTTGTAAAATTCTCACTTGATTCAGGCTATCGTTAAACAAAGAATACGACCGTGTTTGTAAAATTCTCACTTCAAGATCGACAGAGCTACAAGTCTAAAAGGTCAGTCACAAAGTTCATGTAGGTCACAACTTGCAAGTTCCCAACTAGTAGTTAACATAAGGGAGGGAAGCACTGATAGTCTGATATATAAAACCTGGAGTTACATTTATTATGAATGAGTTTATTAATGATCAAATATCTAGATCAAAGGACAACAAAAGTGACATTTATGAAGCAGAAAACTTGCAGAAGTAAAAGCTCAGAATCCAAAGAATCAACTAAGTGAGTCACATCAAACCTATGTTGCCAGGAGATTCTTTTAAGCTAAACATTATGATGGTTCCCATGAAAGTGCCATCGCTGGTACCTCAAATGTGCATAGATTAAAAGCCGTGATGTTTTGACCATAATCTCCAGAATTTGCACCCATTAAAATCGGGATATGAAAATCTAGCTAGAAACAGAGATGAACTGTGAAGATGGGCTGACTTCTAGTCTTGTTTTTTCCTTCTTGATGCTATTTCTGAGGCCCATGCTTTTCCAAGATCTGTTTGAAACTTGCCTGAAGTAAATACGGGCATTAGTTTTAATTCAACTTCAACTCACCAAAAAAATAATTATTCAATGAGGGGATATATTACAAATTTTGTGGTAAATGAATATGATTAAAAAAAAAGCATCTTTAGTATTAAGTGACAACTATTCCAGTTTGGCTATGTAGAGTATAGAATCAGAATAGTCATACAAGCTTGTTTGGAGTGAGGTGGATTTGAAGGAAAAATGAAGAAAATGAGTAAATAATCGGACACACACATATGTGACAAACTGACAACCCGTCAAAAGGCATGGATTTTGTCCGATCTAAGTACGCTCAATGCAGAATATTAACCATACATAGCTTTATATACTTGAGAATTTTATACCTGCGGTAGACTCAAAAAATTCCTCCAGGTCTCTGTTTTGTTCTGCATAAGAGATAATAACTTAAATCAGTACTCTGTACTCACCAAAAGACTCTTAATACTGGCAATTGGAGAAAGAAAAGAAATATACCATAAAATTTCAATTCGGCAGATAGTTGGACACAATTATAAATATTACATGCTGAGCCAAACATTGCCACTTTCAAGAAATTTGAGACACAAATTTAAAATGTGTTTTAAAAGGATATGTCCAAAATCCTGGTCAAAAATGGGTCTATCATCTATGTACAATCTAGTATTTGTTACATTAGTTAAACATAAGAAAGAAAACAATGCTAGATGCAGGCTTGACATGGACGTGAACCAAATCCGCCTTTTATTTATTATAGGTTCAGTTTGTCGCCTAGGCTTAAATGAAGCCCTCATATTTGTGGTTCAGTACAACAAGGTATTTCATATGTTGCATGTATTGGTCTTGTAGTATGAAAACCAGATGCACTATCCATGTCATGAACGGAGACGATAATAAAAGGTGACAAAATAGGTGGGTCGGGTCGGGTCACGGGTCTAGATGGGTTGGGTCCAGGTTGACAAGATTTTTTTTGAGTAAAAGATGAAAAAAGTGAAGAAGAAAAAAAGCAAAATATTTTTTGACCCGCCAAGACCCGTTGGGTAATTGTAATACCCAATTGACCCATCAATAAGACTAGCATACTACCCGCGTAAGCGCAATGCGATACCAACATGTCGGTTTTCTCGTACCTTGATCTTTAAGCGGTATGCAATGAGAGTTAGTATTTGACGGTTTACCCGTTTGATAGTTCGAAAAGAGTAGATGCGTATTTGAATTTCCGTAAAGTATATCAATACAAATATAGATATCGATACTTATACTCATTTGTATAACTTGAATGTTTATGATAAAATTACGACTATAAATTTGTATTGTTGTAAGTTTGTAACATCCACTTTAATACTAAGGGCATGCTTGGTTGGAGGTATTAGAGGGTGAGGAATGGGAAAGATAATCATTACTTATGTTTGGTATACTATTATGCAATGGACCATTACCCAAAACAAGGTAATGGAGCATTTCCCTACAAATTGGGGGTAATGCAATACTCATTACATTCCTTAGCATTCCCTTTACTTTTCCCATTTCTATTCCTCTATTTGAACCAAGCGCCCCCTAAAATTTAATGTGTCATTAGTGTACATTATAATGCAATTATTATAATGTAGAATTTAATTATATGAATTACTAATTATAGTAAGATGTGTAGGCTTAAAAAATTAAGACTTCCTTCTTTAGAAAGTCCTAAATACATTATAAGGTAGTATAGATTTAGAGAGACCCAAGTAGACCCATCCCTACTAGATATTTACCCAACTAGATCCATGTTTAACCAATGGGTCTCAAATTGCCACCTCTAGCGATAATAACTATCAAAGTTTCTTCTCTTGCAATAGCAAGTAGCAACATTATGTTGGGCAACCTATTGAACCTATCACTCCTCAATGTCCTTATTTGGAAGATAGTTAACTGTTTTCCTTCATTTATGGTTATTTTCTATTGTTATTTCAGTTTTGAGGTGTGTTGTAATATCATTTTGTAGGGATATGCAGCAATGGCAGGCTTAACCAATGAACTAGATGTCTTCTGCTAGTCTACTACCTAAGAATGCCTTGAAGTCTTGATGCAACTTATACATCTCAAGTCCTTATCATGATGAATTGGTTTGTGCCTAAACAAAGATAATATTTTATTTTACTAAAGCTTGTACAAGTGATAACACGTCTATAAGTTTTGTAGAACAACTATACTATTGTCCCTGAGGCACAAATTGTGATTCCCTAGCTTAAGGCTCTCGTCTCATTTCAGTCTCCAGACAAGCACAAGGTTTCACAAATAACTCATATCTATATCACTTTAACCATACATAAGGATGACTTGTTGTACATGGATTCTCTTGTATTTGTTATTCTAGCTTTCTTGAATATATTTAAAATTGTCAGACCAACGTGTATAACAGGAAAACTACTTACCAGTTTCAGTATTCCAGAGCTTGAAGTATCATCTCAATCTGAATGGATAAAGAAAAACCAAGATCAGTTAAAACAGTACAAATCACAAAGTGGTGAATGACCTCAGCCTAAAATATAAGACAGGTTTGCCCTCTATATCTTTCTTACAAACAAATCAGTGAAAAGACAAATTCTTAATGGTGAATCATCTCATTGGTACCTTACCTTATCAAAGTCTTTCACAACCTTAGCTTGGTGTAGAATTTTCTTCATATTCCATCCATAACGCGTGTATCTCCTCAGCTGCAATATGCTACAGCAAGTAAGCAATTACCAAAATGCCCATGAACTATTAGTTCAAAGCAAGAGAAATAGGAAGAGCGTGTATGCACCTCTTGGTCCTCCACCAAGAAGTTTGCACATATTGTCTAATGCTTCTTTCTCCATCCTACTCTTTTCCTCCTTTGGGACCCCATCTGAGGGTGTGATGTCCCCAACAATGGCTATCCAAGCAAAAAATCCAAATGTCACAAGTTAATATCAAAAATAATAATAATAAATTAACAACTGCCACCGTTATAATTCAAGTACAAAACACAAATACGCGTTTTGAATATATATTTATCAACAAGTGAATATGAAGTAGAAGTTGACATTTTTTAAAACTAGTAAAAATAGATGGTACCTTCTGCAATATCATGCACAATTGCCATTTTATGCACCTGAATGATGAAAGAAAACATATTAAAATCAACCACAAGACCCTCTATGCTGTTTATGTACTTTCAAGTCATGCATATATTAATATTCATCCAAAAGAAAAAGACCAACTTGTCTCGGTTGACTCCAGGAGTATCAGAAGAGATGAGAGCCATTAACCCCATCCTGTACATATGGTCTGCAATTGATTCAGGTCCCGCAATGTCTCTTTTCACCCATCCTGCTCTTTTAGTTGACTGAAAAAAACACACAATTGCAAATTGAGATGCCAATCCTCATAATGAAAACCAACAAAGTCAAATTATTAAATATAAATTCAAACAGCATCAGCAATAAAAAGAAAAACTATAAACTCCCTACTGATATGCCTGTTGCTAATCACCTTAGTTGACCACTTGATTCAATGCCTATTCTATTTGATAGCTAAAAGCCCAAAACCTTCATCAATTCATCGTTTGATTACACAAAGCTAGAATTAACAAATGTCAGAATGTATAGTTATAGCACTTTGCCCACATAATAGTAATTAAACAAAATTAGTGGACATAAGTCAAACAGTGCAAAAGGAAAATGTTACGCAACTTCATTTTAGCCCTCTTTCCAACTTCATAAACCATCAGCCCTAATGGTAATTAAGGAGTCGTCTTACTTTTTTGACAATTGGCATCACATTTTTTAGCCAACCAAAATTTTTGAAACTTACCATAATAATGACCTATGTGGCTATGTTAGTTTGTAGATATCAATCTATGTCCAAGTCGAGTTCTTTACTTTTCAGTTTAGAACAAAAAAACTAGTAAATTTTATATATATAGCTAGATACAGACAAATAAATTACTCGTAGTAACAAAACCTAGTCAAATTGCATTAAGTTCACTGCTTGTATGTTTGGCGCGCAGCATTTTGGAGCAACTAGAAACTAGCGTTTGGTGTTTGAAATATAAAGCTTGTTTGACAAGTAGCCGTGTAGTGTTTTGGATTTTGTTTAAATGCTAGTTTTGTAAAAATGTTAAAAATCGTTGATATTTAAACGCTACTCTACTGCTAGTTTTGCCAGACAAACCTATCTACCATGTTTCCTCAACTCATATATACTTCCTACCAAGAAACTAACCCTTTGCACGCTAAATGTTACAAATACAGAGCATAGTGTATTCGGCAAAAGTAGCAATAGCGATAAGTAGTAGCAGTGAGGAGTAGCTAGCTATGAGCAGTATCTATTTTTCTATAAAAACATTAGGTAACCTAGCTGTAGGTGAGCTCCTAAATGCTCAACGCTCCTAAATGCTACGTCATGGGCGTTGGAAAATGAGCATTCTGAAAAAAGATAAAGCGGGTTGTTTCTTTTTTTATTCTGTTTGGATAATGTCTTTTACAGAACATATTCTTTTGGAGTTGGTCCTGTGTTAAAAAAAATGATGTTTCTTTTCTTGCTGAATGAAGAATACTAATATGATAAATGACCGTTTACCCTTTTATCTGAATCAGTGGTTGATGCTCCATAATTGTTCCAACATACAGATTCAATCAAATCTTATCTAAGGATTAGAGTTTAATAAATGAATACCTTCAAAAGAATATCGGAGTAAAATGCCTTATGGGAATGAGTAAACAAAGAGGGCCGCCATGAAGGCGCGGCTAGGGGAAGAACGCCGGCAAGAATGAGTGTCGGGGGAGGATCACCGGTGGGAAGGAGCTTGTGATGGATAAGTGAAAGAATTGGATGAGTGAAATGGAAGAGATGAAGGCGGGGGTAGGTTTGTAATGTTGGTGTATATTTGTTCCTCGATGGGAAGGGTGTGCCTTCTACTACCTTTTTGCATTTAGGATATCCTCTTAGAATAAGCAAAAAAGAAACATCAAAATATTTTGTTTTTGTTACCAAAAAGTTCATTAATCAAAAAGTAAACAGCCCCTATATTTGTTGCTTGTCAAACGAGCATTAAAAATCACAACGCTTAATGCTCACAGATCCTAAATGCTCCTAAACCTCTGAGCCAAACACACCCAAAACAGCGCCTAATCTGACACAAATGGACAATATATATCGATGGCATAAAAAGTAAAAAGAAATAAGGGAATTTGATAATAATCATAAGAAATATAACAATGCGATCCAAAACATATAAAAATCAAATCATAATACCTTTAGGCGATGACAAAGCGTGAGGAAATCAATAGCAGACGACGGAGACGGTGCTGGCGACGACGATGAAGACGAATCAGATGCCATTTACAAACCCTAAAAGAAGAAGAAGATTTAAAATTCTAAAATGAGATGAAGAAGATTGGGAAATAATAATGAGGATGATTTAGTGGCAAAGCTACTGAAAACCACACGGCTCATTTTAATGGTACTTTTACTTCCTAACTGTACTTTCATTTTATGTTTGGTTCACGGGACTGGTATATCTTTTTTCTCGGTTAACAAGTTGAAGCACTTCATGTGGATAGCATTGATTTGTGTAAACTTTTGCGACTCATTTTTGGGGACTTGCTTAAGATGTGAATTCTACGTTCCCCTTTTATTGTTACAAGGTTGTAAAAGGCGTCGATCGTAAAGGCGTGAGAACGATACGTCGTCGCGTCGCGTGTTATGCCGTTTATGTCACTTTTTTTTTTTTTTTTTTTACTCGATATATATGAAATATGATATATGTCAAGATTTTTGTGAGTTGTTGTAGTTATCTTTCGGTAGGAATAAAGTTCTCTGAATCTCTTAAGATGAGCAATAGCGTTAGTCTCGCCCGAGTGTTGCCCAGGGACCCAACTCCGTGAGGTAAGTATGTGTTTTAGAAGGTATATTATAAATGTGTGTGTGAGAAAATGATACCTTATTCCCAAATCAGTATGCGTGTTTATCTTCTACGATGTCACCGTCTGGTCCCCGGTGCGTCGTGCTTCATGGGGCCGTCGATGATGTCGGTGGCGTTGTCACGACATCGTCCCCAGGGTCATGTCCGACATCCACGGATGAGACAAAGTGTATCAGGTGATGCCAAAGTATTGTCGGTCGTGGCGATCGCCTGACGGATGACCTATTGTCGCATCTCATTCGCCTTGACCGCTTGCACTAGAGTATCGGGCCCTTGACTAAGTGTGGGATTCTTGGATAGAGTGTGGCCGCTTTCTTGGCTTTGGACCGAAGGGGCATATACGTCGTCATGTCCCCCCAGTATCATGTTACTTATTTTTGACAAGTGACGTGATACTTAATATAGTTGTTCGTTAGTTTCATTCGGAGTGACTTGGCGAGTTCTGGCTTTATGGGCTTCGTTTTGGGCAATGGGCCTAAGCCCATTGGGTGAAAACGAGTTAAAATAATATAGACCATTTTTCGTGGGATCGTGCCACGTGGCGATGGTATCCGTTGTGATTCAGTTCGCCCCGCCGACACGACGACGTTTTGTCCCCACTTCCTTTGCCTATATAAGTCCTTTTACCTTCATTCATAAATTTTCACTCTACTCATCTTTATTTCGCTTGCTTTGAGTATTCCACGAGATTCGGTCGTCACTTTTCATTTTATTTCGTTTACATTTGCGTTGCCTTCTCGATATTCTATGGCTTCGGGTTGAGCATCCGCCTTGTTCGGATCATCCGTCCGACCTTGTTCCAAAGTCGGACATGCATATATCCTCCGTGCTTTCCGAAGGGAGCCGGAAGGCCTCATTAACGATTATGGGATTCCTATGGACCTCCATCCCGTTTACCTCAGATAGATTTTACTATGGATAAGTCAGAAGGATGCCATTGGGTTGTATGAGCGATGCTACGTTTTCGGAGTCGAGTTCCGTTTCTACCTTTCTTCTTAGGGTGATAAAGTATTTCAAGGTTCATATCACAACTTGTGCCCATCGGTTTGAGCTTGTTATGTTTGAAATATATTGTCGAGCCTTGAGAATGAGCCGACCAGTGAATCTATTTCGAGTTTTCTATAAGTTGAACAAACAGGACCTTGGTTCTCCTTCGCTAGTCGGACCGGGAAATTCTCAGGCGTATATTTAAGGAAACTTGTTCGAGTTTGAAGAATTGGAAAGATAATTTCTTTTGATAGACCTGAGGGCAATTCGATGCAATGCCTTGGGCATCCAGTTCTAGTGTTTGGATGATGCTCCTTGGGGGTTACTTGGATCTTGATGTAGCGAAGTTGTGCGAGGATAGTGGAGCTTAGGCCTATTCATTCGGTCTTTATCTCATGAGGCGAGGTTGTTGAAGCGGTGTTGAACATTACCTCCCGAGGCTCCTTCATCTACAAAGACTCTCCTTACTAAGTACCCTTCCATTGTGGCTTCAACTATGAGAGGATCGTCAAGCACGTCTCCGTCGAGAGAGAGGAGGAAAGTTATGGGTACATTCATCCATATTTCCTCTTGTTCGATGACTTCCTCTTCCTTCGTTACGGCGAGTTCGGATCATGTTGATGACTTTGTCTTTAGCTCTGCGTCATTCTTTGTGGGTTCTCTCCTTCCTTCCGCCCGAGATCCCCGACCGGTGATTCGGCTTCCCTGACTCCAATGCTATCTCTAACTGTCTTTTGAGCTGATAGCAGTCATTCGTGTAGTGTCCTTCTTCTCCATGATAATCACAGTACTTATCTTGATTTTCCTTGCGTGGGGGATCACGCATTGGCTTTGGAGGAGGTAGACGCAGCTGGTGCTCAGTGGCTAAGATTTCTTTCGGTGGCTTTATAAGTGAATTTAAGGTTAGGCGGGGGTTGCCTCGGTTCAGGTGATCACCGCGATGGGGCGAATAAGGAGCCGACCTGTCACCGTGGCGGTGTGAGCTTCCCCGATCTCTTCCTGAATATGCATGTCGTCCTTCGCTCTTCCTATCTCCTCCGTAGTGACCTCGGCCACCACTTTTTCGTCCTTCGAAGGGGCCCAACTGAGGCTCTTCCGGTTGTATCATAGTGTTCCCCGAGGCAATTCGGTCTTGGCAAAAGCTTCCTCCGACCTTACAAAGTCATCGACCCTAATCATCATCTCTTCCACGGTCTTGGGGATCGTATCGGCGAACCGCTTGCAGCATTTCGGGGCATTTGCACGTTCATGAATGAGGAGATCCTCATGATCTCGGAGCTCCTGTGAATCACATCTCGGTGGTCCATCTTTCTTTGAACTCCTAAGCGTTTCGTTAGCCTTTCTTACTATTTTGGCGATCTCTGTAGGTCCTTGACACAAGCTTTGTGCAAGGAAAGCGAGCCTCGAATCGATCCTTGAAAGTCGCCCGTTCGTCATGCTCTCCCGTGGAGCCCATCGAACCATCCCACGCCTTTCCGTCCAAAGTTTGTTGGAACATGCGGCACCACACGGCATTGGCCACTCCATGTCCCGCGGCTCGTAAATCTGTTGAGATGATCTTGGGGATCAAGTAGACCCATCGTCTGACTTGATGTGGGTGGGCATCTTGTGTTCGGGCGGAAAACTCGATGATTCGCTCTCTCGAATGGAGATTCGAGACTTCCTTGAAGGTTTCGCCAGGTCTTCGTCCTTCACTTTGTTCCCGTAACTATTTCCTTCTTCTTATTTGTCGGCTCGCCTTATCAAGAGTCGTTTAAGTCTTCAAAGTCCAATCGTAGTGGCTCGATGGTGTCCTCGGCTATTCATTCCTTTATCATCGACTTGAGAAGCGATCGCGTACCTTCTAGCGCTCCCTCGTCAATGGTGTGGAACTTCCTCCTGAAGTTTACGGTGGTGTCGAACCCGTCATCCTATAGCTCTAGTAGATTGAATGCGGGTCCCACGGATGGCGCCAATGTCAAGTATTTTTGTGGGTTGTT
Source organism: Chrysanthemum lavandulifolium (assembly GCA_022545495.1). Classification (NCBI taxonomy): domain Eukaryota; kingdom Viridiplantae; phylum Streptophyta; class Magnoliopsida; order Asterales; family Asteraceae; genus Chrysanthemum; species Chrysanthemum lavandulifolium. The sequence goes on from CM040238.1 coordinate 21,390,363, forward strand.
GCGGTTATCTTTCGACGCAGGAATAAGCCTTCTAGATACACCGCTAAGATGAACAACGTTAGTCTCACCCCGGTGTTGCCCGGGACCCGACTCCGTGAGAGTAAGTATGTGTTTTACCGAAGGTATATTATAAATGTGTGTGTGAGAAAATGATACCTTATTCCCAATCATCCGATGCGTATTTATACTACACGATGTCACCGTCTCGGTCCACGGTGCAATCAGTACTTCATGGGGCCGTCGATGATGTCGAGGCGACCTTGTCCACAGGGTCATGTCCGGCATCCACGGGGATGAGACAAAGTGTATCAGGCTAGATGCCAAAAATCTTGTCGGTCGGTAGCGTCCTTGGACGGATGACCTATCGTCGTCAGTAAAACCCGAAAATCTAAAACATAAATAAAGACTAAAATACCCTTGAAATCGAAATTTATAAAATACGTAAAATACATTTATATTCATTTAACGAAATTAAAACTTAACTTATCTATAATTAAAACTTAACGAATATGTGTATGTGATCGACATTGTACGACGAAAGTTAAACGCCTCGCGAACATGTAGTAAATTCGTTTGGGCCTTGTTTTCGCTTAATGGTGAACCAAGTTGGGTCCATTTGTTTTGTGATTTCGATCAACTCGTTTTTACCGAGCTTTTGAGTCGGAGAACCAAGAGAGCCCAAGTGGGCGTGTTTGTTTTGTTCGCTTGGATCAAGCCGAAGCCCACACCCCTCAAGCCCTAAACCGAATTTTGTACCACCTATATATACAACACATTAACACAATTTGGAAACCCTAGTTTTTTGCCTCTTCTTTTTCTTTTTCATTCGCCGAAGCCTAACACCCTTGGTGTCGCGAGTTTAGTCCCAACGTGAGCAAGCTAAGGTATAACATGTTCTTCTCCTTCACTTTGATACACCTTACGTTATTATATATTGTAACATGTTTTGTTTTAGTCGGAGTTTGTGTTTTGGCCGAACCATATGAAACCGAAACAAATAAATATGAATCGGACCTTATAAAATTTGAGAACATGTATTGTAATATGTATTGTATGAATCGGATCTTAACTATGTCGAGCCACTATAAACCGAACCATATAGATCATGAATCGGACAAGGTAAAACATGTAAACGTGAATAAGTAAGATACGTAGAAGAGTTAGGGTTTGCGTAAAAACATGGAGGCCGAACCCTATATATAAGCCGAACCATGTGAGGGTTTTGAACGTGTGTTTAATAAGTAAAGATCATGTAAAACCTAAACCCTAAGTGATGTGTGAACCGAACCTAAGTGAATTGTGAACCGTATACATGCGCGCGTGTGTTGTGAGTCAAGTGAACTTGTCGATGTGTAAACATAGTACGTGGTCATATCTATTCAAGCTATAGTGCATGTGTGTGTCGATGTGTATCTAATCCGGATAATAAGTAACTTTTGTTGTCACATGAAATCATAAACGTGCATGGATATAAAAGTTGACGATAACATGTATATAAGTAACGATGGTTAAGTCATGAAGGTGTTGAGTAAATAAACAAGAGTTAATGAGTTGTGTGAGTCGATTTGAGTATGAGTAAGTATTTGCATGTGTGAGTGCGCATGGTGGTGAAGCATAAAAGAAAGGTTGTTTTCATTACGTGCTAGGTCAAAGTAATGAGTCATTAAAAGACGAACATGTAAAGTAATTGCGCATTAATATGATATTAAAAGATTGAGAAAACCCTAGAACATAAATGAGAGTCGATTAGGGTTTGAAGCTAAGGTATATTAATTGTTATTTCATGTGTGAGTTATGACTTTTAAACTATTTTCACATTTAACCCTAAACTTTAATAAACGACATAATGAACCTTAATCTATAATATCGGTTATAAAACACTTAAGTCTCATTTAATCATAAATCTTTAAAGTATTAAGTCACTGAATACACTAAGTATGAACACCAAATATTAAAAGATCATTTCGACATTTATGGAATCATAAATAACCTGTACGACCGTTAATGTGTATAGGTTCTGTGAAGAAGGAGTAATCCTTTGCTTTCCGTATTTCGCTTTTGGTCATTTGCTTTGGAATAAGGTACGATATATTCGACCTTTTCAAGAAAGGTTCCTTATAACGCTTTTCGTTAGCTTTTATATTAGGGTTTCCTAAGCCTTTGCTATGAACCCCATTCTGCTTTGTTTGAGCTGTTGCTTATCCGAACTCGATTTCAAATTATGAAACATCCGATTTTGAACTATATGATATGAAAACTCGATTTTGAAAATATGATTAATCTTCGATAAAGTATGATCCGTGTCGCTTATGACATTCGATTTGACCTAAGATAGTTTGACACCCGAGCCAAATATTTCACTAGTCATGGGGTTCCATGTCCGTGTCGTTGATGCACCTCGACATGACTCTAGGGCGAGAGTGATGTTCGCCACGCCCCTTATCTCATATCTCGTTATGAGCTCAAGTTATGTTATATGACCAATATCTCGCCGTGGGCGATGGATGCATCCTGCATCCTAGATCCGTTATCGTTATCTCGTTATATGTTATCCGATGATTGATGCCGCGCGCATGCACGCCCTTCATAACTCGTAGGTCTCCCTACAAATGTTGCCTTATGTGAATATGATTATGATCCGATATTTGTTTCGGGCTCGTGGTAGTTAACTATAAACTTTATTCGATAATTCGATTTATACTTTGAAAATGATTATGATTTTGCTATCTTCGCTCACTATATTTCGTATTCGATATCGCTTCGTATTCGCTTTGCTTTTATATCTGCTCACCGAGCTTTTGAAGCTCACCGCATTTCTTTTCTTCCGCGGTATCTAAGCATTGAGCTGGGTTTTGCTTTGGGATGAGTGCATGAGTGGACTTACCTTAGAGATATTTAGCTTTGATCTTATGATGCCATTTAAGACTTTACTATTTCGTATATTTTATTGGAGTTTATTTTCCATTGGGACCTATGTATTGAAGTCATGTTGACTTGAATTATTTCAAGATTTATGTTAAGACTTCTTTTGGATATTTATGTTTGCTTTGATATGACACCATTATTTGTGATTCCTTTACCCTTGTCGGCCTGGGCGCTACAATTTATGGTATCGAGCCCTAGGTTTTGAGACCCTTAGAGCTTAGGCTATGACCCGTGAGGATTGGGTAGACTTTAGGTTTCCTTCTGCGAACTTCCATTTCGTATCTCACCTTTGTTCATTTTGCTAATCGTTTGAATATCGTTCAGATGGTTCAAACTCGTCGTAACGGTAACTTGGATGGAGACGATGATGCTCCTGACTTGGATGCTGCGATTGCTAATGCTCTCAACACTCTTTTCCCTGGTCTTACTACACCTGAGATGATGACACAGTGATCAACAACATTCGAATCGATCGGTCCTTCGGTAGTGGTGGAGGTAATCAACCCGTCGGCATTCATACTTGGCTCGAGCATTTTAAGCTCAAGCCTCTTTCTTTAGCACCGCCGCTACTCCCACCGAGGCCGAGGACCGGATCACTCATATTGAGAAGTCGTTTGAAGTATTGGGTTGTGGAGATGAGTTTAAGACCCGCTTAGCTGCATTTAAATTGGAGGGTGATGCTTTGAATTGGTGGAAGGCACTCAAACAAAAAGAGGAGGAGATGCTTTTGTCGTTGCTTGTACTTGACCGAGTTTCGACTATCTTCTATAACCACATTTCGATGTCGAGCAAAGAAAGGTATGAGAGGATTATCGCAATCTACCGCTTGATCATGAGAACCCAATGAGTACATGGGTAGGTTTATGAGGTCGGTAAGTTTTGTGGGAACGATTGTCGGAGATGGTAGGCGCCAAGCTAAGCACTTCAAGTGGGACCAAGAAGTGGGTGTTGGACCGACCGCTAATATTGAGTATGAGGATGTGTCGGCCGCAATGACGCAGCCTCGTAACATTGAGATCTTTCATGAGGTTTCGGTTCCAACAAGCGTAACCGCGATGGTGATCGGATTCAAGGTAGGACTCAAAGTAATGATTATAAGGGAAATTCGGCAGAGTTATGATTCGAGGGTCAAGTGGATAGGAGTTATGATCACGGGTCACCAGAAGGAATGTGGACTCTAGGCGCCCGAGGCGAGGAGTCGATAGCGTAGTCCGGTAGGAATGGAAATGATCGCCGAATCAAGGTAACAATAACCAAATATAACAAGGATCACCACCGAGGATCATATCGTGGTCGTGCTTCAGATCTTCCGTCGCAAAGACAACCGAGGTTTTGCCTCCCCACCTATCTCGTACTACTTGTGGAAAGGCTCATCCGGGCCGTGTTTCAAGGCCACCGGTGGATGTTTCTCTTGTGGTTCCACTACTCACAAGATCAAGGATTGCCCTAAGAAGAACCCGTGATTCCTCGAAACTACATCAAGCCGCCACCTACCACCGGACGTGTTTATGCTACTACTCGAATCAAAGCGAGCGCACTTCGTGTACCATTACGGCACTCTTTTCATTGATGATTATTCTGCTTCGCTTTATTTGATACCGTGCCACACACTCCATTATATCTCGCCACATTTGCTAAGAAACTTAATATGAAGCCCAAACCACTAACAAATCACTTATCGATTTCTACGCCTATGAAAACCACATGATCATTGATCATAAATACGTTAAGTGCCCTCTTCGCTTTGATGATCGATTCGCCTCGCAAATCAGATCCTCTCGATATGGTCGACTTTGATATCATTCTAGGCATGGATTGGTTGGCTTATCATAGAGCTTCCATTGATCGCTATGCTAGAACCGTGATCTTTGGAGACATAAAACATCCCGAATTTGTTTATTATGGTTCTCAACCCTCAAATCATTAAGCTCATTTCGCTATGAAGGCACGGACCATGATTGCTCATGGGTGCCAAGGTTTTCGGCATCCGTTAAGGACACATCTTTGGAGAGTCCTAACATTGAAAACCTTTCTGTTGTTTGTGAATTCACCGACGTTTTCCCGATGAACTTCCGGTCTTCCCCGCCTAGAGAAGTTGAGTTTAGCATTGAGTTAATTCCTCGTGCCGAACCAATTTCAAGGCTCCGTGATCGTATGGCACCGAGAATCAAGGAGTTGAAGGAACAACCGCAAGAGATGATAGAAAATGGATTTATTCGACCCAAGTTTCTCCATGGGTGCACCTGCTTTGTTTGTGAAGAAGAAGGATGGAAGCATGCGCTCTATGTATCGACTACCGTGAACTCAACCAGATACCATTCGAAACCGTTATCCTCTTCCACGTATTGATGATTTGTTTGATCAACCGCAAGGAGCTAAATTCTTTTCTAAGATTGATCCGAGATCCGGTTATCACCACCACGTGTGAGGAGCAAGATGTTCCTAAGACCGCTTTCGCACTCGGATATGGTCATTATGAATTCCTCGTTATGCCTTTTGGTTTGACAAATGCGCTGCGGTGTTTATGGACCTAATGAATCGTGTTTTCCATGAGTTCCTCGACAAGTTCGTTATCGCTTTCATCGACGACATTTTAGTTTACTCCAAGTCCAAGAAGAGCATGAGCAACATCTCCGGATAGTTTTGGAGATTCCGAGGAAGAAGAAGTTGTACGCCAAATTTTCGGCGCGAGTTTTGGTTAAGACAAGTCGCTTTCCTTGGTCATATTGTATCTCGCCGATGGTATCACCATGGATCCGCTCTAAGGTTGAGGCTATCACTAAATGGCCAAGACCTACGACAAAGGATCGAGGTTAGGAGTTTTCTAGGACTTGCCGGTTACTACCGACGCTTTTGTTGAAGGTTTCTCTCGCTAGCTTTGCCCCTAACCCAACCGATGAGAAAAGGTGAAAAGTTTGTATGGACGGATGAACGAGAAAAGAGTTTTGAAGAGTTGAAACGGAGATTGGTGTCCGCCCCTATTTTGACTCTTCCATCCGGTTCGAGGATTTCAAATTTATAGTGATGCATCTAAGAAAGGATTGGGTGTGTTTTGATGCAACATGGAAAGGTAATAGCTTATGCTTCAAGGCAACTAAAACCTTATGAGGAGAATTACCCAACTCATGACCTTGAGTTAGCCGCAGTGGTGTTCGCGTTGAAGATCCGGAGGCATTACTTGTATGGAGAGACGTGTGATATTTTCATCGACCATAAGAGTCTCAAGTATATTTTCACCGTAAAGAACTTAACATGAGACAAAGAAGATGGTTAGAACTTAAGGATTATGACACCAACATTCAAGACCATCCGTAAGGCTAATGTAGTTGCCGACGACTTAGCCGAAATCGTGCATTCTTGCAAGTATTGAGATTGAACCTAGGATTCTTCGTGACTTAGAGCGTTTGGATGTTGAGTTGTGCGCACGAGGTTTTGATGGATACCGGGCTAGTATGAAGGTGGAGTCGAACCTTATACGGCAAATTAAAGAAGCTCGAAAGATGATGGCGAGTCGGGCCGTGGCGCAAAATGTTGAAGAAGGTAAGCGCACGGAGTTTAAGGTTGATGATGACGGAATTGTATGGTATGAAGATAGGCTTTGTGTTCCCAATGATCCGGATTTCGAGAAAGTTATGATCAAGCTCATAGTTCTCCTTTCACTATCCATCCCGGTTCTACCAAGATGTATAGGATTTGAAACAAGATTTCGTGGAATGGCATGAAGCAAGATGTGGCGACGTTTGTGTCGGGCGTATGATTTGTCAAGAAGTTAAGATTGAACATCAAAGGGCTAGTGGATTGTTACGACCATTGGATATTCCAACATGGAAGTGGGATAAGATATCTATGGATTTTGTGACTGGCTACCTCTTACTCGGAAGAAGCATGATGCGATTTGGGTAGTTGTTGATCGACTAACCAAATCGCTCATTTCTTACCAATTAGAAAGGATTATGGTATTGGTAGATTGGCGGAAATTTTTCAACAAGAGATCGTTAGACTTCATGGTACTCCGCATCTATTGTGTCCGATAGAGATCCGCTTTTACTTCCTGCTTTCGAAAGGTTTGCAAAAGCTTGGGGTACTCGACTTAATTTCAAGACGATTTCATCCTCAAACGGATGGTCACCGAGAGGACTATTCGCACCTTAGAGGACATGCTAAGGGCTTGTGCTTTAGAATGGACGGGCAGTTGGGATGAATATTTGTGTTTAGTAGAGTTTGCATACAACAACAGCTTGGCATGCTAGCATTAAGGCAAAGACCGCTTGAACTTCTTTATGGGAGGAATGTAGAGCACCTACTTGTTGGGATGAAGTAGGTGAACGCTTAATTGAAGGTCCGAAAATGATTGAGATCACTAATGAGAAAGTAGTCATTGCTAGAGAAAAGTTGAAGGAGGCTAGGTCTCGCCGAAAAGTTATGCCGACAAGCATCGCCGTGATTTAGAATTTCGGGTCGGAGATCGTGTATTTTGAAAGTCTCGCCGCTTAGAGGTGTGAAACGCTTTGGAATCAAGGGCAAGCTCACCCTCGATTCATCGGTCCGCTTGAAATTCGGAGCGATAGGAGAAGTTTCAGATCGGTTAGCACTTCCGCCCGCTTATCGCATGTTCATGATGTTTTCCATGTATCTCCCTAAGGGATACAACTATCATCCGTTACACGCTGCTTCTTATCCGCTTGATCAAATTCATCCGATATGTCTTTATCTCAAGAACCGAAGCTATTTTAGAAAGACAAGAAAGAGTCATGAGAAATAAAGTCATTCCGCTCGTTAAGATTCTTTGGAAAAATCACCCGAGCGTGAGGCTACTTGGGAAACCGAGGAGTCGATGCGAGCTAGTTATCCTCATTTCTTTGAATAGTTTGGTATGTTCTCATTTCGCTGCTTTGTTTCATTTCAATTTTCGAGGACGAAAATTCTTCTTTAGAGGGAAGAGTTGTAAAACCCGAAAATCTAAAACATAAATAAAGACTAAAATACCCTTGAAATCGAAATTTATAAAATACGTAAAATACATTTATATTCATTTAACGAAATTAAAACTTAACTTATCTATAATTAAAACTTAACGAATATGTGTACGTGATCGACATTGTACGACGAAAGTTAAACGCCTCGCGTAAATAGTTGGGCCTTGTCGTTTGGGCCTTGTTTTCGCTTAATGGTGAACCAAGTTGGGCGTGTGGTTTGTTAGCTTGACTCAAGCCGAGAGCCCAAGTGGGGGTGTGTTTGTTTTGTTCGGTTGGACCCAAGCCGAAGCCCACACCCTCAAAGCCCTAACCCAATTTTGTACCACCTATATATACAACACATTAACACAATTTGGAAACCCTAGTTTTGCCTCTTCCTTTTTTCTTTTCATTCGCCAAGCCCTAACTCCCTTGGTGTCGCGAGTTTAGTCCCAACGTGAGCAAGCTAAGGTATAACATGTTCTTCTCGCCTTCCTTTGATACACCTTACGTTATTATATATTGTAACATGTTTTGTTTTTAGTCGAGCTTGTGTTTTTTGGCCGAACCATATGAAACCGAAACAAACAAATATGAATCGGACCTTATAAAAATTAAGAGAACATGTATTGTAATATGTATTGTTTGAATCGGATCTTAACTATGTCGAGCCACTAGAACCGAACCATATATATATGAATCGGACAAGGTAAAACATGCAAACGTGAATAAGTAAGATACGAGAAGAGTTAGGGTTTGCGAAAACATGGAGGCCGAACCCTATATATAAGCCGAACCATGTAAGGGTTTTGAACGTGTGTTAAATAAGTAAAGATCATGTAAAACCTAAACCCTAAGTGATGTGTGAACCGAACCTAAGTGAATTGTGAACCGTATACATGCGCAGTGTTGTGAGTCAAGTGAGCTTGTCGATGTGTAAACGTAGTACGTGGTCATATCTATTCAAGCTATAGTGCATGTGTGTCGATGTGTATCTAATCCGGATAATAAGTAACTTTTGTTGTCACATGAAATCATAAACGTGCATGGATATAAAAGTTGACGATAACATGTATATAAGTAACGATGGTTAAGTCATGAAGGTGTTGAGTAAATAAACAAGAGTTAATGAGTTGTGTGAGTCGATTTGAGTATGAGTAAGTATTTGCATGTGTGAGCGCGCATGGTGAAGCATAAAAGAAAGGTTGTTTTCATTACGTGCTAGGTCAAAGTAATGAGTCATTAAAAGACGAACATGTAAAGTAATTGCGCATTAATATGATATTAAAAGATTGAGAAAACCCTAGAACATAAATGAGAGTCGATTAGGGTTTGAAGCTAAGTATATTAATTCGTTATTTCATGTGTGAGTTATGACTTTTAAACTATTTTCACATTTAACCCTAAACTTTAATAAATGACATAATGAACCCTAATCTACAATATTGGTTATAAAACACTTAAGTCTCATTTAATCATAAATCTCTAAAGTATTAAGATCATCGAATACACTAAGTATGAACACCAAATATTAAAAGATCATTTCGACAATTATGGAATCATAAATAACATGTACGATCGTTAATGTGTATAGGTTCGTGAAGAAGGAGTAATCCTTTGCTTTCCGATTTCGCTTTTTGGTCATTTGCTTTGGAATAAGGTATGATATTCGACCTTTTCAAGAAGGTTCCTTATAACGCTTTTCGTTAGCTTTTATATTAGGGTTTCCTAAGCCTTTGCTATGAACCCCATTCTGCTTTGTTTGAGCCGTTGCTTATCCGAACTCGATTTCAATTATGAAACATCCGATTTTGAACTATATGATATGAAAACTCGATTTTGAAAATATGATTAATCTTCCGATAAAGTATGATCCGTGTCGCTTATGACATTCGATTTGACCTAAGATAGTTTGACACCCGAGCCAAATATTTCACTAGTCATGGGGTTCCATGTCCGTGTCGTTGATGCACCTCGACATGACTCTAGGGCGAGAGTGATGTTCGCCACGCCCCTTATCTGTTATCTCGTTATGAGCTCAAGTTATGTTATATGACCAATATCTCGCTCGGGGCGATGGATGCATCCTAGATCCGTTATCGTTATATATGTTATCTGTTATCCGATGATTGATGCCGCGTGCATGCACGCCCTTCATAACTCGTAGGTCTCCCTACAAATGTTGCCTTATGTGAATATGATTATGATCCGATATTTGTTTCGGGCTCGTGGTAGTTAACTATAAACTTTATTCGATAATTCGATTTATACTTTGAAAATGATTATGATTTTGCTATCTTCGCTCACTATATTTCGTATTCGATATCGCTTTCGTATTCGCTTTGCTTTTATATCTGCTCACCGAGCTTTTGAAGCTCACCGCATTTCTTTTCTTCCGCGGTGTATCTAAGCATTGAGCCGGGTTTTGCTTTGGGATGAGTGCATGAGTGGACTTACCTTAGAGATATTTAGCTTTGATCTTATGATGCCATTTAAGACTTTACTATTTCGTATATTTTATTGGAGTTTATTTTCCATTGGGACCTATGTATTGAAGTCATGTTGACTTGAATTATTTCAAGATTTATGTTAAGACTTCTTTTGGATATTTATGTTTGCTTTGATATGACACCATTATTTGTGATTCCTTTACCCTTGTCGAAGTCAATTTTACTAAGCTTGACTACATTTCAAGTAAAACACATATCAAAGTAATATACATACAAAATGCAAGTGGATTCGTAAATAGACTAACATGAGATGATTTCATAGATAATGCAAATGAATATACTTTCAAATGCATAAAATTTGCTAGTCTACAAAGTACACAAACACACTTTATTTAAAGAGTGCAAATATTGTCTAGGAAATACATATTAGATGAAAAACATTGCCTTTGAAATACTTCACACATATGACCTATGGTAAGGCCATTATTGATGCTAAAATCTTCTCCTTAGTCCACATTGGTTTTGTAGTCACACATGAACCATAACCAACATCCATTTGACTTCTAGATTGAGACTGGACCACATTTGCTTGAACTACACTATGACATTGAGAATTAGATGGAACTAGATTTTCTTGAACATGACTTTCATATTGGTCACCAGTTGATTGAACACGACTTTCAGACTCACCATCAATTGCTTGCACATGACTTTGAGATTAAGCATCAATTTGACTTTGAGTTTGTTTATTTGCTTCAACCTTCTTACTTTTAACATGTGTCTTCTTCTTTGATGCAACATTTGGCTAGGAACATGAACTTGTTTTTTGAGACTGCCATCTACTGCCTTGACTTCAAGTTACACCTCATTGCCCAATACATGTTTTCTTGTTGTGTCCAACTTTGCCGCAATAAATTCTTGTTACTATGCATGGGCACTCGTCTAGTTGTAACCAATAATATGAACATCTACTTGTTATGCCTCTTAAGATTTTTATTATCCAAAACTAATATAGAAATTGTATATGTAGCATAAGCACATTCATCTTTAAACTTGGAAAACAAATGTGCGTTAGTATTAGCTAACAACAAAACTTGGACCACTCACTCGAGTCCAATAAGTCACTGGTAGACGCGGAAATTGATCATATGGTATGCAATTAGTGTTAAAATAGCAAAAACTCTTACAAAATCAAAATTTTACACTACGAATGTTTTTCGAAAGTTGTGCGTACATACCCTTCAAGTATCTCAACAATAAGTAATATTCATCCGTCCCAAAATAAATGTTCATGTTTCAATTTTGGGATGTCCCAAAATAAATGTCTAATTTGGATTTCATCCGTCAAAAAGAGTTTAATAGGTGGAGATCATATTTGATTGATGGAGAGTGCGATTAGCGGGATTTTCAAAATTTTGTTCGATTACAAAGTGAACAAATTTTGAAACGAATGAAGTACATGTTAAGTTGGACCGGTTCTTGATGAACAATGAGTTTAGTAATTTATGGGGTAATCTTTCGATAATAGCTTTGGATCGAAAGTTGTCGGATCATTGCTCGATAGTATTAAAGGATGTGGACCTTGATTTTGGGCCAAAACCATTTGAATTTTCAATATTTGGATGGATGAAGCGGATTTCCATGACGTAGTAGAGGGAGTGTGGAAAAAGGAGGTGAGGGGTTTTCGGCCGGATTGTTTGTTTCGAGATAGATTAAAAAATGTAAAGGCTAGTCTTAGAGTGTGGAGTAAGGAGAGATTTGGAGACCATAAGACAATGATTGATCGATATAAAGATGATGCTATGAAATGGGAAATAGAAGCGGAAAACAGAACGTTGAATGATGACGAGAGAGCTAATTGGTTGGAGGCAAGGAAACGATGGGAGGAAAGGGAGAATATGTATAGTAATATGCTTCGTCAAAAAGCTAGAATTAGGTGGGATGTGGAGGGTGATGAAAATTCAAAAAATTTTCACTCATATGTTAAGAGAAGGAACAATAAGTGTAGCTTAAGGGGGATCATGGTTAATGGGAGTGGTGCGAGGATCCTAAAAAAGTTAAGGTAGAGGTGGCTAAACATTATAAATCCCTTTTCTCTGAAGGGGTGAATACTAGGCCAATCTTTTGTAGTGAAAGAATAGGAAAAATAGAGTTGGAGGAGGCGAATACATTGGAGAAAGAATTCGATGAAAAGGAGGTTTGGGATGCAATTAGCGGATGTGGTGGAGATAAAGCGCCGGGACCCGATTGTTTTAACTTTAGGTTTATTAGGAAAATTTGGGATGTTATTAAGGTGGATTTAATGAAGGCGATCATGTGGTTTTGGGATAAGATGGAAATTTCGAGAGGGTGTAATTCGTCTTTCGTTACTATCATTCCGAAGGTGACGGATCCCATTGGGCTTAGTGATTTTCGGCCCATTAGCCTAATTGGGTGCTACTATAAGATAATAGCCAAAGTATTAGCGGAAAGGATAAAGAAAGTTGTGGGTAGTGTTGTGGGAGATGTACAAAATGCATTTATAAAAGGGAGGTATATTCTTGACGGGGTTCTAATCGCAAATGAGACTATGGAATATTTAAAGAAAAGAAAGAAAAAGGTCTTATTTTCAAAGTCGATTTTGAGAAGGCCTATGATAGTATTAATTGGAAATTCTTGATAAACATAATGAGGAGGATGGGATTTGGTGTTAAATGGTGTAGATGGGTAGAGACTTGCCTAAGTTCGACATCTATGTCCGTATTTGTAAATGGGTCACCATCGAGAGAGTTTGGGTTGGAGAGGGATTAGACAAGCGACCCCTTGTCGCCATTTCTTTTCATATTGGCGGAGGGTCTAAATGCTATTGTTAGTGAAACGGTGGAAAAGGGTATATTTAGAGGCGTTAAAGTGGGTGAAAATAGGGTAGCGGTTTCTCATCTTCAATACGCGGATGATACTATTTTTTTTGGAGAATGGAATAAGGAGAACGCTAAATCACTTATGTGTATTCTTAAGTGTTTTGAAGAGGTATACGGGTTACGGGTAAATTATAATAAAAGTAAGTTATATGGTATAGGAGTTGATTATGGGGATATGATTGATATGGCGAGGTGGATGGGTTGTGGTATTGGTGAATTTCCGTTCACTTATTTGGGGTTACCTACAGGGGAGAACATGAGACGTGTTAATGGTTGGAAGATCGTGGTGGAAAAGTTTAAGAGTCGATTGGCCGATTGGAAAGCTAAAACGATGTCGTTTGGGGGTTGTCTAACATTGGTTAAATCGGTTCTCGGTAGCTTGCCATTGTATTATTTTTCGATGTTCCGTGTGCCTTTGAGTGTGATTAAACATCTTGAGCGAATTAGAAAAAACTTCTTTTGGGGGGAGTTGGGAGGGAAAAACTTTCTTGGGTAAAATGGGATACTGAATTGCATCTTTTGGGTCGGGGATTAAATATTGGGTCATTGCGGGCAAAAACTTAGCATTGCTAGGTAAGTGGTGGTGGAGATTCAAAAATGAGGGGGGAGTCTATGGGTAAGGGTAATTAAAAGTATTCATGGGGTTAGTGGTGGGTTAGGGGACTATAGGGCCGGTGGAGGGGCGGTTATAGGTGGGGGTGTGTGGCGGGATATTGTAAGGGTAGGGGAGATTGAGGGGTTGGGGATTGAGTTTTCTTCTTCTTGTGTGGGGGTGTTGGGGGATGGTAATGACATTAGGTTTTGGGGTGATAATCGGGTGGATAATCAAAGACTTTGTGATAGATTCTCAAGGCTTTATCATCTAGATACGAATAAGGATAGTAGCATAAAGGAGAAGGGGGTGTGGGTAAATGGGGCATGAGGTTGGGGGTGGGATTGGATTCGAGACATTAGGGGTAGGGCGAGTATTCATTTGGATGATTTATTAGCATTGTTGCAAAATGTCGTTATTTCTAATAATTGTAGGGATAGATGGAGGTGGAAGATATTTGAAGACGGTATTTTCACGGTCAAAGAGCTTACAAGCTTGATTGAGGAAAAGATTCTTCATGTGGAAGGTGATTGGCAAGAAACGCAAGGGAACAAGTTAATTCCTAAAAAAGTGAACATGTTTGTGTGGAGAGCTTTAAAGGGAAGACTACCGGTTCGTGTCGAGCTAGATAGAAGAGGCATAAACTTGGATTCGGTTCTTTGTTCAAGTTGTAATAACGTGAGTGAATCATGCACTCATAGTTTGGTTACGTGTGACTTAGCTATTAGTGTGTGGGAAAAAATCTATAATTAGTGGAAAGTGGGAGTTGTTAATGCTTTCTCGATTGGTGAATTTTTTTCATCATTTGGAAACGTTAACATTCCTACCAAATTATCTAAAGTTTGGCAAGCGGTTATTTGGACTACCGGGTATATCATTTGGAAAGAAAGGAATGCCCGTGTATTTAGAAAAAAAAGTGTCTAGTACCAATAGAATCGTTCAAGACATTCAACTAAAGAGCTATGAGTGGATCGTTCGAAGAGCAAATAAGTATAAAGTGATAGATTGGCAACATTGGTTAAGGGACCCCTTAAGTATTCAGCTACAGTAAGGTATTTCAGTATATGCCTTCGTGTGAACTGGTTCCTACTGTCTGCACTGAGGAAAATTGGGAATCTGCAAGTAATTGTCTTCAGTGGGTCAGTGGCTTAATATGGTGATATAATTGTTTCTTTGTATATACAGTGGCCATTAATGGGCATGGTTCCATATGCCAATGGTTTATTTCTCATGTGGACCATGTACATTTTTGTCATTGTTTCTCAGGCTTTGTTTTGTATCAGTGTTTGTGACAGTACTTTCAGTACTAGTAGTTGTTTGTTGTAAGTTCCTAGTTTCTATGTTTATTGTGTATTTTTGTTTTGGGCCTATCCTTTTTAATTAGCTTGTTAAGAAGGTGGGTTGCCATTTCTTTTGTATCTTGTTCTTGTGGTTCCTTTAATTTAATTGTTGTCTTTCTAAAAAAAAATAAAAAATTGGCACCACAATAGCCCAATTCATATGTGTAACAATCTTGTGGGACAAGGTCCAGCCCAACTTAATTAAGATAAATCATTATCAAATCGCCATAAATCCATTGATCACCGTTGTATAAATTCAAATTTTGAGACCTATATACACACTTTCCACGTCCATCTTCTCCAGGTACGATTTTTATCTTCTTTAAACCCTAGCTAGTACTCTTTAAAATCATTATTGTAACACATGGAACGGGAGCTAAGTTTACTAACTACCTTAGACTACCTAGCACCAGTTTTTAACGATAGAGACTACGACGAAAGACGCTTCAAACTAAGACTATCTGCCGTCACCATTAATCCTACGTATCCCCTACTCCTTCTCCATCGCATCGCGGAACCAACCATCCACGAAGATGTCCGCGAAGACAACCTCATTAAGTTAAACAAGTATCTGAAAACACATTGGGACCCATCATCAGTACTTACTGGTACCATACGTAAAGATATAAAAAAACAAATAAAAGTACTATTAGTTCCTTTAATAGTAACCAAAAACCCTAAGATTCAAGCTCATGTTATAGAATCTATAGTTATAACAGGGAAGCCTTATTTCTTTGTGGAATGGCCCGCTTTGCTACCCGAGCTTAGTTCAAGACTTGAACTGGCTGTCAATGCTAATGATTTTGCTTCTGTTGTTGCTATTCTTCATTCTGTTAACTCGTTGTTTTTCGATAAGTGTATCCGTACTTATTTGTATAATTGGAAACACTGTTTGGAAAATTTTGCTAAATCTTTACTGACTACGGTTGAGAGTATATCTAGGAAGATAAACGATGCTGACGTGTTAGTTGAGGTTTTACGGTTGTTAGTTGAGGTGCAAAGGGTCTGCCTAAGGATATTTTATTCGTTGAATCATTTTAATTTCGAAATTTGTTTGGTCTTGCCTGAGGATTTTGGTTTTGAGGATTATATGGATAAGTGGATGAACGAGTTTAAGAAGTGTTTGACGATGAGGTATCAAGGTGTTGAGGATAGTAGCGTTGATGAGCTTCGTGTGGCTGTTTTTCATATTCTATGTTCCATGGATGATAACAAGGAGTTGTTTGAGAAGTACGTAAGCGGGCTTGTTGATGTTGTTTGTAGTATGCTTGTAACTGAAGAAACAAAGTCTGACCAGTTGTTTGCGGCTGCTATTTGGTTTTTGACTCTTTCAGGCGAAAGTAGGCTGCACCATGCATTGTTTTCTAGGTACGAAACATTGCAGCAAATTACTGATGGTATTATTTTTCCAAATGTGATGTTAAGGGGTGAGGATGAAGAGTTGTTTGTAACAAATTATGCCGAGTTTATAAAGAGAACAGATATGTTTTCTTCCCTTAATACAAGGAGAATAGTTGCCTGTTACTTTTTCTAAGGAATTGCTCGATATCACAAAGAAAATATCACTGATCAAAAGGTTAAATCGCATATTGTCTCATGTTTGGCATTGTTTGATGAAAACCCAACTGCTAATTGGAGATACAAAGAATGTGCCATTTACTTGGTTGACTCACTTGGTAATCAAGTTGCAGATGTCGAAAGTTTCTTTAGATTACATATTGTGCCGGAGTTGGAAAGCCAAGATGTCAATGCGTTCCCAATGTTGAAAGCGGCTTCACTGAAGTTTCTCACCACGTTTCAGCATTTAATTCCTAAACATCTTGTCATGGCTCATCTTGATAATGTGGCCCGGTTTTTAACTTCAGATTTTAACGCGGTTCATTTTCATGCTGCGGATTGTATTCATAAGCTTTTGCTTGTAAAAGAAGGTGACGAACTAGAAAGATATCTTGAGTACGATGTTATGGAACGATACATGAATCACATATGGGCTTCTTTGTTTAATCATCTCCAAAATTGCAAGCCCCCGTCAAGATTTGTTATTTGTCTGGTTATATTTATGTCTCGTCTTCTGGTCACGGATGGTGAAGAAACTCTCGTGGACTCGATAAATTCTGTTCAGGAGAACCTTTTTGATGATTTTTTGGCTGAGTTTTGGATACCTAATGTTAAGACTATAACCGGCACCTACATAGAGGTTAAGGTGAGTGTAGTTGCATCAAGTAAACTACTTTGTGAATCCCCTTTACTGTTGGATCCTGCAGCTGAGGTGCTTTGGGGCACGTTGCTCGATGGAATTGTTACTCTGCTCTCACAGCTAAAGGATAAACCATATTTTCAACTTCAAGATGATGCACTAGAGGAAATTAAAGATCCAAAACACTTCTTGCTGACTTCTTTGGCAAATCTTTCTTCTCAATTTCGTGGTAGATTCCCACCGATCATCACTGAATATCTTTCTTCTGCTAATCAAGCTACACTTCTTCAGCTATGCAACTCCTACAATCTCAGCATAGTATGAAAAACAGTTGTCTCAAGGTAAGATTTTTATTTTTTGTTCGTCTTTGGTCTTAGTTATATGTGCTGCTTTGATCTAATAAGAAGTGATATTTGCTGCTGGTTCTTCTTTCTCAAACTATATGGAACTCTTTCGGTGTTCAATTAGTGAACAAATGTATTTCGGAACTCATAAAGCAACTAAGTTATCTCAATTGAAATAATTCAGAGAAACCATTATGGTGACGGTCTCAAATAGCATAATTTAAGAAGTTGATACTTTGACTAGCAGAATGATACTTTCTATATTTACACTTAAGTTATAGTATGTAATATGCGAGTATTCTATTTCTAATGCACCTTCGTGTTGCTTGCAGATTTCATCAAACTGTAGAAGGTGACAAGTTTTCAGCTGCACAAATCTTGCTCTGCCTACAGATTTTCTTTGTTCTAGCTGGATTTGTTTTCCATTTCTTACTGAAAGTGGGATCTCGCTATGAAAAGTTTATATCAGTCACAACTTTTGTTTTCCATACAGATTTTGTTCAGTTCTTTTTCTTTCCTATCGAAAATACAATTTAGCGAAGAAATATTTAAAAAGCAAAATGTTAACTTGATCTGCCTTTTATTGCTGTCAAATAGTTGTCCTGGTGACTTGTTTCGCTTATGTAACCTACATAAATCAGGTTTGAATCACGTAGATGTTTCTGATCCCATAAAAAGGGATCAATCCAGTATCGAAGTACAATACATAGCCTATGATGGTTTTCAACAATAAAAGAAGTGACACAGACGAGTTTTGTGATCGATTAAGATGCTTAGATGCATAATGTATATTCTCAAGACACCAAAACATGTATGATTTCTATAGTGTTTAATAACCGACGCATATGCTTAGTGGGTGTTTGGTATTGGTTATTTTTTTTGATTTTTGCTATGTTTGGCACGGAGCGGTGTGGAGTTTTTTTTGGAGCGGTGAGCGGTGAGCAATGAGCATTTTGGTTCATGTAGTTGTTTGGCAAATGAGCATTGAGCTTTGCTATTTCTTTTAAGAATTCTCATTGTTTCAATGCTTCTTTAAGAAGCGGTGAGCGATGAGCTACTTATTTCATAAGTATTACTTATTTAATGTTAAATCAAAATTAGTTTTACTATCATATTCAACATAAAATCTTAAATACAGGACCGAAGGGCTTTTGTCCTAATGGAATCCCATGTTGTGTGAGAAGCTCTATAACCAAATGATTTTAAGTTCAAGTTCTGCTTAGGACATGTGAGATAGATTGGTGGTATAAATATTGTAAAAAAGTTAAAATTGCCGTTCTAAAAAAAATCTTTAATAAAGGGATATTATTGAATATTTGATCAAAGGGCTAATGTATTTAAAATGTATTTTACTTGTCATAAATTCCAGATCTGTGTAACAAACTTTTTTTTTGCAAATTCATGTACTAAACTTTCCAATTTTGTCACTCTCATGTATTTTCGGACCATTTTACCCTTCAATTTGTTAAGACTCCTTTTATCGGGGAGGGGTAAAATGGTCTAAAAATACACCGGAGTGATGAAATTTGAAAGTTTAGTACATAAATCTTAAAAAAAAAAAAAGTTTGTTACACAAACCTGAAATTTATGACAAGTGAAATACATTTTAAATACATTAACGCTCGATCAAATTATTATTTTTTTCGAGTATTATTGCACCTTTTACAAGATAAGCCAATCCTAAAACACTGTTTCTAAAAGTAAGCAACCCCAAGCACCCTCTTATTATGCTTTTTTATCAAAATTTAGTATCCAAAACTGAATATAGACATACCTATGAAATGAGTTACATCAAACACACATGTGTTTGTTTGAGTTAATGAAGAAACTTAGACTAAGAACTCAAGTCAATCATCGGTAAGTGAAGAGGGATCCTTCTTCAGGTTACCCGAGAAAGTCAAACTTTTATTTGGCTCTAATATACGCAACCTAACCAATATTCTCATGACTATTTCCGGACTTTTCTCTGTTCATCCCATGATGTTCACCCAACGAGGTTTGAACATTGGTCTTTTTATGAGACTTTGTGGACACGTTAACACTAAACTACTACTAGGCTAACGCGTGCTAATCATCCAAACGCGCCTAATCCTATTTTCTAACTTTCCTTTTCGCCGTTGATACGAAACCCCTTTATTTAACAAACCAAGTTTAAACAATAAAACACCATAAACCAAAGTAACAAACAATATATTCAAAAGTTGAAACACAAAAAAAAGACACAAGCTTTTTATCTATAGGTCACAAACCTGAATAAAACAAAGATACTCTGACATAAAAATGTACTTCTTTCTGTATATGTATTATTTATTATTATTATATCAAGAAAATTTTTATATATTTTCATCCCCAAATAAAGACTTGTTAATAGGGGTGTCATGGTTCGGTTTTTTATTTATTAAGAAACCGAACCGAACCACAATGTTCGGTTTTAAACCCAAAACCAAACCGCTCGGTTTTGGCGGTTCGGTTTTGTCGGTTTGTTATCGGTTTCGGTTCGGTTTTCGGTTTTTCGGTTTCTAACGTTAATATTTGGATACGGCCAAATTATACTAACAAACTTGTTTTACGTATAAAATTAGTTATTCTTCTTTACTTTTTTCAATTTAAGATAATAATGTTTATTGCATAATTCTACAATTACAAACATATAAACGAGACATACACATACAGTGAATATACACGTAGATAATAATTATCAAATACTTATTGATATATTCACATAAACACGCGACACGACAAACACACATATTAATATAAACGTTAAGATAACTATATTATAAATCCACTCACAAAATGAATATGAATTTATAAATTTGATTCATTTAGTTATTTAATCATATTATATTAATTAGATATTATTATATAATAAACTGTTCGGTTCGGTTCGGTTTTTGCGGTTTGGTTTTGGATGAAAACCAAACCGAACCACATTTTTCGGTTTCGAAAAGTAAAACCGAACCATCGGTTTTTAGTTTCGGTCGGTTTTTTCGGTTCGGTTTTTTCGGTTTTCGGTTCGGTTTCGGTTTTTTCGGTTTGTTTTGCTCACCTCTACTTGTTAATGTGTGTGTTTTAAGTGTGAAAAAAAAGTAGACATATGGTTATGGGTTGAGAGTTGAGAACTGAATGCAGGGTATGTTGGTTTTCTGCCTTAAAAGTCTTTTTTATACATATTTGTCTCTTAGGTATAATTTTGACCCATTTTGTTGCCTATGAACTTGTATTTTGTTGTTGATATGTGGTACTATGCTAGGGTATGTTATTGACTGTAAAACATTGGAGAATTAGTGGTTCATATATGTATTAGTTAGGTTTTACACAGGATTTATGTTGTCATTAGGATTTTGGGGTTAGCCTTTGGGCGCATATTCCCCGGCGCAAATGTTCTTGTTGGGCTGGGAATGGGAGGGCTTTTGTAAAATAGGTCATGGGTTTAATCCCAACTCCTCTGGTTTGCACGAAAGAGCTAAACATTTCTCAGGTGCAGAAATGGACCCCGGGTTAGGGTTGCCCATCGAACAACTTTTTGTGAGGATTGAATTTTGGAAAATTCAATTGCTGATACATGTATGGGTTAGGTTTTATCCAAGAATCATGTACTTAATAGGATGAATTAGAAGTCCTATACAACACTTTAAGGAAAAACTTAAACGGACTATTGAGGCTACCCGGGGAAAGTCAAGCCGTTTTTGGCTTTGATGCACGCAGCCTAAACGTGGCCTTTTCCGAACTCTTCCCTGGCCATTCAAAGATGTTTACCCAGCGAGGTTAGAACCCTAGTCTCTTCTAACACCTTCATAACGCCTTACCATTAATTCAACATTATTTAGATCAGTTTGAATTAGTAGTTAAAATCCATGGGGTATTTTTTTGGATCTGTTGCAACTAAGAATGTACCTAAACATATAATTTGTGGAATTGTTGGGGGGTGATGTTTTGTTTGATAGAATGAATGTCAGAATGTGGTATAAGATTGTGCTGAACTTATGAGGGTCTATCTGGACTTAAATTTTGTTGTTTTAATGTGCATTTTAGGATCTGCATAAATTTTTATGATTCAGTTATTAATTGTCCATGTTATCCCTGAATATGGTGGTAGTACATGATCCCAATTAATTACTGTAAGGCACCATCATTCCTTAAGCAGATACTATCAGGTTATAAGTTCATGTTCTTAGGTTTGCCGTCTTTATGATGTTCTGTATCTGTGTCGTTGATGGATGAATCTTATTTTAGTGATGTTTTAGTATACCTGATAAAGGTCTGCCTTAGTTTTGGGGGCGAAACTCCTATGTATAACATTGAGCTGCAGTAAGTTGACACCAAATTTGGCAACTTCAGACAATAGCGTTGTAGGGAAGATTTCATTATTATTTTGATAACTAATACAAAGACTAATAATCAAACACTTACTGAGAATGTGTTAAGTGATATTTGCTAAACGAGTGAGCCATAAAGTTTGTGCTCACGTAAACAAACCTTCTATCACCTACCGTGATTCCTACGGTAAGTGATATATGACTTTGTTGGTTTGTAGATTATTATTGATGGCCTAAGAGTCTAAAATTTTCTCAAATAAGGATTATCCGTTTAATCCACCTAACATGTGAGGGAGTAGAAATTATCAATAGGGACTCTTGGTCATAAGAAAGAGAGTTCATACATGTGGTTCTGAACTAGTATATAACGTGAGCTAATAAACTTAAAAACGGTGTCATCCATTATTAAGTAGCTTAAAGTTTTGTGGAAATCCAATGGTTGAACTTCATTTTAGGCCGGATCACTTATTCAATTTAACATGATAAACGTTAGCAATTTGATATACTGCTCAACTCAGATCATTAACTCCCTTCTTGATGCACAGTTTCTTTACGTAGGATGTACTGTTTTACGTCCTGTTTTTCTGTCCAGAAACCTTCTTCCACTAGATAAAAAGTTAAGATAAACTGTTGTATCACCTACTGGTTACGGAAAGGGGTTTTTATAAGTATATGTATGTGTATGTATAGTATTTACTTGCTGATGTGTTTAGGTTTCCACAGTTTTCAGGTGAAAATGCTGATACAAGAATCCTCGTACTTATGGATCCCTGGTGATACAACTTTGCAAGAACCTATTCCCGTGTATGACCATACAAACAGCTATGATAATTCATCATCCCATAATTTCTCAACTTCTTCTTGGACCTCAACTAAAAGTAATATGCCCGAAACGTCAGCGCCTACTTCTGTATACAAACGGAAAAAGATTCACAGAAGTTCCACACCTACTTTTATAAAAAGGCGGAAAAAGACTCGGAGAAGTTCCACATCTGCTTTTGTGTACAACCAAAGGAAGGCTCAAAAGAAACCTACTACTGATGAAAACCCGAAAAGGAAGATGATGGTATCATGTACGATAAATGACTATTGCCCAACATTAAAGTCCCAAATGGATATATATGAAAAGAATCTATGCATTTCTTTTATTAGAAGCTATGGAGTGTTTGAAAGACATCGTTCTAGGAAACCAACCAGTGTTAGAAACGATTTATGCTGTTTGAGGCCATGTAAAGTCTGCAACCAAACAGACAGGACACTGAATATGCTAATATGTGATCTATGTGACGAGTCATCTCATTTGTCTTGCTGTTATCCCGTTATAACAAAAGTGCCAGTTGGTAAGTGGTTCTGTGATTCTTGTTTGAGAAAGAAACTGAAGGAGTCAAACCCAAGAAAGTCAACTGTAGATAATTCAGGCCGGATATTGTCAATGTTAAGAAGTTCTGACCCTTATAAGTCAAAGGTCCGCGTTGGTAAAGATTTTCAAGCCAAGATTTCAGATTGGTCTGATCCAATTATCTAGTATGTTATTTCCGGAGTATTTCATTTTCGACTTTTATCTTTCTGTTGGCTATTACTCATTTTGACTTCTAGTATTGTGTTTTGCTTAGTTGGACTTGTCAAGATTTTCATTAACTAAAATACAACTAGGGATCTAAATCATATAAAATGGTGTCAACGATGAGAACTATAGATTATTGGTCTAAGATGCTGACTCTCGTTTACCTTTTTGTTATCTTGTTTTACCCGTTTGACAATGTCTACCATAACTTGATGCAGTGATCTTATAAAGTATGGTGAACCTACGGAAATAAGTCACGTGGAGTGCAATTGCTATCAAGTAAGACTTTTAAATCTTCATTTGATGATATCATCATTGTTCATTTGGTCTGGAGATGACAGCATATGCAACTACTTTTAGGATCCGAATTCAAGCAAACTTTCAAGACTTGGCTCTATTGGGAATTGGCTTCAGTGTCGACAAGTCATAGATGGTGATGGAACTATTTGTGGAAAATGGCGAAGGTGATTCTTTGAATAACTAAATGTAATACATTTTTGTAGTGTTGAAGATACTTACATTCATGTCGGTTTTGCTGATACCTCAGAGCTCCTTTATTTGAAGTTCAAACTGACAAATGGGAGTGTTTCCACACCGTCCTCTGGGATCCAGCTCATGCTGATTGTGCTGTACCGCAGGTGCATTCATACGTTCTGTTTTTTTTCCCATTTCCCCCCTCTGTATATGTCAATTTGAACCAAAAATATGAGGCTAAGGAAGTACTTCTTTTCAGGAGTGTGACACTGATCAAGTTCTAATGCAGTTAGAGTATATACAAATGGTATGATTTAATACTTTTATCTTTCAATGTCATTGGTCCATGTTCGGGTCCATATTCATTTTACTGCACATTGACTTCAGATGACTTCATAATTCATAACTGTATATCTTATATGATTACGATCCACTAGACAAAAATATTAAGTGGTCATTCCAAGTAACTTTTGATTGACTACGCAACACTAAATGAAGCTCACTAATGAATACTCATTTTTATCTTTTTGGCATATAGTTGAGGCCGCAACTCACAAAGATGACGCGCAAGGTGTTAACAAGGGAATGAGTTCACAATAGCAGACACCGGAAGCAAAAGTAAATGTATTTTGTACATGCTGCTTCAAAAGAAAAAGGTATTTTGTACATCCAGGGATATAAAATCACAAGTAGCTAGTTAGTTGACTTGACTTAGTAAGCCAGACCAAGCTTAAAGTTTGCTATGACGATAGGCTGTGATGGCAATTTTGTGGACTTAAAGTAAAACGTAGTTACAAATATCAAGTGTAAAGGTGGAATACCGAGTACTCACATTTGGGGTTCAAAATCCATAGACTTGAGGCTGCTTGTTTTTTGAGTGAAAATCGAAGTCTTTTCATGACGCAAGTTAACATAGCAAAGCTACAATTATCTATATACTGATATGATGGTTTGGTTGCTTTGATGGACAATTCTACAATATCATTTAGGAAGAAAATCTCAATTCATAGACTCTTTAAGTTTATGCCTCTTTAAGTTTATTTTTTTGGATTATGAGTTTATATAAGCTAAAACACGAACAAGGAAGACCGGATTTGTGTTATAAAAAGAGGATATGATCTGCAAATATGTTTTTGACTCGGTTAACATTTGAAAAACCATTTGGTCATCATAATCAAAGATTGTTAAGCATTTAGTGACCATTGTGTCTACTTTAGTAAATATGTCATAGTTAAACCTTTTGCGAACTTTTACTCTCATAATCGGGTTTAGCTTCAAATCACTCTCTAACATTGACTTGCATAATACAAAACCCCTCTTTTCTGCAAGTTAAGATGAACACCGCTCAATAGGCAATCATGTAGTATAAAAAAAACTAAATGAATTTTTTGATATAAGTATATTTTAATCTACAAATATCAGTTTATTCATTTCAGATTTTCACGTTTCCCCTCTAACCTTATGTTATCTCTAAGTTTGTTGTTAATCTTTGAGTTTATACAGATTACATTTTTACCTATAATCTTTAATTATTATCGTTGCAACGCGTGAACGAATAATACATTGTTAATCAACATTTACAAAAAGTTGAAAAAACATGTTTTATTTGGTTCAACCTGACGAACCAGATTTTAACCCGTTAACCCATTTAAAACTTGAGCAGATATACAGTAGCTATTAACATACCTATGCTAAAAGTTTTAAGGGTAAAATCCATAAATACTCAATGTACTCTTTATTCTAACTCATTATGCTTCATATACTCTCAAAACCCTCAAACTACATAGTGAAACTTGTTGCACCCACTTTTTAGTGACATGGTATTTATTTTTTCATTTTGTTAACTTTTATAATCCACCTAAGTAAATGAGGTGGATATTTTTTCATCTTGTTGCACCCACTGTAGACCACAACACTGCAGACCAAATTGGCATCCCTTACATGTATAAATTGCAATGCCCAACTGCAAATTTTCTGCAATAAATATACAATGTTGCTGTACAATCTTTCCACTATCTTGGTATTTTCTACAATAAACCTGGGATTCCCCTTAATGTTGGGTTGAAAATGCTTAAAAATGATGAAGATCTTGATGACTTTGTTAAAACATGCTTTGAAAATGATAACATAATTGACTTATACACTGAACATAATGGTTATGATGTTTTAGAAATGTTAAAGGATGATAATTTGTTTAAGGATGATAATGCTAGTGATATCTCAGATGTAGAGGTTAATGAGAACCTTGATGATGTAGTGGACATTGTTGATTTCCAAACTGAGGGTTAGGAAAGAGTTAAGATTCCTAAGATTTCTACTGATGACCCGTGGTTGAATAAGTTAGTTGGGAAAGGGAATTTCATAGGATATATGGACAACCCTACACCTAATTTAAATGGTAGGTTTATGTTAGAGGTAGAAGACCCTGATGATCATATGATAGAGACTAAGTTTAAGGCAAAACAGAATGTGCAATATCCAGCTTTTGATCCAGAAACTCCTTGGAATGAATGCAAGCCCTTTTTAGGTATGAGATTTGAGACCCCTTTGCAGTGGCTGCTTATATGCATATGAAGAAGGATCCTGAATTGGGTGTAAGTGAGTGGTATTCTCAAAATAAATGGTTTGAGTCTTACCAATATAGTATTAGACCAGTCACTGGATCAAAGTTTTGGAAACCTTCAACCTTCACTAAACCATTGCCACCACTAGAGAGGAAATTACCCGGAAGACCAAGAAAGAAGAGGATTAGACATCCAACAGAAAATGATCATGAAATCACAAGGCAAGGTAGGATTATGCACTGTCATAGATGTTGGGAAGCAGGACACAACAAATCTAACTGTACCAAACCTTCAAGGCCAAAGCCTGACAACTTCTACACTGAACAACCTTCAAACACAGACAATTTTGCACAACAACAACCTGTACAAGAAGAAATGCCTCAATTTGTTCAAGATCCTGTTATGCCAAAGAATATGCAAAAGATAGTGGAAAGATTGTACAGCAACATTGTATATTTATTGCAGAAAATTTGCAGTTGGGCATTGCAATTTATACATGTAAGGGATGCCAATTTGGTCTGCAGTGTTGTGGTCTACTGTGGGTGCAACAAGATGAAAAAATATCCACCTCATTTACTTAGGTGGATTATAAAAGTTAACAAAATGAAAAAATAAATACCATGTCACTAAAAAGTGGGTGCAACAAGTTTCACTATGTAGTTTGAGGGTTTTGAGAGTATATGAAGCATAATGAGTTAGAATAAAGAGAACATTGAGTATTTATGGATTTTACCCAAGTTTTAACTCTTTACTCTCATTGCTTGAAATGCAAAATAAACACTTATTTTGAGACGTCCCAAAATAGCAATATAAACACTTATTATATCGATACGTATCATCCAATCATCAAGTATCTAAAACACCTATAATTCCACAATATTTCAGCGTATGGATTTCTTGGCTATGACGTACTATATAAACCTCATGGCTTCATTTATCCTTCCTTTAGGTGAAGAAAAATCCCGTTCGCCTTTTTTTGAATCTGTCTCTGAATTCCCCTTAATTCCTTTGGGGAATGCAAGAGATTATTACATATCCAATTCGATATCGAGATTTATCTTGTATAGTAAGAGACAGAATTCATTTCCTTTTAAATTTCGATGCCGCCTTACATGAACCATTGTTACCTTCAACCCCATGCAAACCAACGCCTCGTTGGCGTATGTTCTTCATATCGGTTCTTGTTTTGGTAGCATTTACAGCCTTGTATATGACATTTGTTCATTCTGGCCAAAGGTCAAACCCGTGACGAATAGCATTCGCCCTCTGCGCATATCCATCGTGATAATGGCATTTCTGTGCTTGTTACCGGGCAGCGGGCTTTATAGGGAGTCATGTCTCTCTAGCGTTAAAAAACCGCGGTGATGGTGTTGTTGGGGTTGATAATTTTAATAATTACTACTCACCTTCGTTAAAAAGAACCCGTCAATCTTTACTTGATTTTCACGGGGTTTATATAGTTGATGGTGATATAAACGATTATCGTCTTCTGTCAATGTTGTTTAATACAGTACCATTTACGCATGTGATGCATTTGGCTGCACAAGTAGGTGTCCAATACGCTATCGATAATCCGTATGTTTATGTCCATAATAACATTGCTAGTTTCGTTACGCTTCTAGAACGATGCAAAGTATCTGACCCGCAGCCCGCTGTTGTATGGGCGAGTTCTGGTTCGGTGTACGGGGTACAAAACAAAAACAAAAATCCTTTTTCAGAAATGGATCAGGTCGACCTTCCCTCTACTATCTACGCCTCCACCAAACGAACCGGAGAAGAAATAGCCCGGACATATAATCGTCTTCACGGGTTATCAATAACCGCGTTAAGATTTTTCACGGTCTATGGACCGTGGGGAAGACCCGACATGGCATATTTTTCTTTATAAAGAATATTTTAACTGGTGAACCAATAACAATGTATCGCCAACCGCCAAAACCACGTTCACTTGGCCGGGACTTTGTGTACATTGATGACATTGTAAAAGGATGTGTGGCATCTTTGGATACTTCTGGTAAAAGTACCGGGTCGGGTGGGTCAAAAAATAGAACTGCACCTTATCGGGTATTCAATTTGGGTAACGGGTCACCCGTGACTGTACCTGCATTAGTGACGGTACTCGAGGATAATCTAAAGATGAAAGCAACGAAAGACGTTATGGACATGTGTGGAAATGGTGACGATTCATTCGCGTATGTGAATATAAGTTTAGCCGAGAAGGAAATCGGATTTAAACCGACAACCGATTTGCAAACCGGGTTGAAGGAGTTTGTGAAATGGTACTTGTGGTATTATGGCAAACCATTTGATTGTGATCGTAAGTAAGAACATTTGATTTGGTTCAACATGTAAATTAAAAGTAGATTAACTTTTGGGACATTTAACTAAGTTACAAGCATTTGGTAATTTAATTTCAAGTTGTTTGTATATATATTTGTGTATTAGAAACGAGGTGAAATGATGTTTGTAACTTTTTTTTGTTGTAAGTTGTTGGATTTTCCGGATCATTAGTTCAAACATTACATGTTTCTTCCCCATTTTTTAAGGTTAGAATGATTCTATTATATTGACTCATCCTACATTCCTACACTTTATAATTATTATGTTACTTAACAATTTCATTGTTAAGAAACAAGCATTGCTTCTATATGGATGTGATAACAACACAATGATTTTTTGTCAAAGAAAAAAAAGTAAATTACTTGGTCTAAAAATACATAGGCTAACAAAAACAAATGCATGAACCAATGATCCTAGAATCTTAAACAACAAAAACTGATGAAAACATTTCCTAAGATGCGTAGCGATCCCACATTGTAACAATGAATAACAAGAGATGAGAAACAATAAGCAAGATCGTCATTACAACGAGGAAGACTCCAAGCTTATACCATTTTCGTTTTAGCGTATTCATAAAGCCTTTTCTGCACGAGTAGCAATTGTAGCAAAGCTTATTAACGTTGTTTTGCCACATGTCACAATCGACATCATGAGGGCCACTATAAACTTCAGCTTTCTTTTCCCAATATGTAACATTCACGTACTTCATGTCACAGTTTGATGGAGGTATGCAACATCCTGACTGAAAGATTTATTAAAAAATCAAGGGTTAATTTCATATATACCCATCACATGAAAAGTATTTAAGGGTTTTGCTAATAAGGGTTGTTAAAACGTAAAATAACGATACCTCAGTTGGAGAGAGGTTTTTCATAGGGAAATCATAAGACTTGATCATGGATGATTGTACGGCCAAATCTTGGCATGTTCTTGTATTGTATATGCAAGTCTGGATAGCGTTCCAATTATCATCATTATTCACCATCGTTTTGAGCCATCCTGGTGAACCTGGAATCAATCTACTCTCTAGTGTATACGCTCCTATGACTGCCAACCCAATTGTGAGAATTACAATAAGTGGCACCATAACCACGATCAATCCCAACATCAGGAACCGTGATCTTAAGAACACTACACCATTGCTAATCACAAACAAAAAAATCAATCCAACCACAACCCCGATTTGTAGTTTTGGTAACGGTAATAGGTGTTCACAATTGCCATCTCTCACGTATAAAAGCCACACGACACAAAAAAGAATAGGAAATGAAAGGAGAAACGAGATTGTGTTTAATGAAAACAAGATTCGTTTTACCGCACTTGTCGTAGTTGGAGTTTGATCTTTCATTTTGTTGGTTGCGGGCTTTGGAGTTGTTTGCTTTTCGACAGTTGCTTCATGTGTTGTCGATGTTTGGTTTGCATTTTCTGCCATATTAATAACAACTCGATTTAGTGGTGAAAACTATTACAACACTCGTATTAAGGAAAATAGTAGTAGTAGGTTATTGAGCAAAAGAGTGTAGCTGATATATAAACGAAATAGTTTTGGAAAAGAAGATTTAGTCATAGATTTTGTTCCTAAAATCGCATGGTCAAATATCACATTTCCATTTCCTATTCTTTCTCGAATGAGAGATTCTTGAGGATAAATTGTGAGACTTATTCTACCATTTTTTTATATTTTATATTGTGTAAAGAGATGTATTGTGTAATAAAATGGAAATGTTTTAAAATAGATTGATATATAACAACAACAACAATGATACCCAATCCTGCGCATGAGCGGGATCTTGGATAGTAGAATCTGAGCAGATCATACCCTTAGTGTAAACCCGAGGTAAATTGATAGGTTGATTACATGAAATTTTTTCATATGCGAAATCTGATATCAAAGTTCTTATATACGGAGTAGTAAGTTAGCATTACGACGACGACGACGACGACGACGACGACGACGACGACGACGACGACGACGACGACAACGACAACAACAACAACAATCCCGCCGAGGCAGGGTATGGAGTAGGTAAAATGTAGACAGATCCTACCCCTACACCAGGGTAAACCCGTGGGTAGAGAGACTGCTTCCAACGAGACCTCCGGCAAGTGCATGTGTGCAGGTGAGAAAGTAAAGAAATAAGAGCAAAAGACATAAAACAATATGCAAAAAACGCAGCCAAAGAAAGCACACCGAACAAGCAAACAAAGCATAAAGGGGAGAAAGAAAACCGCGCACAAGCACACACAGAGCAGCCAACAACAAAGCGCACAGAAAACAAAGAGCCAAGACACACCTAAAAGCATACCAACTAATGGGGGGCACAGAGCGAAGCAACCAAAACGCAAGGAGCAAGAAAAGGCAGGCAAACCTAAGGGGGGAACAAGAAAGCAACGCAAACCACGCACGGGGCCGAAAGGTACGGCAAAGCAAATAAGAGAAGGGGCAATGCAAAAGGGAGCGACAAAAACAGCCTACAAAACACAAAGCATCTAGCAAAAACTACCCGCAAATCCTAATTCTATCCCTCCACCCCTTCCTATCTGAGATCATGTCCTCGGTCAAACAAAGCTCCATCATGTCTAGCTTAATTCTATCCTCCCACCTGAGGTTGGGTCTACCCCTCCTTCTCACACCATCAACCACTAACGCTTCGACCATGCAAATTTAGTTCTTTCCAAATTATACTTCTAAGCAATAAAGAACGAAAATAAGAAGAAGCGTGCGTATGAGTTATGAAACTATCGCTACTACTTTTTAGAGCTCAAGGCTATCAGCTTATAGTTATCAATCTAAAACTTGTTTTTCTAAACATATCTTATGTGTGAAAATTTCTCAAATGGAATGAAAGGATTTCTACTAATTTTAGTTTTCCTTGAGTTTAATTTAGGACTTGCACGTTCCTAATTCGTAAATTTCCATAATCATATTATGTGAGATAAAAAATGGTTTTAAAATGACTAGCGGGGTAGTCGTTGTTTCATTTTATTTTATTTTTGACATTAGCTTTACAGATGACGGAATTTTAGAGCATGTACATCAGTAACTTGAGTTATAGTTTAACACCAGTCACGTCAGCGCCACATCAGCTTTAACATTTCACATTAACATCCCAAAAAACACCCACATCAATAACATCCCAAGTTAAACTTTAACATTTCATAACATTTTACCTTAACATCCCCAAAAAACACCCACATCAATAACATCCTATTAAAGTTAAACTATAACGCCCGTTAATATCATAACGCTTGGGGACTAACGCTGAAATAACGTCGGAGGTCCAACGGGTTAACGCCACTAACGGCGTTATTTTGGCCACTAACGGCTTTATGCCGTTACTGATGTACGGTATGAATAACTATAAGCATTAACAAAAGTGTGGTGGAGTTATGATTTGTTTGTACTATTTTGTTTCTGATTAGTTCAAAAATTCCATTTATGATATTTTTTTAACAAAAATTTAATGTTATTGATATTCAACAAAGTTGAAGAAAATTACCAAATTAAAGAGATCTCAAATCAAAATGATCACACTAATGATATACGATACATGAGACTAGCTAATTAACTGACTAACATTAACTGAAAAAGAAAACATAAGTACATAACAAAACTTCTTGACTTGAAAGGATGTTTTAAATATAAACATTTGATTTCAATAAGATCGATCGGTTGCAACAAACGAGCTAGAAATATATTGACAGAGATGAAAGGCCTGGGGATGAGCTAGCTCACTCACTTTTCTGTTAACATTTCTTCTTAGTAATTGGATTGTGTTAGGAGTATTTAAAAGCAATTATAGAAGGAAGAGTTTTGCTCAATTACAACAGGTTTAAGAGTTGTTGTTAACAACTGATTTTCAGACATTTAATCTTAGACAATATACATTTTCTAAACAAAATCAAGAATAATAACCAACAATTTCTTTGATTATCTTAAACACAAATATAATGCACTATATCTGTTGGTTACCTTAGCTAAAAATGAGGGGTTGGTTGATATCCTTGTCTAAATATTAGCAATTTTGTTTAAACAATGATATTGTCTAAGCTTAAATGTCGAAAATCAGTTGTTAACACCAACTCCTCAAAACTTGGTAAATTCAACTCCCAGGGTTAGCAAAACCTTAAAAGCAAATAATGGATCCACTAATAAGAAAAATAATAATAAGAATAATGCTAAAATGTTTCTAATTTCAAATATAAAAGAAGAATTTCATGGAAGATGCATCTCTTTTTGCTGACCTTTTAAATGAAAAATGATTAAGAGAAAAAAGAAGACATAACACTGGTTTTGAACTAGAATAATAATTAAGGGTCACGAGTCACTCCAACACTTTTGTATTTTGTTAAATTCTTAAAGGTTTATCATTTTCTATTCATTTAGTTTGAGAATTATTCATATTCATGGCTAAGGTGATTACCGTTTAGATTTTTAAGAATGAATTGCAGAAGCATCTACACAATTCAAAGTTTTCAAGAGTTACCGTAAGCATTCAACAAGAATTTGCTTGATGCTTTCAATATAATAGATCATGGCCACTAGATTAAATTAATACCGGCCATCATTTTAAACTACATAAGCTATTTAAATGGGGGAATTTGTTTGGCAAAAGGAATTAGACATAAAATAGTTTTGGCCTGAAAGTCCGAAATCGTATCACCTTCTTTGCTCTCGAATATTGATTCGCTTTCACCCATGCCACATCCCTTTGAGCGGGTGTGTGTAAATAACCCAAAAAGCAATTTATACTGAAAAGCCCGTCTAACCGAAACAAAATGAAGATGAAAAAAAAAAAAAAAAAAAACAGTTTGGGTTTTTCTGTTTGCAAAAGCCAAAGTCTATGATTTGATTTGGTTTTAGCATAAAAGCTAATCGATATAAACCATACCAAAAACGAAAGTTATGATTTTTTTTTCTTGATAGTGTGATTAATTCTCGCAATCACGCCTCTTTATGGTCGTTATTGTGTGTACCTCATAAATACAAAGAATGAGGTCTTGTAGTTTTGTTTCTTTATGCAATGTTTTAAATATTCATTTTGCAATCAAATGTACGTACGGATTTGGAAAGCTGGAAAAAAAAATGATAAAAACCAAACAGCAAATGTAGAAATGTGGAGAAACGTATTAAAAAATTATAAAAACCGAGAAAATCATAAACATAAAACAAAACCGTTCAAAACTGAAACTACATGATCTCTAATAACCAAAATGAAATTTTTGCAGTTTCATTTTAAGAGAAAGAAATCAAGCTAAACCAAAACCACATTCACCCTAATCTTTGTGTTATTATTGCAATCATAATGGATTATACCAATACATTCCACAAAGCTATGTCTCCGTGTATCATTAGATTGATGTACTACTTCACAGATTAATCCAACCACAACCCCATTTTGTAGTTTTGGTAATGATAATAGGTGTTCACAGTTACCATGCCTCACATATAAATGCCACACGCTACAAAAAAGAATAGGAAATGAAAGAAGGAATGAGATTGTGTTTAATGAAAATAATATTCGTTTTACAGGGCTTGTCGTGGTCGGCATTTGATCTTTCGTTTTATTTGGTCGTAAGCTTTGGAGGTGTTTGCTTGTCGACGATCGCTTCATCGCTGTGTTGTCGGTGTATGGTTACCATTCTCGCCATTTCAATGACGATTAGATTTAGTATTGATAACTAACAAACAATACTCACACTAAGAAGATTCATAGTAAGTTATAGAGCATATCAAGGTACCTTATTTATATACGAAATCTGTCTTGAGAAAGAGATTTGGTCCTAAATTTTGCTCTTAAAGTTCGCTAGTCAAATCCTGGATTATAGAATTGAGAGAGGTCAAGAATTATCGCTATTTCTTAGACTTATGGACCCAATTCAATCAAGTGGTTGCACCAGGCACCCTTGAACTAAGTGCTAAAACAAGGGTGTTTTGTATCCATTGTCCGCCCTGCACGCACCCCCAACATATGTTTCAATAGCAATCACACAAAGAGAGATTATAAACATATATTAAATATCACATTTCCACTTTTTCCTATTCTTGAGAAAATTTGATGGAATTATTCAAACAATTATTCAAACCAATATACTTTTTTAAAGTAATTTTTTTTGCATGGATGAATTGTATAAAATCGAAATATATTTGCATAATCATTAATTTCACTTTAGAGGTGGTCAGAAAAAAGATTAGAAATGATCACATGAGTTCATTTATTAAATACGTACATCTGAGATAAAGATATTCTCTTTCTAAATAACTAGAAAAAGATTAAAAACGATCACAGGAATTCCTTTATAAAGTATGTAATTTAATGGTTTTTAAATTTTTATTTTTTAATATCTAATCATTATGAGGTTGACAAATTAATATAAATTGATGTCTTACAAATAACAAATTAATTGATAAATGAAAGACAATTTAGGGCTTTTCATACTTATATTTAAAGATTGAAACTTCGAGCTTTAATGATTTATAAAATGTATAATTTTTTTGACCGAAAATGTATAAATGACTTAACAATCACATCATATATACGTAAGAATATTGTACATAGTTTGATTTTTCAAAAGTTCAGTTCGGTACTTGACGTTCCTAATTACCCTGTCTAACAAATAATGGGAAGTTCTCGTTATGTAAGTTATGAAGTTTTTTGTGTGTGCTCATTATGATAGACTAGAAGGGTACCCGCGCAATGCGGCGGCGGGTACCCGGTAACTATTTTTGTGCGAGCAAATGTTTTTTATATATATGTTTTTCTAGCAATTTACGTATTTTAATTTTCAGTTAACTACGTATTTTAATTTATTACATTTTTTTAAATGTCTTCATATGTTTTAAATGAGATGCATCAATATTGGAAGATGTTACAAGTATGACAATTTAAGACATTAATTATTTTTTAAATTTATATGTATACTTAATTATTATGCTTAGCAAAGTAACTTTCTTTTGATGGAAATGTTTTTGGTCTTAAAAATTTTAAGACTACTATATTTAGAATGTCCGAAACCCTTTATAAAGGAGTATAGATATGAAGTGAAATACTTTAGATGTATCGCATCACGCGAGCATCAATTACTCGTTTAATAAAAAACCTTATTGACATCGCCGAAATATATTGTCTCCCCTACAAATTAGACAACTCATACACACACTCGCGTCATTTGGAAATTAAAATGGTATTAATTAGGCTTTTATGAAGTTAAAATGAATATGTACCATGTTCTTTTTCTAATGAAAAACGATGTAAATGCATAATAGAGCAAACGACGTGTATATAGATGACTCAATGAAATGTGAGATATATGTGGATTCAAGACTCATATTGCACAAATGTGAGAGAAATTTGTGGTTTGAATAGCGTGGGTGTCTAGTTTTTGTATAGGTTAGGTATGAATTTCGGAATTATCTACAAAAATCAAAGTTTTCAAGTTCTTTCACATACCTTTCGACAAGAATCTTGTAAGATAATGGATTTGAGCTAGTAGATTAATATTGTTACTGTTAAGATTAAAATGTTGAAATTAAACTGTCTTTTATGTTTTAATAATGACAAACATATAACTAGTAATACATAATGTAAATATGAAAGTTACTCATAACCATTAATTATCAAAGCATATATTCCTCAACACTTCTCATCTTCGACGTCTCGATCCTTCTCATGTTTCAACACAAGTTCGAATATGTTTGTTATGTTTCATTATGATCAAAACATCCAATAAACCATCGAGAATGTTAAAAATATATTTTGGATTCAATAAGTATTTACAATTTCAATGATTTGAGAACCTCATTTTACATTTCATGCATGGTATGGACATGATTTTACAAACTAGCCTAATGATCATAGTTGCAGTTATTTATATACATCGCATCAAAACACTTTCATCGTCTTGTAAAATCTTTTGCATTATTTTATAAAATGCATTTTAAACACTTGCACATTTTTTTATGAAAACTCATTAAAGATTCATAAAAATGGATTTTCAACTAGTAAAAATCTTTCACTTGAGGCGGTGATTCAAATTTGAGTTCACATAATTTACATAAACCTCCCATCAAGGGGGAAACATATTTTGTTTTGGTAATGAGACTAAATTACTTTAAGAAAACTTCCATACAAATTTGTAAATTCAAAGATAATCGGTTAGCCAAAGACGTATTTTTATGAACCTTTTGAACAAGTGAACATTTGTAGAATGAACAAAAACATGTGACTAAAACAATTTGGAAATGAATATATTCAGACCCCGACGAATACTTTTTTGGTGGATGGATCTCTTTTGGATGGACGGATCCTATTAGGACCCGTCGTGTGTTGTGAATAGTCCATTTGCTTATTCAAGTCACCTCGTCCACACTCACACTAAGCTTTTCCGATGTACAAATACACATTCTCAAGTTTAAAAAACCATCTCTAGCTCTTGATCATAATGTTTCTAACTCTCAGTTGTTTAAAGCACATTAACATGTCATGATTCACCAAATTTAGCCTAGAGCTCTTATCACCTTCATCAATTCAAAGCATACTATCATGTAAAGATCCACCACAACAAGCTTACAACTCTTGTCATCTTCATACATAAGAAGCTTCTTGTCAAGAGAAAATCAACCATATCAAGCTTAGAGTTCTTGATGTTTAGATTAGGCATTCATCTTCATTGTATCACCATCATACAACACCATGTATCACTATCATACAACATCTTGTGAAGATCCAAAGCATACCACCACAACAAGCTTAAAACTCTTGTCATCTTCATACATAGGAAGCTTCTTGTCAAGAGAAGATCAACCAAATCAAGCTTAGAGTTCTTGATGTTTAGATTAGGCATTCATCTTCATTGTATCACCATCATACAACACCATGCATCACTATCATACAACATCTTGTATCACCAACTATACTCCAAGCTAGAGGTTAGATTGGTTATGTCTTTAGGCCTTAAAACACAAGCGTTATACCTTTAGTGTGTTTAGGCCTTAGAAAACTAGGTTAATAGGTTTGTTATGTTTGGACCATAAAACACAACGGGTTTGGTTGTACTCGAAGAAAAACATGATATCTAGATTAGTATCGGTAAACTTGTAAGCGACGTTGTAAGGTTTTCTTCACCGAGAAGGGAGCTTGTTGACTTGGTGAAGTAACTCTCGAGTCAAAAACTCGGGGAGTGAAGTAAGGCGAATAGGAGCTTCCTGACTGAACCACTATAAATAATCGTATCCTGCTTGATCTCTCTTTTACTTATTGTATTGTGTTTATATTTGTTTTGTGTTGATATGTTTTATTTGATGCTCTCTGCTATCATTACAGTTGTATAACTACTATATACACTTATCATATTGCATCATAATTGATTAGTTATTTGATACGAGAAACTTAAGTTTTTAATCGACGACGTATTCAGATCTTCTACGTTTCAACAAGTATAATGGTGGTCATCCATTCAAAACATATAAGCCTATTTGACCTATTGAATGGAGATGGTTTTTCGTTGAAGAAAAAAAAGTACTTTTTTCGTCTCAAAACAATTGTCTTATGACAAAAAACACACAGTTTTAGTAAAACATAATTATTATTGTTTTATCTCTCTTACTTTTTGCAAAATAACAGTTTAACCCTTAACTAATTAACTAATGTCTTCTTTAAAGTTTGGAATATTAATTTCAACCAAAGGTAATATGGTAAACTATATCAAACTTACGTATTTATATTTAGCAGTGGACAGTTGAATTGATATATCTGGAAAAAAGGTAATTTGGACTTTTGATTTGGTACGGTGGGAATATTTATTTTGTTCAAGGGATCAAAACTTTGATAACACAAAATCATAGCGGCGAATAAACGTGTCAAAAATAGTGATATCTTTTTTCGCTAGCGACTTTCCGGACTTATAACAAAGCGTAACAACGCTGCCTCAGAGTGTAGGCAACGATTTCAAAGCCTTTTCTACGAAATCTAATTACAAATCCACGACCATTGAGGCGCCGAGTTAAAAGCAAAACAGACAAACCAATGTTGTTTTCGGAGTCCAGCGACTTGCTGTGACGCGTGACAGCACGTCATCGTGGATACCGTTGCAATTACGGTACCATGACCACAATCGATTTTGAGCCGACTAACATAACACCGGCCAAGAGTTTTGGCATATTTTGATTACTTCTTCTAAGAATTCTTCTCCGCTAACTTTGTTGTGGAAAGTTACATTAACCGCATGCAAGTTTAAAGATCTCTCCAACAATATTTGCTTTTGTCAAATGCTTGAGAGTCTCATTCTCTTTGCATTTGGTTCGAAAATTAACTACTCGCTCCGTTTCAAAATTATCGTCCCAATATGCAACAGTATGTAACAACACAACATTTATGGTATCAGCACAGATAACATCTTCCAAGAGTCGATCAACATGATTTCGTAATATTTTCTTTTTCCGTTTAGTATTTGAAATCGATGTTTCTGTTTTCTCGAAAGCTGTTTTCATAAGTCCAATCTCCTTCTGAAGATCCCGTTCCCAATATATTGCACACATTTTTAAATTTCGGACATAGGGTAAAGCCTTTTTCTGAAAAATATCTCTTCGAGCATAAAAAAAAATAAATAAATAAATAAAAAATTCTTCAACCAATCAAATATTATCCTCACTTATTAAACTTTATATTAATTTGTTTGACACAAAAAGATACCTATTATTTTGAGACATCCTAAAATAAAAACAGGGACTTAACTTTGAGTTGAGACATCCTAAAATAAAAACATGGACTATAACTTTGAGACAGAAGTAGTACATTCTTCACATTTTTTGGCTGATCAACAATGGCTGAAGTATTACCATGAGATTTTCTAACCAATATAGTATATTATTATTGTGACTAACTTGTTCATTCTTTCATATATCTCTGGACCAACTGAACCTACTTCCAGGACCAACTGCATGTCAAAACATCTAAAAACAACTGGTAAAATCAAACTCAATTACATATTCTACTATAAGCATAGTATCAACTATTTGCACAACTGAAAGCTGCTATAATTAGGTTATTGAAAAAAGATCACGAGCTTAAGCCCTATATTGCATACTACGTATTTCGTTGCACTTAGATATTTCTGGTTCCAAACTGCTTGGGGATCAAACCAACATAAGATGACCATATTCAGTCAACTGCACATATTTATCATCAAGCACACAATCTAAAAGAAGCAATGATCATATTAAACACCACCCGC
The DNA here is from genome assembly GCA_022545495.1 of Chrysanthemum lavandulifolium. Taxonomy (NCBI): domain Eukaryota; kingdom Viridiplantae; phylum Streptophyta; class Magnoliopsida; order Asterales; family Asteraceae; genus Chrysanthemum; species Chrysanthemum lavandulifolium. Next base: position 21,430,559 of record CM040238.1, read on the forward strand.
AAGTTAAAATTCATAACCACTGCCATAACTTCCAGGTCTAGCAAGATGTGTCAAAGCAAAAAAGAAGATACTCCAGTTTCAAAGACTTAAAGCTGAAATTCAGGTAAAAACAAAAAATATCACTAGCTTCAACAAAATTACACAAAACTGCTCAGAAAAGAGAAGTTCCCTTGCCCTTCTTGTCTCCGCCGATTTCAAAATGCTTGCACCTCTGCAAGTACCAAAACAAAGGATGAGTTTCCGCTTTAAGCATAACAAAAAGATATTATTTACGCTATTTTAAGGCTAACCTTGATTGCATGCTGGGAAACATGCTTGCAACCTTGGCATTGCAGCCTTAGCACAATCTTCTTGGTGGTCTTAGCCTGGATCATACAATGAGTGAACAATGATCAAGAGCTGCTAAAGGTATAGACAATATGTACTAAATGTGACACCAATGTTAAAGATTGAGCAAAATGATAGTTTAAGAAAACTAAGTTTTTACCTTCTTGTGAAAGACGGGCTTGGTCTGTCCACCATATCCGGACTGTTTCCTGTCATAACGACGCTTTCCTTGTGCAGCCAAACTATCCTTACCCTTCTTGTATTGTGTCACCTTATGCAAAGTGTGCTTTCCGCAGGCCTTGTTTTTGCAGAAAGTCTTCTTAGTCTTGGGAACGTTCACCTGTAAAACAAAGAAATAACTAAATCATACTTCGAAAAGAGCTAAAGATATACTATTACAATACATCTAGTCTAGTATTGAGTTTGAACATAAAAGAAAAAACAATACTATTACAACATGTGAAATGCATTAAAAAACATACATAGATACAGATAAGTCATACCTAGGCTATAATCTAATAGAGGTCCAACAAAACTTACCAAAACTTAAATAAACACACTATTCAGAAACTAATTTGCCTAATTCCCACACGTAAAATCACAGATTCACTAATCACTTCACAATGTCAAATTAGTACAAGGTATTGAACCATTCGACTTCAAGTGTTCTATGTTTAAAACTTTCGAATGGTCGGCCCATCTAAGGAGCAAATGTTTTAACTTTAAACACTTCAATTTCACACAAACTTAACTCGACTAGATATTTAGTGAATTTTAGAGTTCAGGTAATTATGTTTCGATTTCGCAGGTTTCTTGTTGTGGGGTTGTGTAAAGATAGAAATAACCAGCTAAGCAGCGTAAATATTTTCAAATGTACACCAAAACACTATAGCCAAAGGAACGTTTGTTTGGACTTATTTGGCCGGCTTCCAAGCTTATTGAACTTCTAAAAAGCTCATAAATTTAAATTTTTGGGCTTATGATTTAATAACTCATAAGCTCATGTAAACCCAAAATTTTGAGTTTAAAAGCTTTTAAAAAGTTCAATAAGCCCATAAGCCAGCCAAATAAGCTTAAGGGGGGTGTTTGTTTAAGCTTATATGTGGCTTATGAGCTTATTGGTGTTTTGGCTTATAAAACATAAGCCTCAATTTTCCGGCTTATTTGGAGACTTGTGGGCTTATATAATTGTATAATTGTATTGTTATATAACTATAATTAACTTATATACACAAGTCTCCAAATAAGCCGGAAAACTGAAGCTTATGAAATGAATAAGCTTAAACAAACACCCCCTAAACAAAAACCCCACAAATGCACATCTAAGACATCCTAAAAACTTTCATTTTTATGAATAATACTACTTAACCGTAAATATAGATCATACAAAAACATTATTAACCATAAATACAAAACAAACAGCGACAAAATCATGTAAGTTGTAATAAAAATATGAGGAGATTGAGGAAGTTACCATGGCTACTGAAAGTGGATGAACAGCCGCAAAAACACAACAATACTGATTTTAGGGTTATCCGATGTCTTATGTTCTCTCTTTTTATTGTTTTGTTTGGGCTTCATTTCCTTTCTCACTGAGCCCAGCTTAAAACACATTTTTGGCCCATTTCTTTTTGGTTCGGTCAATTTCTTCGGCCCAAACTTTGCTAGAACCAATAATTTTTACAAAATAAAATTATATATATAGTAATAGGGCTTCCGGTTTTTTTGTTAGCCCATTCGCTCGACCCGTTCCTTTTTTCCGCCCTCTTTGTTTTCTTTCTAATAACACGTGTCTTTCTCAATTTCTACGTGTCGTTATTTTCTTCAACACCCCGATCCGTATCTCTTCTTCCTTCGAAAAACAGAGATAACATATCTCGGTCATCTCACCGCCTCTACCATCATCGCAGTTCTCGCCCTTTGTTCTTCTGCTACGTTCGTCTTAGGTAATTGCTGCTTTAATTTTGGGTCTTTCTTCTTGCGTATGTGTGGTATGTGTTTATGTTACTTTTTGTGTTTTTTTTGGTTGCTATGTTCCTGTGTGTTGTGGAGTTGGTATAAAACTGTTAGGCAATCGGTGTAATCGCTGTAGGCTACGTTATAGGAGATGAGAACTAAAAGTAAGGGTGTCCGTAGGAATAGTGGTGGGTATGGGTTGGAGGACGACGTGGTGTTCTTTGATCTTCGCATGCCCATAACGCCCGCTCATCGATGTGTTAGATGATTTAGGTGCCGGTATGGGTCTTTTTTCACAATCAGATGATATGTCCGTTGACGCGTGTGTTACGAACATGCTCACGGATCTTTTTGGCTGCGGTGCGCGTTTGGTGCCTTATCCGCCGTGTGGTGTTACCGATATGGGTGTTAAATAGGCCACGGGGATAACGACAGGAACCCGATTCTATTGTGGTATGCTGCGCTGCGGTAGTCATCGCCTTCCGGGTTCTGTGGATTATCCTGGTAAGGGGAAGAGGAAGGTCGATGACATATTGCTGGTATCCTGTCATGGTAGGTTGCTTTTCTTTTCGGATTTTAAATTTTCGCCATATCTTTATCTTCGTTATATGATTAGTGATTTGTTTTTATCAGTTTCGGACACGACGGCTGATCGCGTTTCCGCACAATTGGCCGGTGCTCATGCTATTAGCTATGCGTTTTTGCCTTCTTCGTCTGTCGGTATGTTTTGTGCTTTATATCGTTTCCTGTTTTAACATGTCAGTGTTGTATCGTTTTGTTGCATTTATGTGTTTTTTATCCTTATTACTGTAGCCGTTGCTGGCCCGTCGAATTCTCAGTGCGTATCCGCTCATATGAATGCCGGTCAGTTGTCGTATGTATATATTAACTTATCGTTTGTCTTTTTCTTTTCTGACGTTTTGTTCGTTACATTTTTCGCTGCCGTGATATTTTCAGCTGTCGTTTCTGAAGTTCATGATGCTCTCCACTCTGACTACGCCGGCCACTCAGCGGCGCCGGTGCCCATCTCTCCCGCCCGTGCGTGTAAGTACTATGCCTCTTTGCATCTGGTGTATATGATCGTAATGTTTTGCTCTGTCCTGCCTCTTATCTCATGTTGTTGGTCCACCAATGGCGTGCTCGCTTCGATGCCAATACAACTTCGCTCAAGTAAACAGACATCGTAGGGCTCGGGTTTCCGCGTAACCTACCGCTGTCGTATCGCCGCAACACGCCGCCCACGCGTCGTCGGCCTTTTCTTCTATTTGTGGTGTTTCATTGTACCGTATTTTATGTTTCCCTTTTATAGTCGATGACGATTTCACCTCGCTTATTTTGTTGTCTTTGTATTTCCGTTTGTTTGATGCAGCGACGACCGGCCACAACGACTTCACCGGCTCCAAAGCAGTTCGCCGATCCCCGCCGCAAACGCTGATGGTGCGTGTTAATTTAATATGTTGTATTGGTGTTGCCTTTTTGCGTCGCCACTTTCATCTGATCCTGGATTTTATGTCTTTAGGTGCACCATCCACGTACACTTCCTTAGGCCGCTGCAATAGGGTCTGTCGCCATTGCAACGCACTTTTTTGGTTTGAAGAGCGCGTGAGACAGGGGGGAGTCCGCTTTCCAGAGTATCACCGCTGTTGTATGGGCGGTAGGGTTGTTTTGCGGACGCCGCCGGAGTACCCAATTTATCTGAAACACCTTTTTACGCTTCCTCATTTCATGGATAACATAAGGGCTTATAATTCGATGTTCGCAATGACTTCATTGGGGGCTGAGGTTGACGACTCCATTAACAGAGGTCGGGGCCCGTACGTGTTTAAAGTCTCGGGCCAGATATATCATCGGATTGGCGGTTTGTGTCCTCCGATGATTGCGATCCGAGTTCCTCGCACTTCTATGTTTTGATATCGAAACGAGGTCCAAACAGTTGCAAGATTTTGACGGGGGAACAACACGGATCCACAAATCGTTCGTGGTTTGATACATTTATCGGATGACCACAACGAATTGGTTCAGATCTTTAGGATGCCAGGGACTTGATTCATTGCCGGAATATCCCGAGTTTAAGATTAGGCTATTTGCGGTGGCGGGTTCGAAAGATCGGTTGCAGTGGAGATTCGATAGGGCTATAGTTTACGGCGGTCCGGATACCGGCACAGAGTTTGATGTCGTTATTCACAGGCGTGCTGGCGATCCAGAAAGGGTTAGCAAATTGCACCCGTCTTACATGTCTCTGCAATTTCCGGTGTTGTTTATATACGGGGAAGACGGTTTCCATGTTGGTCTCAGGTTGTGGGATGTTACGACTCAGTCTATCGATGAGGAGAAGAAACTCTCTATGAAGATGTATTACGCGTACCAACTCCATGATCGGTTTCAGCAATATACTTTATTGACCAGAGGAGGGAGATTGTTTCAACAGTACGTGGTTACAGCTTACTGTAGCGTCGAAGCTTACCACTTAGATTTCATTCGCAAGCACCAGGATGATATCAGGAATGACTACCTTGCCGGGTTGTACGACGCGATTGCGCTGCGGGTGACGTGAATGGGTCGGGCTGGTATGCGTATATCTTGCCAAGATCCTTTGTTGGTGGGCGCTATATGTATAGTCATTATCTAGACGCTTTGGCTATATGTCGTGTCCATGGAAACCCATCTTTCTTTATTACGCTCACGCAATGTTAAGTGGCGAGTCGCTAGATTTCATGGAGCAGTTTCAAGATTTCACGGTTGTCGACAGACCTGATGCCGTTGACCGCGTTTTTGAACAAAAAATACATCAGCTGATTGCGTACCTCCGTGATTTCAGGCCTTTTGGACCGGTCGCCGCTGGTACGCATCTTTTTTTAGCTGCTTACCTTCATTTATGTACTCATTGCCGCATACTTTACTAATTCCTATATTGTTTTATGTAGTTCTATACACCGTCGAGTTTCAGAAAAGGGGCTTGCCGCATTGTCATTTGTTGTTGTGGATAGAAGAACATTCACGGATTCAAACTAATACAGACATCGATCGTTATGTGTCTGCAAAGTTACCGAACAGGGAATCTGATCCAGAGGGATATCGTATTGTCACCGAATTGATGATGCATGGTCCGTGTGGTATAGCAAATCCATCGGCCGTGTGTATGAAAGGAGGGGATACGTGTTCGAAAGGATTTCCAAAGCCGTATTGTAATGCTACGTCTGTAGACAAGAAAGGGTATGTCCACTATCGGAGGCGCATACGGCGGTGCGACGCTTGGCAAAACGCTCACTTTGACAACTAAGGTTCGTGGTACCGTACAATATGTCGCCATCGAGAAGGTTCTACGCGCATATCAACGTGGAATATTGCGGTGGACAATGTTAATTAAGGCACTGCTCAAGTACATTTCTAAGGTACGGATCGGATAGTTACTCAGACACAAGATCTCTCGGGACGCCCTTCGACGAGTAGAGCGCCATGTTACGGTTGACGAGATAAAAATTATCCGATGCATCGATACATCGCCCGCACGAGGCGTCTTGGCGCGATATTCGGTTTCGACATTCATTATAGAGATCCCCGCATGGATATTAGATGTTCATTTAGAGAATATGCAGTGGGTCCTCTTCAGAACATCTGAAACGTTGGAATCAGTTGTTCAAAATCCGAGTAATAAGAAACCACGCTACACAATGGCTAGATTTTAATGCTCATTCTACTCTTGGCCGTCATCTAACATACTTGCAATTCCCTCCGAATTTGTTCGGAATAGTACGCCAAAGTATTGGTCGCCGAGATGTAATCTTAACAAGTTTTCTATCGGCCGGTGGCGCGTATGTCCACCCAAGTTCACGATCCGTTTTATCAAAGACTTTTGCTATGCCACCGTAAAGGTTGCACATCTTTCCTCGATACGACAAAGATGACTACATTTATCCGACAAATAGAGCGCATGTGAAGCGATGGGTTTATTGGTCGGATATGGGAATGGTCATCGCTATGGTGGAGGCCGCGTTCGCGGCATCGGCCGAGCTTAGGCGACTTTTTGTCGATTCTCATTTTTTGTGGCGCTATGAGCCCTCTCTCTCTCTGGAATAAACATTGGCGTCTTATGAGCGACGACGTGCCAAGGATACTATCAGCTGTCCTGCATATGCCTGAGGTGAGTTTAAACGACGAAGAATTGCAGGGTGGGGTTTTGTACGAGCTAGAAGGCATCCTCAGTTTCTACGGGAAATCAGTAACAGATTTCGATTTACGTTTGCCTCCACCATGCTTGATGGCTATCCTTAGTAATAGAACACTCATGGAAGAGAGGAACCATAATCCAGAAGTCATGTCCCGCGAACGGGACAGCCTATTGCCGAACCTGAATGCTCAACAACGAAGGCTTTTTGACACGGTCACCGATGCAGTAGCGAATAATAGACAAGAACTAATATTTGTGTACGGCCACGGGGGAACTGGCAAGACGTATGTATGGAAGACTATAATTTACGCGCTCAGGGCGCACCGCAAGATTGTCCTAGCAGTGGCATCCTCCGGTATCGCTTCACTTTTGTTACCATCAGGCCGTACCGCCCACTCAAGATTCAAGCTACCGCTCGATCTTAAAAACGAATCCATGTGCACTGTCAAGAAACACACTCAGTTAGCAGATCTTCTTATACAGACCGATATCATTATCTGGGACGAGGCACCCATGAGTGAACGCAGATGCTTCGAAACTCTTGATAGGACTTTACGTGATCTGCTAGATGCTCCGTTTGATGTGTTTGGCAAAAAATCGGTTATTCTAGGCGGCGACTTTAGGCAAACGCTACCGGTCAAGAAAAAAGGTACCAAGGAGCAGATCATATCTTCTTGCATTACGCAATCTTACCTATGGAAATATTTCAAGGTCCATACCCTGACAGAGAATATGCGCTTGAACAGGCCATCCGCGTCGCCGCAACAGAATCAAGATATTAGGATATTTTCTCAGTGGCTACTAGATGTCGGTAACGGTGTCGTTGGGCAGCCGGATGAGACAGATCCGGAGAACGCTTCGTGGATACATATACCAGACGTGTACCGTTTGTCCGACATCAAAACTAAGACAAGAACTCATACGTTTATATATCGACGACCATATATACAAGCACCAACACGAGGCGTTGCAAGAAAGAGTATAATTTGTCCTAAGAATGACACCGCATTTGATAAACGCCGATGTTACGAAAATGTTGTCTGCTATTGGTCATACTTACGCCGGAGACGAAGCCATACCACTAAGTAATGACGGTGGTGCAACGGAATTGTTATATCCAACGGAGTATCTGAACACATTGTCGTTCTCCCAGATTCGCCACATAATCTCGAATTGAAAATAGGAGCACCTTATCTTTGTTGAGAAATTTGAATCGGTGGGGGTATGTAACGGACACGATGATTGTTACGCAGATGCTTGCTAAGGTCATAGAGGCTAGGATTGTCACAGAACAAGAATTTTACAAAAGTGTTTCTTCCGGATAATGCTATTTAACGAGAGACGAACGACTACCGCTCATATTCAAGAGAAACAGTTCCCGATCAAAGTTTGCTATCGATGACTATTAACAAAAGCCGGCAGCCTACGAATAGGATAGGCATCTATCTCCCGAACCAATATTTGGGCATGGGCAGCAGTACGTGGCACTTTCACGAGCCACGTCTCCTGAAGGGCTAAGGATTTTGGTTGGCGATCAACCAAACAGGCCGTCAGATGCGACAAAAAACATCGTTTACAGGGATTTCTTACAAAACATTCTCAGAAATGAGGTTTTGTTCATAACAAACGCGGATATTGTCCTATGTTTTTTTCCTATCGTCCTGTATGATAGTAGTATACTAGGAGTTCCCGTTACATACATTGTCGTCATGTTTAATCTATGTATCTTTCAAATACATATACTGTCTTTCTTTTACTTTGGTCAGTACTTGGTTTAGCAACCATATCTACAGAGATTTCCTAGGCTACCTTCGACACCCAGGGCGTTACCTTTACATAGGAGGTTACGTACTTTAGGACACCCATTATAATACTAACAATATACATGCTTCTTAGTCATCTTCCTATTTTTTAGCTGTATGCGCAGATCCGCACACAAGGGAAAACATGCCTCTATTTGCACCAACCCAATGACGTGTGGTTTCACAGACCATGTCCATGTACTTAGACGCAGTTTTAAGATGCGTACCAAGGTTTCCGTGACTGCAGATCAATTGCTACACAAACGCATTATGTGCCTTAGATGTTATAACAATATGGTTTCGTACTAAGGTAAACATATACTATGACCTCTCCATGCGACTCACTGACCACTATTACATGCACATTGTCATCTTGCATTTGTATCACTTGCGTGTTGGAACTTTCGTATTATTTATTTCGCCATTGGCTACCGATTTTCACGACCATCACTTTGTGTGCAGGAAAATGTCAACGAGCCATGATCTGGTGGCGGCCGCTAAATCCGCAGGTAAAAAACCTGCTGCATCTGTTGAGGTAATAGGCGTTGGAAATATGAAGCCGTCGGACATTGGAAAAGCTGTTCGTGTCAAAGTATATCGAAAATGGACAGTCATCTCTGCTCGCGGTGCAAAACCAGCAGTCTTAACCTTCATTTTGCTTGATCAGATGGTAATATATACAGACCCACTTTATTCGCACGTTTATGGATTAAAGCCGGGCCACTAACAAAGTAGACTGCTTATTTTCTAGGGGGGAGCAATCCAGGCAAATGTCGAATCTCGGGAACGCAATCGCTTCGAGAACACTCTCCAAATAGGCTCCGCATATACAATAACCGGATTCGGTTTGCAAGATGCTAGAAAGTGGATGCAAACTCTTCCAAACAACTTCGTACTGATGCTTGGAAAATTAACCGATGTCCAGCCATTTTCCGATGCCCATTTCCCCGCTCATCACTTTAACTTTGCGCCATACGATGAGCTGCCGTTGCGAGCAGACCGCAATGATGTCATCTTAACAGGTATGAAAACTGCGCATAACTAACACATCGCGTTTACATGTTCTCACAACACATTCTTAACGCGCAGATTACATTGGTTGCGTGCTCCATGTAGGCGACCTGCGGCAGCCTGGAGTTGGCAACCAGCGACCGGTGACATGGAGAGACATCATTCTCCGAAACTTGGAGTAACCGATAACTATTCATGTTCATGCCCACTATGTTTAGGTGAACAACAGCTAATTCATTTGCTTTCATACAGGGGAAACATTGTGCGCTTCACTCTTTGGAATGAAAAAGCACGGGACTTCGACACAGATGCTTACGAGAAGGAGCCAAAGCCAACGGTCATGGTCGTTAGCTCTTGGCCGGGTCGAAACATACTGAGTAATATCATTGTCATCCACCGTACTTTCTCTTACTTACGGATAACTTATTCGAACGCCTATAGTCAATTGGACGGATTGCAACTATCGAGTCAATGTTGCAACCTCCTATTATTTGAACCCACGATTCCGGAAAATGAGTACATACTCAAGCATGTAAGCCACGTTTTGTACAATAGTTTTGCATTAACAATAGCCCCGACTCTATTGATTGTCACGCTTTTAAACATTACTGCGTGGCTTCCATTTTCTCAACCATGCTAATCCATATATGCTTCTTCTCGTGTATGGTGAACTCCTTGCACCACCGGTGATACAAAATGTTCGAACCCAACGATATGACGACATCGAGCGGTGAAAAGCTAAGAAATAGGACGACGGTAGACGAGTTGCTCCGTGAAGATCCGTAACCAAACGGTCGCCCTCACCTTATGCAAAAATAAAGTACACGAAAGCAAAGCTAAATGATTCGTTATCTTATCGTAATGTTAGGTTCATAGTTGTCGCGACCATCACGCATGTGCGCGCCGGAAGACCATGGTAGGTGCACAGACTGTCGACACAAAATCTTTGAAGATCGTCTTCACGGCCATCGCAAACAACCGTGAGCCCTGAGAACCAAAAGACTACAGTCGGCACTTTGTTCCTCGATTTCAATGTCACTAGCAATGGAACATCACTACGCCTCACACCCGCATCCATATCATTATCTCATAATTGCTCGGTTTCTTTATTCCAGCTATTGCTTCAGAATGCCTATTGCTGATGAAACTGGACCACTGATACTAACGTGCTTTAGCAACGAGGCACATTCTTTGGTCACCGACTGCAATAAGGTTGTATCAGAAGGACACACTGACCCGTATACATTGCCTCCGGTCCTCAATGAGCTTCAAGGAACAACGCATCTGTTTCAATTGCACTTTGCATCGGAATCGACCAAGGAGAATCCAGTCTACAGACTAGACACGGTTATGGAAAGTGGCCAACACTTGCTACCAAGACTCCACATGAAGAGCCATTGAGCAACCATTTATGGAACACCAAATGAGGTAGTTTGTGTAACCGGTCCCGGAGATGAGGCGAAAACACCGTGAAGCCTTTGTGTCGACGGACGCTCATCCAGCCACACCTCTTTGCATCCAATATTCTCCTCAGACGGTTGACGCCACGAGGCCACTCAAGGCCCACACTATGCCACTGCTACACCACCTTCTACCGAAATCTTTCAAGTATCGGATCAAAGTTACCATAGGGACCAGCTCACGCGCAAGAAGGCACCTAGCGAAAATATAGGCACAAAGCAACTGCTCGTGAGGCGCCATCAAATCGAGCCGATAGACCGACCACGACGATTGCTAAAAAGCGGCACAAGAATAGCATTGTCGGCATGTTACGATTGTTACCCACCCTCACGACTTAACCTTAGCAATAATAATTTTGTCATGCGTAATGAGCTCTGTAAATTACCGCAGCCTACCACTTTGCATAATGACTCCTTTTATATGTAACAAAAAACTATAGCACTGTCATTGCACAATGCAATTTTGATAATCTAGAATGTAAATTAATATAAATTACGTGTCCGAATTAAACACAAATGTACTAAGCCGTAGCCATAGCACATGCATCGGCCTTTTAAAAACACAAACAAAAGCCCTACAATTTACAAAAAGAATATATATTTTTCGCTTACGTAAATACCCTGTAGGACCTTAGTTTTATCAACCTTATCACAAACCCAACACAAATACCACGTTAACACAAACAACACAAACACAAACGTTATGCTTAGAAATAAGGAAGAGAAAGATGAGATGGTGACTTGAATGATATAGAATCCGTGTATGATGTGAGAAAAGATAAACACAAGATGTTGTATATTCAATAAAGAAAAACACACACACACACACACTTTCAAGCACACCCCTCAAATGACCATTTGAGGGGTATTTATAGTACTAGAGATTTGTTGCCCTAAAGGCTTTCTATGGGCTTTTCGTGGACTTGGATTGGGCTTGGGATGCTTAAGCTTATACAAGGCTTAGCATATGCGTAACATTTAACCAATTAGATTAGCCCAGTCCACGAGCCCGTTGACTATTCTATCACGATATCTAACACACATTACAAAGTTCCTAAACGTGAATGACCATCACTTCTAATAAAACAATTATACAATAATCTCCCTAAGGGTGGTCATTCAAAAGATGCTCCACTTGATTAGGTCTTTACTTTTCTCGAGCAAGAACTTTGTGTGTAGATATTGAATAGTCTTGTTTCTTTGTTCCTTTATGCTTTGCGATCGAGATAATGTGGTTGTTCGCCATTGTCAACTTCATTGGTTAGGTGTCTCCACGTCTTTCTCCACCTCTTTCTCCACCATGCTCACACTTCTATTTGTCTTTTGGTTACCAATGATGAAGTTCTCGATTCTTTACACTTTGTAGATTCTTTGACATTGACGAAGAATCATCTCCTTTGATTATGATGAGAACTTTCATGTGTTGTTGGTATGAGCATGTGGCAAGTCTGCACGATCCATCCGCTCCGGAGCTTCCATAAGAAGAAAACATAAAACATTGTTAGTAATAAGCGGATTCCGCACTTACAAGTTTGAATTTCGAGGTGTTAACAAGATAGTGTGAAAACACATCTTTAATTCTCAGAGGCCGCTCTGAACTGAGTCCCACAAGTGAGATAACGCGATGTAATCAAATACACCTCTAGCTCGGATGAGTCGCCGAGGTACACCAAGCATCACCCCACGATCAGACCGTTTGAGACACACTAAGCGAATCCACGGGAGTTACCGTGACTGCTGTGGTCGCTGATGTTGACCGCGCGAGTTTCCATTCAATCATCAAGATCACGTAAGTGAAACTTCTCATAAATGTTCGGCAGTTGCTAAGACTGCGTGGGACTCTAGAATATATCACTTGTGTCCTTATTGATGAACAACAAGCGATGTCATGTCAAGTGTTCCTATGAGATCTTTTGATGAATCTCGTGGCTCTAGACTCAATAGTGCATTTTTGGTTTTCCCGAGCGGAGACTAGGGAGAGGTCTCCTTCTTCAATACCAACGATCTCTAAGAGAAAGTCGATAGATTATGTAGGTTCCCAGTGAGAATGAAACAAATCCTTTTAAGAGGAATTGAGTGGCTAGAAGGTTTAGTGCGGTGTGTCACTTGTCCATGACGCCTTGGTCTTCAATACCAAAGGTCATCTAGTGACAACCAAGAGCATATGTATTGAACCCGGTTTCGCCCTAAGGTTGAATATGGAGGCTATTTCTTTTCACCCTTTCTTTACATTTCTTTTAATTCTTCAACCCTTCTTTCTCCTTTCTCACATTAATCCCTTTTTCAATCATTCCTAAGGACTTCTAATACAAACTATTTGTGATGTCCTTGGTAGATCCCTCCGCTCGCGGATCATAGGACTAATTTCCTATCCTTAGTCACTTTATAACCCATGATTGTCCTATTGTTGCCATAAAACCGCTTTTTCTTGAAAATCTCTCGAGTGTTTATAATTGAAAACATGTTTGAGACACTCAGAGAGTTTTATATTTTAGAAACACTCCCCTTCACATGTGCTCATAAGATTTAATGTAAACCGCACATAGAGGGTAGAGTTCGCACTTTTGAATTGATCGACTTTAAATGAACTAGACCGATTCGAGACACGTTTACATCACTAGAGAACTAGCTTGAAATTATTACCCGTTCCGGTCAAGTCCATAGAAAGTTTCTCGAGATGGTACATGATTGCTCGTCAATTCATTGGTTCCGTCCCGAGTCGAGCTCATTATGAGATTCAAACCACGATCATTAATCATTTTGATCACATTTTAATCGTGTCTCCTCCCTCAAAAATAGCATATTCGTGATATTTTTATATCGACGGATTAAAACATTTTAGAATCACTGGGAGACAAACGATTTGATTTAAGCATGAATTTGGAACATTTTGTTTTATACTCCCCTTTAATAAAGCATATTCAATTAAAGGGTTTTAGAGGAGTTATCTTGAGCATTAAAATATTTGAAAGATTTTGAAAATCTTTTGAACAATCTTGAAAACATGCTCAAGATGATGATGATTTCTCACCATTTTTTAAATGTAGTGCACTGATGCGTACACTTGGTTTTTCTTTAAAAGCACGAGTTTTGATCTGAAAATAATTAAAAGTCATCATTTTGGTCCGGGTTTCGTACTGATGTATACGAAAGCCATTTTATGAAGAAATTTTGAGAAACGACATGTTTTAGAAAACAAATAAAGAACTCTCGCTCAATCATCTCAGTACATGCCCGTATTATTGTTGAATGACATTTCTAGAAACGTCTGTAATATCGATTATACAAGAGACATGTTGTGAGAATAATATTTTGGATTTTTGATTTTCTATTGTTTTTGTATTTTGAAAGTTTTATATTTTTATATTTTGCTTTTGATGGTTTTTCAAATTTTGTATTTTGTTTTTCAAAAATATTTACAAAAGCTTTTTGGAAAATCATTTTCAAGAAGATTTGAGAAGACGCTCTAACTCCTCGTGGGTTAGGCAAGATTCCAATTCGTCGAACTAAATACTCAAACCTTTCTTTTGAAGGGCTTTAGTTAATAGATCGGGCGAGTTGGTATCGCCTTCACGAAGAATAATTCAACAGCACCATTTTCGACGCACTTTGATGAAATGATAACGGACTCGATATGCTTAGTCTTTGAGTGATGAACAAGATTGCATGATATGGCTATGGCACTTTTCGGTCACAATACATAGGTATTTTATCGAAAGTAAAGCCATAACTGTGAGTTGTGTTCTCATCCATAGAACTTGAGCACAACACGCAGACAGAGACACATACTCGCCTTCGGTTGATAGTGCAAAGGCAATCTTGTTTCTCAAGACCACCATTACTAACTTTTCTCCCAAAATTGTGCCTCCTCGGATGTACTTTTGTCAGAACTTGATCACCGCGTGGTCCGTGATCCAAAAGGCAATTAGATCAACCGATTCCTTCTGATACCAAAGTCCCATGAATGGATGTCTTCGTGCACCGAAGATCCGCTTAACCTCTTTGAGGTGCGATTCGGTGAGGCTTTGCTCGAAACCGCTAATAAGCAAACAAAGAAAATGAATATCCGTCGACTAGCGTAAGATACATGAGAGAACCAATCATGCTCCGATATTTCTTCGGATCAATAGGTTTCCCAAACAAATCGGCTCTAATTTTGGTGAAGTTACCATTGGTGTTCCGACCGAGTCACGCTTATCCATACCATGATTTTCAAAATCTCGCTTGTGTATTTAGCTTGATTTATAAAAATTCCACGGGGATGATGTATTTGTAAACTAAGAAAGAATTTTAGTTCCCCAACATGGACATTTCAAATTTGCTTTTCATGAGATTTTCAAAATGTTTTGAAAGATTCGGATTAGTGGACCCAAAATGATGTCGTCCACGAATCAACAATCAAAATGTCGTTTTGCATTTTGTGTAAACAAGGTAGGATCAACTGCTCCTTTGGTGAAATTGTTTTGATAAGGAAAGAGGATGTCATTATACCACGCCCTCGAGCTTGTTTTAAACCATAGATTGCCTTTTTGAGTTTGTAGACGAGTCCGGATGTTCCATGTCTATGAAGCCTCGGGCCGACTCACGACACTTCTTCTTTCGTAGTTCCATTCAAGAACGCGGTCTTAATGTCCATCCGATACACCGTGATGTTTTTGTGAGTCGACAGGCCAAGAATATCCTCGATCGCTTCTAGTCTAGCTACCGCGCCGAATGACTCTTCAAAGTCTATTCCTTCCTCTTATCTGTATCCTTTGGCCACAAGACGAGCTTTGTTGCGAATAACCATCTCTTCATCCCTTTGTTCTTCCATAACCATTTGAGATCAATGACACGAATGTCAATTGGTCTTGGAACCATTTCCCAAGAGTCATGAAGACGGTATTGGAGAAGTTCCTCCCGCATCGCCTATCCATGCGGGTTCCGCCATTGCCTCATGAATGTTCTTGGCTCTATATTGCTAATTGAGCAAAGGTAAATGCACAAGTCGCAATCGGTGGCAAGTTGACGCCCGTCGAATCGCCTGAAGGTTCACCAATAACTTGTTCAATCGCGGTCTTTTGTCCACTTCGTAGTGTATGATACCGCTGGTTATACGATGCGAGTTAGATGGTTCTCGAAGTTTGAAGAAGATTCACCGATTCCGTAGCAAACGGGTTTTCAAATAAGTCTTCATCTAACGTTGCATCGCTTCGTTTTGGTTTTGCTCATCAACCGGGTAGAACGGGTGCAATAACCGTAGTAGATGTAGATGATGTTGATGGAGTTGGTGCATTGGTTTCACCGCTGATGATGCATCTTCGCTGGTGGTGGAGGATGATTTGAGCGGGTGCAATGGAATGATGGTTTGATGCATTTGTCAAGTTCCACCATAGTATTCATCGAACATTAACTCAAAGAAATTCTCCCATTCTTGTTCTTCGGATTGTCAAACGAAGTTGATTGAGCTCTTTGAGGTACGAGTCCCGAACTGATGTGTCCGTAAGTCTCACCGGTTTAGTGCGGGTTCTAGAGCGAGTCTCTCGGAAGCCATTTGTGAAAGTTCATCAAAATTCACATTCATCGCTCCATGATCCTCCTTAGCCTTCATATACCCGAATGCCCTCGAGTTATCTCAATATCCAATGAAGATTCCAATATCACCTTTACTTTCGCTTTTCAAGATCTTCTCTCGTCGTCGTAGGATAGCACAAAGCGCCAAACACGTGAAAGTAAGAGATATCCGCTTTTACGTTGTTCACTATTTCATATGGGGTTCATTGTTCACTATTTCATATGGGGTTTTATTGAATCTTGAGTGAAACAAGCGTTGGCAACAAAGATCGACCCATAGAAATAACGGTGCACTAGAATAGATTAGCATCGCATGAAAGCTTCCACAAGAGTTCTATTTCTTCTTTCAACTACCCCATTATGTCAGTGAGTTCTAACGGTGATGTCCGATGAGTAATTCCAACATCTTCAAAATAAGCTCTTAACTCCCGATTTGTGAATTCGGTCAGGGTTGTCCGTTCTACAACCCTGCGGAGTTTGAAGAAGTACTTGAACGCGCTTCGTAAAGGTGATGATGATGCCAGTGCTTCGCCTTTTGATCTCGAAACTTAACCCATGTATATCTCGAATAATCATCGATTTATAACAAGAATATACTTTTTCCCATTAATGCTTTCAACTCATTGGGCCACATAAGTCCATGTGCAACATATGCAACTTTGCTTCAACTAGGTACGGTTTTGGGTTTATATGATGCTCTTTTGCTTTTCCTTGTTCGCATGATGGACATAAGTGATCCTTGGTGTATTTGAACTTTGGAAGTCCATTGGCGATGTTGTCTTTGGCAAGATTGTTGATGGTGTCAAAATTGAGATGGGATAACCTTCATGCCACAAACCAGGATCGTGTTCCGATGCTCGTGTCATAAGACATATTGGTGATGAAGAGGCCATTTGGTTGATGTCAATAGCATACAAGTTTGTATCACGATTCCCGCTAAGAGATCAGATCCATCAGTTTCTAACGGCAAGCATTTTCCTAAAAGCAACCTCTAAATCAGATCACAGAGTTGCCGGATGAGAACAAATTGTGTCCCAACCTTTGGACATAGTAAACCCGAGTGATCAAATAATTTCCGAAGGTAGATCTCCATAACCCATGATAGTCGCTACATGATCATTTCCTCAAACGTCGGTTCCTATGAATTTCCGCAGACGAAATTGATCGCCAGCCTGATTCTACCATGTGCTTGAGCAACCCGAGTCGACGATCCAAAGACATATTTCGATAACACGCCAATCACGTAAGAAGAAGAGTTTGGAAACCGTTTTGATTTTGGTTCCTTTGGGTTAGAGGTAAAATCGATCACACTCATAGAAGTCATCTATTGGTAAGACAGTGCATTACTCATTCTACCATTCTCGAGTGTGAAAGTTCTACCCGTGGGTTTCAAATGTCATCCCTAAAGTAAACATTATGCTCACTATCAAGAGTGTAAAGCCTAAGTCTCATGACTAGTCTTCCTATTCTTTTAGCATAAGTTCTTTTGGGAACATTCTTAACTGTGCTTAACAATCTCATTCTTAGAAACACAATCATCATGAACATTAGTTAAAGATTTCGTGCCGTTAAACAAAAGATTCAACAGATTCATTAAACTTAGCAGATTTCATAGGTTCATTACATTCGAGATGAAATGTCTTTCTTATTACAAAGCGGTAAATTCTATGGTGTTCTTCTACTTTCTTCTCTTTATTCAAGCGACTACTCTTAGAGGCAAGCGAGACTCTATTGTTCCTTGAATTGCTCTTAGGCTTTAGTCTGCTGCCTCTAGAGGTGCTTCCTAGTCTGTAGAAGGTAAGGCACACTCATTAGGATTCGCAATCTTATCTAGAAGTGGTTTGACTTTCCTAGTCTCTTTAGAGTGCTTTTCTAAACTTATGTCGCTTTGTTCCATATGCTTTAGATGTGGAGGCGACGCTATTAGTAGTACTCATCTTAAAAGGCCGGGAGCTAAAACTTTTGGTTTCTCAATAACCGCTTTTCCTTATCAACATTTTGTTAAGGTAGAGGTGGGTGGAGTGACTAGTTTTGATGAAACATTTTTCTCATTGACTTTTGGAGGAGGCATAGAAGCAGTATATTTTGGTTTAAAACCGGTTTGGGAACATTTTCTTTCTCCTCGCCAATGGTTTTGTAATCACAGCTTCACTACCTTTCTTTTTGACTTTCCACCGAGCCTCAAAAGATCATTTTAACTTTCATGTCATTGTAGGCACGCCATACGACGCTTGTCATACTTGCATTCCTCGCTTTTTGATCAAGTTGTTTAAAATATGAGACATTTTTTTTCAATTTTTCAAGAGATTTTTCATATTTTGAAACAATTTGGAGGTCTCGACCGAGTCTTTCATGATCTTCAATGAATATGTTTGCAAAATGATGGACATAATATCGATGAGTCGTAACATCTTCAAGAGAGAGTCATTTAAATTTTCCAAAACTTTGATTTGTTCAACACAACATTAGCTTGCTTTACCAGGATTTATGGTCCTTGACAAAGTCGAGTTGTTTCTTTCAAAAATGCTTGTTCAAAATGAATTACCCTTGCACCGATGGCAATCAATCGAGGGAGCAATTTGAGTTTCAAAAACTTTCTTTGTTCGATGTCAAAACTAGAGAACCAATTGTTAGGTGTAATAGTGGTTTTAGTTTTAACAAAGGTTTGAAGATCCACAATTCTAGTTTCACATTGTCTAAAATACTCTCGCATCACTTGTGTTAAAAGGATTGTTTGAAGACATTTGTTCAATGTTCGAAGAGAATTTGAGACAACAACCGGTTTTGAAACATATTTTGAAGCGTGTTGACTCTTTGTTTGAAACACTTGTTGTGATGGAGAACTTTGACTTTTCTTTTTGATTAACAAAAGTAATTCCGTTAATTTTGTTCTATTTGTTATAATCAATAGGTTTGATTGGATTCTTTTGTTTCATTTTTGATCTACTCTCCTCGGATAGTTCCAACGCTTCAAGAGAATCACGAACAAGAATGGGTTTATGCAAAACATTTCCATTGTTTAACACATTACGAGATTTACGAGCTTTCGAGGAACGAAGAAGGGTCGTTACTAAGTGCCATTCTATTATTAGTATGAAAACGGGATTTACTTGATTAGAAAGCATCTTGATTGTTTGAGCGTATGACCCGCTTTAATAAGCAAATTTTCTAAAGTTTGATTTTATCATTTTATCAAGAATTTCATCAAGAAGAGAATCTTCTCGCTTTTGAAAATCAAGAATCAATTGCTTCTTCTCTTTTCAAGATTAGAAAACATTTCTTTTGTTTAGAAAGTTGGTTATTTAAATCAAATTTCCTTGTTTAAAGATTTAATTTTCAAGTTCAAATTCACATCGAGTGTGTTGTACTTGATTTGCAAAAGTTGTTCTTTAGAAACCAAATTTCGATAACCAATTTCTAATTCGATTCTTTGTTTTACGAAATTCAAAGGCTTTTATGTTCTCCTTGTAACTCTCAAGCTCGGTGGTCAATTTAGCATTCGCGCCTTAACATCGCGATTGACCTTTTAACTTTCTCAATTTCAATGCCACGCTTGTTGATTAATGATTCAAAACACGACGTGTTTCCTCATCGGTCTCGATTTTGTGCCACACGACCTCCACTAGGATCCACATCGGAGTTTGAGTTAGTATTGCTACAACCTCGGATTGTCCGGTATGTATCATAAGTAGGTCTTGGCGTCCACGAATCTTTGTTAAATCATGAGTAAACACATCAAATATGACATTGTTATAGCATGGATCAATGATTGGTACCTCGACATCTGCGTTGGCGTCATAGATGTGAGTGCGTCGAATCGATGTCGTGCTTAGTCTCCTGAAGATTTGCCATGAAGATGCACGCTTGCATTGAGTTCCTCGAGGTCTTCCAATTCATCCACAATAGCAAAAGTCATTTTCCTCAAGACTCAACCAGAACCCCGCTTGCTTATCTGCTAACAAGCGACTTTTGAAGAAAATCACCGCCTTCTTGTGCGGTTTAGTGGGACAGCCTTGCCATGTGACCCACTCCTTGGCAGTTATAGCACGTAACTGATTGCCACGATTCACATTTCCATAATTCCCAACGATCGGAGCTGCAACATTCCCATTCTCGATTTCCCACCGCTCTATTCCCAACATTCTCGACCCATCCGATTACTCGATTCGAACCGCTTTGATTACCCATACGAAATCCAAGAGCATATCCTCGCCGATTCCCAATAACTCAACCATTTGTCTTTGATTACCCGTGTTCACACCCTACGTGCAATTTGCTCGCTATGTAGTGTTTGATGAAATCCTTTGGTTGTTGTTAGTTGGTGTGGAATAGCGACCTCAATGCTTTACCCAAGAATGCAAATGCTTGTGACAAGCTTCTTCTTGTTCCATTTCAAGATCGGTGATTCCTTGTTCACGGTAATGTTGTTGTTCGGTGGATAGTTTTGTTGTTGAGGGATATATTCTTTGCAAGTTGTTGTTAGTGGAAGATGATGAAGGTTGTTGTTGTGTATTCAACCAAAACACTATAGCCAAAGGAACGCTTTGTTTGGACTTATTTGGTCAAGCTTCCAAGCTTATTGAACTTCTAAAAGCTCATAATTTAAATTTTGGGCTTATGATTTAATAACTCATAAGCTCATGTAAACCCAAAATTTTGAGTTTAAAAGCTTTTAAAAGTTCAATAAGCCCATAAGCCAGCCAAATAAGCTTAAGGGGGTGTTTGTTTAAGCTTATATGTGGCTTATGAGCTTATTGGTGTTTTGCTTATAAAACATAAGCCTCAATTTTCCGGCTTATTTGGAGACTTGTGGGCTTATATAATTGTATAATTGTATTGTTATATAACTATAATTAACTTATATACACAAGTCTCCAAATAAGCTGGAAAACTGAAGCTTATGAAATGAATAAGCTTAAACAAACACCCCTAAACAAAACCCCACAAATGCACATCTAAGACATCCTAAAACTTTCATTTTATGAATAATACTACTTAACCGTAAATATAGATCATACAAAACATTATTAACCATAAATACAAAACAAACAGCGACAAAATCATGTAAGTTGTAATAAAAATATGAGGAGATTGAGGAAGTTACCATGGCTACTGAAAGTGGATGAACAGCCGCAAAACACAACAATACTGATTTTAGGTTATCCGATGTCTTATGTTCTCTTTTATTGTTTTGTTTGGGCTTCATTTCCTTTCTCACTGAGCCCAGCTTAAAACACATTTTGGCCCATTTCTTTTGGTTCGGTCAATTTCTTCGCCCAAACTTTGCTAGAACCAATAATTTTACAAAATAAAATTATATATATAGTAATAGGCTTCCGCTTTTTTGTTAGCCCATTCGCCGATTCGCTCCTTTTTCCCGCTCTCTTGTTTTCTTTCTAATAACACGTGTCTTTCAATTTCTACGTGTCGTTATTTTCTTCAACACCCCGGTCCGTATCTCTTCTTCCTTCCAAAAACGAGATAACATATCTCATTATCTCACCGCCTACCATCATCGCAGCTTCGCCTTTGTTCTTCCTCGCTACGCTCGCCTTAGGTAATTGCCGCTTTAATTTTGGGTCTTTCTTCTTATGTATGCGTGGTGTGTTTATGTTACTTTTGTGTTTTTTTGGTTGCTATGTTCCCGTGTGTTGTGGAGTTGGTATAAACCATTAGCAATCGTAATCACAGAGGCTACGTTATAGGAGATGAGAACTAAAAGTGCGGTGTCCGTAGGGAATAGTGGCGGGTACGGGTCGAGGATCGATGTGTTGTTGTTGCGACCTTGGTGTCACCCACGACCGCCCGCTCATCGATGTGTTAGATGATTTAGGTGCTCGGTACGGGTCTTTTTCACAATCGATGATATGTCCGCTGACGCTGCAGTGTTACGAACATGCTCACGGATCTTTTTTCGCGGGCACGCTGCTTGGTACCTTATCCCGCTGTGCGGGTGTTACCGATATGGGTGTTAGGCCGACGGGGGGATAACGATTAGGGAACCTGATCCTATTGTGGTACTGCACCTGCGGGTAGTCATCGCCTCCGGTTCGTGGATTATCCCGTAAGGGAAGAGGAAGCGTCGATGACATATTGCCGGTATCCCGTCATGGTAGGTTGCTTTTCTTTCTGATTTTAAATTTTCGCCATATCTTTATCTTCGTTATATGATTAGTGATTTGTTTTACCGGGCCGACACGACGGTGATCGCGCTTCCGCACAATTGGCGGGTGCTCATGCTATTAGCTATGCTGCTTTCCTTCTTCGTCTGTCGGTATGTTTTGCGCTTTATATCGCTTCCGCTTTTAACATGTCGTTGTATCGCTTTGTTGCATTTATGTGTTTTTATCCTTATTCATCAGAAGCTGGTCGGCCCGTCAATTCTCGCCGCGATCCGCCATATGAATGCCGGTCGCTTGTCGATGTATATATTAACTTATCGCTTGTCTTTTTCTTTTCTCGACGCTTTGTTCGTTACATTTTTCACCCGCGTGATATTTTCACCGTCGCTTCAAGTTCACGATGCTCTCCACTGACCACGCCGGCCGCTCACCGCGCCGCCCATCTCTCCCGCCCGCGTAAGTACTATGCCTCTTGCAGGCCGTGTATATGATCGTAATGTTTTGCTCATTCCCGCCTCTTATCTCATGTTTTTGGTCCAGCCGAATGGCGTGCTCCTGTTTCTGATGCCAATACAACTTCTGTTCAAGTAAACACGCATCGTAGGCTCTGGGTTTCGTTGCACCGCCGCTGTCGTATCGCTTAACACGCACACCGCCCACGTACGTCGGCCTTTTCTTCTATTTGTGGTGTTTCATTGTACTGTATTTTTATGTTTCCCCTTTTATGGTCTGATGACAGATTTCAGCTCGCTTATTTTGTTGTCTTTGTATTTGCGTTGTTTCGTGCAGCGACGACCCGGCCACAACGACTCGCCGCTCCAAAGAAGTTAGTCGATCCCGCTCAAACGTCATGGTATGTGTTAATTTAATATGTTGTATTGGTGTTGCCTTTTTGCGCCGCCACTTTCATCCGATCCCGATTTTATGTCTTTAGGTGCACCATCCACGACACTTCCAGGCCGCATTGTGGTCTGCCGCCATTGCAACGCACTTTTTGGTTTCAAGAGCTGCGAGATGGGGGAGTCCGCTTCCGTAGTATCACCGCTGTTGTATGGGCGGTAGGGTTGTTTTGCAGGACGCACGAGTACCCAATTTATCCGAAACACCTTTTACGCTCTCATTTCATGGATAACATAAGGGCTTATAATTCGATGTTCGCATGACTTATTGGGGCTGAGGTTGACGACTCCATTAACAGAGGTCGGGGCCCGTGACGTGTTTAAAGTCTCGCCGATATATCATCGGATTGGCGGTTTGGTCCTCCCGATGATTGCGATCCGAGGTTCCCCGCAGCTTATGTTTTTGATATCGAAAACGAGGTCCCAAACAAGTTGCAAGATTTTGACGGCGGGAACAACACCGATCCACAAATCGCTCGTGGTTTGATACATTTATCGGATGACCACAACGAATTGGTTCGTATCTTTAGGACAGCCGTGGACTTGATTGTCGCCGGAATATCCCGTAGTTTAAGATTAGGCTATTTGCGGTGGCGGGTACGGCGCAAAAGTTGCTGCGGAGATTTGATAGGGGCTATAGTTTACGAAGGCGGTCCTGACACCGCATGTAGTTTGATGTCGTTATTCACAGCGCGGCCGGGCGATCCGTAGTGGTTAGCAAATTGCACCCGCCTTACATGTCTCGCATTTCCGTGTTGTTTATATACGGGAAGACGGTTTCCATGTTGGTCTCGTGTTGTGGGATGTTACGACTCGCCTATCGATGAGAGAAGAAACTCTCTATGAAGATGTATTACGCTGCATCAACCCATGATCTGTTTCAAAGAATATACTTTATCGACCGCAGAGAGGAGATTGTTTCAACAAGACGTGGTTACGTACCATCAGTAGCGCTGAAGCTTACCACTTAGATTTCATTCGCAAGCACCAGGATGATATCAGGAATGACTACCTTGCCGGGTTGTACGACGCGATTGCGCGTGGTGACAGGAATGGGTCGGCTGGTATGCGTACTATCTTGCCAAGATCCTTTGTTGGTGGGCCGCTTATATGTATAGTCATTATCTAGACGCTTTGGCTATATGTCGTGTCCATGGAAACCCATCTTCTTTATTACGCTCACGCGCAATGTTAAGTGGCTTGAGTCCTAGATTTCATGGAGCGCTTCAAGATTTCACGGTTGTCGGCTGCACCGATGTCCGCTGACCGCGCTTTTGAACAAAAATACATCACCGATTATGCATCTGATTTCGTGCCTTTTGACCGGTCGTCACTGCACGCATCTTTTTTAGCCGCCACTTCATTTATGTACTCATTGCCGCATACTTTACTAATTCCTATATTGTTTTATGTAGTTCTATACACCGTCGAGTTTCGTAAAAGCGGGCTTGCCGCATTGTCATTTGTTGTTGTGGATAGAGAACATTCACGGATTCAAACCAATACGTACATCGATCGTTATGTGTCCGCAGTTACCGAACAGGAATCGATCCGTAGGATATCGATTGTCACCGAATTGATGATGCATGGTCCGCGGTGGTATAGCAAATCCATCGGCCGTGTATGAAAGGAGGGATACGTGTTCGAAAGGATTTCCAAAGTCAGATTGTAATGCTACGCTCAGAGACAAGAAAGGGTATGTCCACTATCGGAGGCGGCACACGGTGTGACGCTAAGCAAAACGCTCACTTGACAACGGTTACGCGGTACCGCATAATATGTCGCCATCGGAAGGTTCTACGCGATATCAACGTGGAATATTGCGAGTGGACAATGTTAATTAAGTACATGCTCAAGTACATTTCTAAGGGTACGGATCGGATAGTTACTCAGACACAAGATCTCTCGGGACGCCCTTCGACGAGTAGAGCGCCATGTTACTACGGATGACGAGATAAAAATTATCTCGATGCATCGATACATCGCCCGCACGAGGCGCTACGCGCGATATTCGGTTTCGACATTCATTATAGAGATCCCCGCATGCATATTAGATGTTCATCTAGAGAATATGCATGGGTCCTCTTCGTAACATCCAAACGTTGGAATCGTTGTTCAAAATCCGAGTAATAAGAAACCACGCTTACACAATGGCTAGATTTTAATGCTCATTCTACTCTTGGCCGTCATCTAACATACTTGCAATTCCTCCGAATTTGTTCGAATAGTACGCCAAAGTATTGGTCGCCGAGATGTAATCTTAATAAGTTCTCATCGGCCGGGTCAGCGATGTCCACCCAAGTGCCGCATGATCTGCTTTATCAAAGACTTTTGCTATGCCACCGTAAAGGTTGCACATCTTTCCCTCGATACGACAAGATGACTACATTTATCCGACAAATAGAGCGCATGTGAAGCGATGGGTTTATTGGTCGGATATGGGAATGGTCATCACTATGGTGGAGGCCACGTTGTCGGCATCAGCAATGAGCTTAGGCGCCTTTTTGTCGATTCTCATTTTTGTGACGCTATGAGCCCTCTCTCTCTCGAATAAACATTGGCGCCTTATGAGCGACGACGCGCCAAGGATACTATCACCGTCCCCGCATATGCCCGAGGTGAGTTTAAACGACGAAGAATTGCGTGGTGGGGTTTGCACGAGCTAGAAGGCATCCTCGCTTTACGGAAATCGCATGATTTCGATTTACGCTTGCCTCCACCATGCTTGATGGCTATCCTTAGTAATAGAACAGTCATGGAAGAGAGGAACCATAATCCAGAAGTCATGTCCGTGAACGGGATGACTTATTGCCGAACCCGAATGCTCAACAACGAAGGCTTTTTGACACGGTCACCGATGCAGTAGCGAATAATAGACAAGAACTAATATTTGTGTACGGCCACGGGGGAACTGGCAAGACGTATGTATGGAAGACTATAATTTACGTCGAGGGCGCATGCACCGCAAGATTGTCCTAGCAGGCATCCTCCCATCGCTTCACTTTGTTACCATCAGCCGCATCGCCCACTCAAGATTCAAGCTACCGCTCGATCTTAAAAACGAATCCATGTGCACCGCCAAGAAACACACTCGCTAGCGATCTTCTTATACTGCATCGATATCATTATCTCGGGACGAGGCACCCATGAGTGAACGCAGATGCTTCAAACTCTTGATAGGACTTTACGTGATCTGCTAGATGCTCCGTTTGATGTGTTTGGCAAAAAATCGGTTATTCTAGGCGGCGACTTTAGGCAAACGCTACCGGTCAAGAAAAAAGGTACCAAGGAGCAGATCATATCTTCTTGCATTACGCAATCTTACCTATGGAAATATTTCAAGGTCCATACCGACAGAGAATATGCGCTGAACAGCCATCCGCGTCGCCGCAATGTAATCAAGATATTAGGATATTTTCTCGGCTACTAGATGTCAGAACGTGTCGCTGGCGCACCGGATGAGATGATCCGGAGAACGCTCAGGATACATATACCGACGCGGTACCGCTTTGTCCGACATCGAAAACTAAGACAAGAACTCATACGCTTTATATACGACGACCATATATTACAAGCACCAACCGCTGAGGCGTTGCAAGAAAGAGCTATAATTTGTCCTAAGAATGACACCGCAGATTTGATAAACGCCGATGTTCTGAAAATGTTGTCTGCTATTGGTCATACTTACGTCAGCAGCGACGAAGCCATACCACGAAGTAATGACGGTGGTGCAACGGAATTGTTATATCCAACGGAGTATCTGAACACATTGTCGTTCTCCGGTATTCCGCCACATAATCTCGAATTGAAAATAGGAGCACCGGTTATGCTGTTGAGAAATTTGAATCTGGTGGGGGGTATGTGTAACGGGACACGCATGATTGTTACGCAGATGCTTGCTAAGGTCATAGAGGCTAGGATTGTCACAGGAACAAGAATTTTACAAAAAGTGTTTCTTCCCCGGATAATGCTATTTAACAGAGACGAACAGCTACCGTTCATATTCAAGAGGAAACAGTTCCCGATCAAAGTTTGCTATGCGATGACTATTAACAAAAGCCAGGGCCAGTCTCTGAATAGGATAGGCATCTATCTCCCCGAACCAATATTTGGGCATGGGCAGCTGTACGTGGCACTTTCACGAGCCACGTCTCCTGAAGGGCTAAGGATTTTGGTTGGCGATCAACCAAACAGTCCGTGCATAAAAAACATCGCATAGAGATTTCTTACAAAACATTCTCGTAAATGAGGTTTTGTTCATAACAAACGCGATATTGTCCTATGTTTTTTCCTATCGTCTCCGTATGATAGTAGTATACTAGGAGTTCCTGCTATATACATTGTCGCATGTTTAATCTATGTATCTTTCAAATACATATACTGCCTTTCTTTACTTTGTCAAGACTTGGTTTAGCAACCATATCTACAGATTTCCTAGGCTACCTTCGACACCTGTATGCTTACCTTTACATAGGAGGTTACGACTTTAGGACACCCATTATAATACTAACAATATACATGCTTCTTAGTCATCTTCCTATTTTTAGTCAGACGCAGATCCGCACAAGGGAAAACATGCCTCTATTTGCACCAACCCAATGACGTGTGGTTTCGCTGCACTATGTCCATGTACTTAGACGCAGCTTTAAGATGCGTACTAAGGTTTCCGTGACCGCAGATCAATTGCTACACAAACGCATTATATGCGCCTTCAGATGTTATAACAATATGGTTTCCGTATTAAGGTAAACATATACTATGACCTCTCTCCAAAGACTCACCGTACCACTATTACATGCACATTGTCATCTTGCATTTGTATCACTCATGTGTTGGAACTTTCTCGTTATTTTATTTTCGCCATTGGCTACGCCGATTTTCACGACCATCACTTTGTGTGCGTGAAAATGTCAACGAGCCATGATCCGTGGCGTCATAAACCGCAGTAAAAACCCGCTGATCCGTTGAGGTAATAGCGTTGGAAATATGAAGCCGCTTGACATTGGAAAAGTCGTTCGTGTCAAAGTATATCGAAAATGGACAAATATCTCGTCATGGTGCAAAACCAGAAGCCTTAACCTTCATTTTGCTTGATCGATGGTAATATATACGCACTCCACTTTATTCGTGACGCTTATGGATTAAAGTCAGCCACTAACAAAGTAGACCGCTTATTTTCTGTGGGGAGCAATCCAGCAAATGTCGAATCTCGAACGCAATCGCTTCGAGAACACTCTCCAAATAGGCTCCGCATATACAATAACCGGCGGTTTGCAAGATGCTAGAAAGTGGATGCAAACTCTTCCAAACAACTTCAGACTCGATGCTTGGAAAATTAACCATGTCCAGCCATTTTCCGATGCCCATTTCCCGCCATCACTTTAACTTTGCGCTTATACGATGAGTCGCTGCTGCAGCGCATCGCAATGATGTCATCTTAACAGTATGAAAATCAAGATAACTAATACATCGCGCTTACATGTTCTCACAACACATTCTTAACGCCAGATTACATTGGTCACGTGTTCCATGTAGGCGACCGCGCCACTGGAGTTGGCAACCGCCGACCGGTGACATGGAGAGACATCATTCTCCGAAACTTGGAGTAACCGATAACTATTCATGTTCATGCCCACTATGTTTAGGTGAACAACAACTAATTCATTTGCTTTCATACAGGGGAAACATTGTGCGCTTCACTCTTTGGAATGAAAAGCACGGGACTTCGACACAGATGCTTACGAGAAGGAGCCAAAGCCAACGGTCATGGTCGTTAGCTCTTGCTGGGTCAGAACATACGGAGGTAATATCATTGTCATCCACTGTACTTTCTCTTACTTACGGATAACTTATTCTGAACGCCATAGTCAATTGGACAGGATTGCAACTATCGAGTACTGTTGCAACCTCCTATTATTTGAACCCAGCGATTCCGGAAAATGAGTACATACTCAGCATGTAAGCCACGCTTTTGTACAATAGTTTTGCATTAACAATAGCCCCTGACTCTATTGATTGTCACGCTTTTTAAACATTACCTGCTGTGCTTCCATTTTCTCAACCATGCTAATCCATATATGCTTCTTTCTCAGGTATGGTGAACTCCTTGCACCACCGGTGATACAAAATGTTCGAACCCAACGATATGACGACATCGAGCAGGAAAAGCTAAGAAATAGGACGACGGTAGACGAGTTGCTCCGTGAAGATCCGTGCAACCAAACGGTCAGCCTCTTACCTTATGCAAAAAATAAAGTACACAGAAAACAGGCTAAATGATTCGTTATCTTATCAGAATGTTAGGTTCATAGTTGTCGCGACCATCACGCATGTGCGCGCCGGAAGACCATGGTAGGTGCACAGACTGTCGACACAAAATCTTTGAAGATCGTCTTCACGGCCACTGCAAACAACCAGAGCCCGGAGAACCAAAAGACTACAGGTCAGCACTTTGTTCCCTCGATTTCAATGTCACTAGCAGTGGAACCTGTCACAGTCTCACACCCGCATCCATATCATTATCTCATAATTGCTCCGCTTTATTCCAAATATTGCTTGTAATGCCTATTGTCGATGAAACCGACCATCGATACTAACGTGCTTTAGCAACGAGGCACATTCTTTGGTCACCGATCGCAATAAGGTTGTATCGGAAGACACACCGACCGTATACATTGCCTCCGGTCCTCAATGAGCTTCAAGGAACAACGCATCTGTTTCAATTGCACTTTGCATCGGAATCGACCAAGGAGAATCCAGTCTACAGACTAGACACGGTTATGGAAAGTGGCCAACACTTGCTACCAGTACCTCCACATGAAGAGGCCATTGAGCAACCATTTATGGAACCTGCAAATGAGGTAGTTTGTGTAACCGGTCCTGGAGATGAGGCAGAAACAGCTGGTGAAGCTGCTGTGTCGACGGACGCTCATCCAGTTACACCTCTTGCATCCAATATTCTCCCAGACGGCTGACGCCGCCACGCAGGCCACTCCGAAGGCCCACACCACTATTCGCTACACCACCTTCGGTGAAATCTTCAAGTATCGGATCGTTACCATAGGGACCAGCTCGGCGCAAGAAGGCACCGCAAAATATAGCAGCCAAAGCAACTGCTCGTAGGCGCCATCAAATCGAGCCGATAGACCACCACGCACGATTGCTAAAAAAAGCAGACAAGAATAGCATTGCTGGCATGTTACGATTGTTACCCACCTCAGCGACTTAACCTTAGCAATAATAATTTTGCTGCGAGTAATGAGCCTGTGTAAATTACCGCAGTCTACCACTTTGCATAATGACTCCTTTTATATGTAACAAAAAACTATAGCACTGTCATTGCACAATGCAATTTTGATAATCTAGAATGTAAATTAATATAAATTACGTGTCCGAATTAAACACAAATGTACTAAGTCAGAGCTATAGCACATGCATCGGCCTTTTAAAACACAAACAAAAGCCCTACAATTTACAAAAGAATATATATTTTCGCTTACGTAAATACTGTGAGGACCTTAGTTTTATCAACCTTATCACAAACCCAACACAAATACCACGTTAACACAAACAACACAAACACAAACGTTATGCTTAGAAATAAGGAAGAGAAAGATGAGATGGTGACTTGAATGATATAGAATCCGTGTATGATGTGAGAAAAGATAAACACAAGATGTTGTATATTCAATAAAGAAAACACACACACACACACACTACTACACACCCTCAAATGACCATTTGAGGGGTATTTATAGTACTAGAGATTTGTTGCCCTAAAGGCTTTCTATGGGCTTTTCGGGACTTGATTGGGCTTGGGATGCTTAAGCTTATACAAGGCTTAGCATATGCGTAACATTTAACCAATTAGATTAGCCCACCCACGAGCCCGCTGACTATTCTATCACGATATCTAACACACATTACAAAGTTCCTAAACGTGAATGACCATCACTTCTAATAAAACAATTAAGGCAATAATCTCCCCAAAGGGTGGTCATTCAAAAGATGCTCCACTTGATTAGGTCTTTACTTTTCTCGAGCAAGAACTTTGTGTGTAGATATTGAATAGTCTTGTTTCTTTGTTCCTTTATGCTTTGTGATCAGATAATGTGGTTGTCTGCCATTGTCAACTTCGTTGGTTAGGTGTCTCCACGTCTTTCTCCACCTCTTTCTCCACCATGCTCACACTTCTATTTGTCTTTTGGTTACCAATGATGAAGTTCTCGATTCTTTACACTTTGTAGATTCTTTGACATTGACGAAGAATCATCTCCTTTGATTATGATGAGAACTTTCATGTGTTGTTGGTATGAGCATGTGGCAAGTCTGCGACGATCCATCCGCCTCCGAGCTTCCATAAGAAGAAAACATAAAACATTGTTAGTAATAAGCGGATTCCGCACTTACAAGTTTGAATTTCGAGGGTGTTAACAAAGATAGTGTGAAACACATCTTTAATTCTCACGAGGCCGCCTCGAACCTGAGTCCCACAAGTGAGATAACGCGATGTACCAAATACACCTATAGCTCGGATGAGTCATTGAGGTACACCAAGCATCACCCCACGATCAGACCGTTTGAGACACACTAAGCGTAATCCACGGGAGTTACCGGTGACTGCCGTCGGTACTTGATGTTGACCACGGCGTGAGTTTCCATTCAATCATCAAGATCACGTATGAAACTTCTCATAAATGTTCGGCAGATTGCTAAGACCGTAGGACTCTAGAATATATCACTTGTGTCCTTATTGATGAACAACAAGCGATGTCATGTCAAGTGTTCCTATGAGATCTTTTGATGAATCTCGTGGCTCTAGACTCAATAGTGCATTTTGGTTTTCCCGAGCGGAGACTAGGGAGAGGTCTCCTTCTTCAATACCAACGATCTCAAGAGAAAGTCGATAGATTATGTAGGGTTCCCATGAGAATGAAACAAATCCTTTTAAGAGGAATTGAGTGGCTAGAAGGTTTAGTGCAGTGTGTCACCGGGTCCATGACGCCTTGGTCTTCAATACCGGTGTCATCTAGTGACAACCAAGAGATATGTATTGAACCCGGTTTCGCCCTAAGGTTGAATATGGAGGGCTATTTCTTTTCACCCTTTCTTTTACATTTCTTTTTAATTCTTCAACCCTTCTTTCTCCTTTCTCACATTAATCCTTTTTCAATCATTCCTAAGGACTTCTAATACAAACTATTTGTGATGTCCTTGGTAGATCCCTCCGCTCATGCGGATCATAGGACAATTTCCTATCCTTAGTCACTTTATAACCCATGATTGTCCTATTGTTGCCATAAAACCGTTTTTCTTGAAAATCTCTCGGAGTGTTTATAATTGAAAACATGTTTGAGACACTCCGAGAGTTTTATATTTTAGAAACACTCCCTTCACATGTGCTCATAAGATTTAACAAACCGCACATAGAGGGTAGAGTTCGTGACTTTTGAATTGATCGACTTTAAATGAACTAGACCGATTCGAGACACGCTTACATCACTAGAGAACTAGCTTGAAATTATTACCCGTCCCGGTCAAGTCCATAGAAAGTTTCTCGAGATGGTACATGATTGCTCGTCAATTCATTGGTTCCGTCTGAGTCGAGCTCATTATGAGATTCAAACCACGATCATTAATCATTTTGATCACATTTTAATCGTGTCTCCTCCCCCTCAAAAATAGCATATTCGTGATATTTTTTATATCGACGGATTAAAACATTTTAGAATCGATGGGAGACAAACGGATTTGATTTAAGCATGAATTTGGAACATTTTGTTTTTATACCCCCTTTAATAAAGCATATTCAATTAAAGGGTTTTAGAGGAGTTATCTTGAGCAC
The DNA here is from genome assembly GCA_022545495.1 of Chrysanthemum lavandulifolium. Taxonomy (NCBI): domain Eukaryota; kingdom Viridiplantae; phylum Streptophyta; class Magnoliopsida; order Asterales; family Asteraceae; genus Chrysanthemum; species Chrysanthemum lavandulifolium. The sequence goes on from CM040238.1 coordinate 21,463,701, forward strand.
AAAATATTTGAAAGATTTTGAAAATCTTTTGAACAATCTTGAAAACATGCTCAAGATGATGATGATTTTCACCATTTTTAAATGTAGTGCACTCATGCGTATACTTGGTTTTTCTTTAAAAGCACGAGTTTTGATCCAAAATAATTAAAAGTCATCATTTTGGTCCCGGTTTCGCATCGATGTATACGAAAGCCATTTTATGAAGAAATTTTGAGAAACGACATGTTTTAGAAAACAAATAAAGAACTCTCGCCAATCATCCGTATATGCCCGTGATTATTGTTGAATGACATTTCTAGAAACGCATGTAATATCGATTATACAAGAGACATGTTGTGAGAATAATATTTTGGATTTTTGATTTTCTATTGTTTTGTATTTTTGAAAGTTTTATATTTTTATATTTTGCTTTTGATGGTTTTTCAAATTTTGTATTTTGTTTTTCAAAAATATTTACAATAAGCTTTTTGGAAAATCATTTTCAAGAAGATTTGAGAAGACGTTCTAACTCCTCGGGGTTAGGCCAGATTCCAATTCGTCGAACTAAATACTCAAACCTTTCTTTTGGAAGGGCTTTAGTTAATAGATCGGCGAGTTGGTAATCGATCTTCACGAAGAATAATTCAACAGCACCATTTTCGACGTACTCTTTGATGAAATGATAACGACTCGATATGCTTAGTCTTTGAGTGATGAACAAGATTGCATGATATGGCTATGGCACTTTTCGGTCACAATACATAGGTATTTTATCGAAAGTAAAGCCATAATCCGTGAGTCAGGTTCTCATCCATAGAACTTGAGCACAACACGCAGACAGAGACACATACTCCTTCAATGATTGATAGTGCAAAGGCAATCTTGTTTCTTTGAAGACCGACTTTACTAACTTTTCTCCCAAAATTGTGCTCCTCCGGATGTACTTTTGTCAGAACTTGATCACCGCGGGTCCGCATCCGAAAAGGCAATTAGATCAACCGGATTCCTTCGGATACCAAAGTCCCATGTGAATGGATGTCTTCGTGCACCGAAGATCCGCTTAACCTCTTTGAGGTGCGAGTCGGTAGGCTTTGCTCGAACCGTGCTAATAAGCAAACAAAGAAATGAATATCCGGTCGACTAGCGTAAGATACATGAGAGAACCAATCATGCTCGATATTTCTTCGGATCAATAGGTTTCCCAAACAAATCGGCTCTAATTTTGGTGAAGTTACCATTGGTGTTCGACCGAGTCACGCTTATCCATACCATGATTTTTCAAAATCTCGCTTGTGTATTTAGCTTGATTTATAAAAATTCCACGTGGGACCGATGTATTTGTAAACTAAGAAAGAATTTTAGTTCCCCAACATGGACATTTCAAATTTGCTTTTCATGAGATTTTCAAAATGTTTTGAAAGATTCGGATTAGTGGACCCAAAATGATGTCGCCCACGTAAATCAACAATCAAAATGTCGTTTTGCATTTTGTGTAAACAAGGTAGGATCAACTGTTCCTTTGGTGAAATTGTTTTGGATAAGGAAAGAGGATTAGTCATACCACGCCCTTGAGCTTGTTTTAAACCATAGATTGCCTTTTGAGTTTGTAGACGTAGTCCGGATGTTCCATGTCTATGAAGCCTTCTCGTCGACTCACGTACACTTCTTCTTTCGTAGTTCCATTCAAGAACGCGTCTTAATGTCCATCCGATACACCGTGATGTTTTTGTGAGTGCATAGGCCAAGAATATCCTGATCGCTTCTAGTCTAGCTACCGCCGAATGACTCTTCAAAGTCTATTCCTTCCTCTTGTCTGTATCCTTTGGCCACAAGACGAGCTTTGTTGCGAATAACGATCATCTCTTCATCCCTTTTGTTCTTCCATAACCATTTGAGATCAATGACACGAATGTCAATTGGTCTTGGAACCATTTCCCAAGAGTCATGAAGACGGTATTGAGAAGTTCCTCCCGCATCGCTTCTATCCATGCGGGTTCCGCCATTGCCTCGCGAATGTTCTTGGCTCTATATTGCTAATTGAGCAAAGGTAAATGCACAAGTCGCAATCGGTGGCAAGTTGACGCCTCGTCTGAATCGGCCTTGAAGGTTCACCAATAACTTGTTCAATTGGGTGGTCTTTTGTCCACTTCGTAGTAGAAGGATACCGCTGGTTATACGTATGCGAGTTAGATGGTTCTCGTAAGCTTGAAGAAGATTCACCGATTCCGTAGCAAACGGGTTTTCAAATAAGTCTTCATCTAACGTTGCATCGCTTCGGTTTTGGTTTTGCTCATCAACCGGTAGAACGGGTGCAATAACCGTAGTAGATGTAGATGATGTTGATGGAGTTGGTGCATTGGTTTCGACCGCTGATGATGCATCTTCCGTTGGTGGTGGAGGATGATTTTGAGCGGGTGCAATGGAATGATGGTTTGATGCATTTGTCAAGTTCCACCATAGTATTCATCGAACATTAACTCAAAGAAATTCTCCCATTCTTGTTCTTTCGGATTGTCAAACGAAGTTGATTGAGCTCTTTGAGGTACGAGTCCCGAATCGATGTGTCCAAGCATCGGTTTAGTGCGGGTTCTAGAGCGAGTCTCTCGAAGCCATTTGTGAAAGTTCATCAAATTCACATTCATCGCTCCATGATCCTCCTTAGCCTTCATTATACACCACAATGCCTCGAGTTATCTCAATATCCAATGAAGATTCCAATATCACCTTTACTTTCGCTTTTCCAAGATCTTCTCTGTCGTTCGTAGGATAGCACAAAGCGCCAAACACGTGAAAGTAAGAGATATCCGGTTTTACGTTGTTCACTATTTCATATGGGGTTCATTGTTCACTATTTCATATGGGGTTTTATTGAATCTTGAGTGAAACAAGCAAGGGCAACAAAGATCGCCCCATAGAAATAACGGTGCACTAGAATAGATTAGCATCGTCTGAGCAGCTTCCACAAGAGTTCTATTTCTTCTTTCAACTACCCCATTATGCTGGAGTTCTAACGGTGATGTCCGATGAGTAATTCCAACATCTTCAAAATAAGCTCTTAACTCCCGATTTGTGAATTCAAGGTCACGTTCTCGTTCTTACAACCCCACCGAGTTTGAAGAAGTACTTGAATGCGTTCGTAAAGGTGATGATGATGCCCGGTGCTTCGCTTTTGATCTCGAAACTTAACCCATGTATATCTCGAATAATCATCGATTTATAACAAGAATATACTTTTCCCATTAATGCTTTCAACTCTCATTGGGCCACATAAGTCCATGTGCAACATATGCAACTTTGCTTCCGAACTAGGTACGGTTTTGGGTTTATATGATGCTCTTTTGCTTTTTCCTTGTTCGCATGATGGACATAAGTGATCCTGGTGTATTTGAACTTTGGAAGTCCATTGACGATGTTGTCTTTGGCAAGATTGTTGATGGTGTCAAAATTGAGATGGATAACCTTCATGCCACAACCGGGATCGTGTTCCGGATGCTCGTGTCATAAGACATATTGGTGATGAAGAGGCCATTTGGTTGATGTCAATAGCATACAAGTTTGTATCACGATTCCCGCTAAGAGATCGATGCCATCCAAGTTTCTAACGAAGCAAGCATTTTTCCTAAAAGCAACCTCTAAATCAGATCACAGAGTTGCCGATCGAGAACAAATTGTGTCCCAACCTTTGGACATAGTAAACCCGAGTGATCAAATAATTTCGAAGGTAGATCTCCATAACCCATGATAGTCGCTACATGATCATTTCAAACGTCACGGTTCCCATGAATTTCCGATTTAAATTGATCGCAGCTTCAGATTCCCATCATGTGCTTGGAGCAACCCGAGTCGACGATCCAAAGACATATTTCGATAACCCGCCAATCACGTAAGAAGAAGAGTTTGGAAACCGTTTTGATTTTGGTTCCTTTGGGTTAGAGGTAAAATCGATCACACTCATAGAAGTCATCTATTGGTAAGACAGTGCATTACTCATTCTACCATTCTCGAGTGTGAAAGTTCTACCCGTGGGTTTCAAATGTCATCCCTAAAGTAAACATTATGCTCACTATCAAGAGTGTAAAGCCTAAGTCTCGCGACTAGTCTTCCTATTCTTTTAGCATAAGTTCTTTTGGGAACATTCTTCTTAACAGCTTAACAATCTCATTCTTAGAAACACAATCATCATGAACATTAGTTAAAGATTTCGTGCGCTTAAACAAACAGATTCAACAGATTCATTAAACTTAGCAGATTTCATAGGTTCATTACATTCTGATGAAATGTCTTTCTTATTACAAAGCGGTAAATTCCTATGGTGTTCTTCTACTTTCTTCTCTTTATTCAAGCGACTACTCTTAGAGGCAAGCGAGACTCTATTGTTCCTTGAATTGCTCTTAGGCTTTAGTCTCGCTGCTCCTAGAGGTGCTTCCTAGTCCCTGTAGAAGGTAGGCACACTCATTAGGATTCACAATCTTATCTAGAGAAGTGGTTTCATTTTCCTAGTCTCTTTAGAGTGCTTTTCTAAACTTATGTCGTTTGTTCCATATGCTTTAGATGTGGAGGCGGGCATTAGTGGTACTCATCTTAAAAAGGCCAGGAGCTAAAACTTTGGTTTCTCAATAACCGCTTTTCCCTTATCAACATTTTGTTAAGGTAGGTGGTGGAGGACTGGTTTTGATGAAACATTTTCTCATTGACTTTTGGAGGAGGCATAGAAATGTATATTTTGGTTTAAAACCGGTTTGGGAACATTTTCTTTCTCCTCGATCAATGGTTTTGTAATCACGCTTCCACTACCTTTCTTTTTGACTTTCCACCGAGCCTCAAAAGATCATTTTTCGCTTTCATGTCATTGTAGGCACGCCATACGACGCTTGTCATACTTGCATTCCTCGCTTTTTGATCAAGTTGTTTAAAATATGAGACATTTTCTTTTCAATTTTTCAAGAGATTTTTCATATTTTGAAACAATTTGAGGTCTCGACCGAGTCTTTCATGATCTTCAATGTAATATGTTTGCAAAATGATGGACATAATATCAAGAGTCGAACATCTTCAAGAGAGAGTCATTTAAATTTTCCAAAACTTTGATTTGTTCAACACAGTCATTAGCTTGCTTTACCAGGATTTATGGTCCTTGACAAAGTCATTGTTTCTTTCAAAAATGCTTGTTCAAATGAATTACCCTTGCACCGATGGCAATCACCGAGGGCAATTTGAGTTTCAAAAACTTTCTTTGTTCGATGTCAAAACTAGAGAACCAGTTGTTAGGTGTAATAGTGGTTTTAGTTTTAACGAAGGTCTTGAAGATCCACAATTCTAGTTTCACATTGTCTAAAATACTTCTCGCATCACTTGTGTTAAAAGGATTGTTTGAAGACATTTGTTCAATGTTCGAAGAGAATTTGAGACAACAACCGGTTTTGAAACATATTTTGAAGCGGTGTTGACTCTTTGTTTGAAACACTTGTTGTGATGGAGAACTTTGACTTTTCTTTTTGATTAACAAAAGTAATTCCGTTAATTTTGTTCTATTTGTTATAATCAATAGGTTTGATTTACGGATTCTTTTGTTTCATTTTTGATCTACTCTCCTCGATAGTTCCAACGCTTCAAGAGAATCACGAACGAGAATGGGTTTATGCAAAACATTTCCATTGTTTAACACATTCGAGATTTCGAGCTTTCTTGAGGAACGAAGAAGGTCGTTACTAAGTGCCATTCTATTATTAGTATGAAAACGCGGATTTACTTGATTAGAAAGCATCTTGATTGTTTGAGCGTAATGACCCGCTTTAATAAGCAAATTTTCTAAAGTTTGATTTTATCATTTTATCAAGAATTTCATCAAGAAGAGAATCTTCTCGCTTTGAAAAATCAAGAATCAATTGCTTCTTCTCTTTTCAAGATTAGAAAACATTTCTTTTGTTTAGAAAGTTGGTTATTTAAATCAAATTTCCTTGTTTAAAGATTTAATTTTCAAGTTCAAATTCACATCGAGTGTGTTGTACTTGATTTGCAAAAGTTGTTCTTTAGAAACCAAATTTCGATAACCAATTTCTAATTCGATTCTTTGTTTTCTCGAAATTCAAAGGCTTTTGCTCTCCTTGTAACTCTCAAGCTCGGCGTCAATTTAGCATTCGCGCCTTAACATCGCGATTGACCTTTTAACTTTCTCAATTTCAATGCCACGCTTGTTGATTAATGATTCAAAATCGCGTGTTTCCTCATCGCCTCGAAGATTTTGTGCCACACGCCTCCACTAGGATCCACATCCGGGTTTCGAGTTAGTATTGCTACAACTCGGATTGTCCGGTATGTATCATAAGTAGGTGTTGGCGTCGCGCACGTCGTTCGTCATGAGTAAACACATCAAATATGACATTGTTATAGCATGGATCAATGATTGGTACCTCGACATCTGCGTTGGCGTCATAGAGAGGAGGTGCGTCGTAATCGATGTCGTACTTAGTCTCCTCAAGATTTGCCATGAAGATGCGGTTTGCATTGAGTTCCTCGAGGTCTTCCAATTCATCCACAATAGCAAAAGTCATTTTCCTCAAGACTCAACCAGAACCCCGCTTCTTGCTTATCGCTAACAAAGCAGTCAAGAAAATCACCGCCTTCTTGTGCGGTTTAGTGGGACGCTTTCTTGCCATGTGACCCACTCCTTGACAGCTATAGCACGTAACTCGATTGCCTCGATTCACATTTCCATAATTCCCAACGATCGGGCTGCAACATTCCATTCGATTTCCCACCGCTCTATTCCCAACATTCGACCCATCCGATTACGATTCGAACCGCTGACACCCATGCGAAATCCAAGAGTATATCCTCGCGATTCCCAATAACTCCAACCATTTGTCTTTGATTACCCGTGTTCACACCCTACTGCAATTTGCTGCTGCGGTGTTTGATGAAACCTTTGGTTGTTGTTAGTTGGTGTGAATAGCGACCTCAATGCTTTACCCAAGAATGCAAATGCTTGACAAAGCTTCTTGTTCCATTTCAAGATCGGTGATTCCTTGTTCCCGGTAATGTTGTTGTTCGGTGGATAGTTTTGTTGTTGAGGGATATATTGTCGCAAGTTGTTGTTAGTGGAAGATGATGAAGGTTGTTGTTGTGTATTCACCGAGTTTGAGTCTTTGCAATGAGTGCCAATGGATCATGATTCTTTGCTAATCTTTCTTGCCCGACTTCATTCACTTGACATTTTGTTTGAGAAAATCGTTGAGTTGATCAAAGTTCACTTGATGTAAGTCTTTTGTTTGGTTGACAATAGTGACATATCGTCCCCATTCTTCCGGTAGATTGTTCAAGAACTTGATGTTGCTCACGATAGTTCGGGTGTCAACTTGTTTCGATTAGCTCATTCATTAAAGTGCAAAACCTACCATAGTAGGATTCAATGGATTCTCCCGAGTAGATGTAAACTTCTCCCAAGCGCTAGCAACTTGTTCTCTCGTGTCTTGTTGACCAATTTCTTCCATGACAAAGTCGCCTAACACGTTCCCACATATCGAAAGCAGCTTCACAACCGCTCACAAAGAAGAAAGATGTCTCTTGGTAAACCCGTTGGATAATATGAATTGCCATGTCATCCGCTCGACTTTCTTCTCGATCCTCTTGAGTATTCCGATTCTTTTGAAGACGAAAAAATGGTGGGGTGGGAGGTGTTGCATCAAGATTTGTGGTCTTGGACTTGTCGAGGTATGAAGGGTCCATCCCGAATGGATTTGATCATCAATTTTCCATTAGGTTTTGTCTTGATGTAACGAAGCATTCGACTTGTCCATTGAAGATAACCACCTTTTCCAACATAGGAGGACGGTTTTCGGCACCGGCCGCATGAATGTCTTGTTGAGTTGCCATTGATGAAGGTATGATCCGATAAAGTTGATGTAGGATCGATTCAACGATAGAGGAGTTGTGGTTGATGAATATTAAGCTCGGTTGAGGTGATTCCAAAGTCGTACTCAGAACCTTGGTTCTTAAAAAATTTACTTAAACTTTGAAATTCACTATAAAAATCAATTCTAAGGTCGTATGAAAAATTTGAGTTATGACAATTTTGACGCCAAATTTGACCCGAAAATTTGAATTTAGGCCCAAAATTTGAATTTTGACCAAAATTTTCACAGCTTAAACCCAAATTTGAATCTCGCGTAAAATTGAACGTTTAGTCTCCTCAAAATTTAAATTTTACTCAAGTTTTCCGCCAAAAACTCTTTTAAAAAAAAAAAAACCTTATGCGTAGAAAGAGCTTAGGCGAGAAACAGAAGTTACGAGTAGGATATGGTTATGAGTAGACGAGGCTTATGCGTAGGATCTTAAGCGTGGGATCTTAGGCGAGGATCTTAGGCGAGGGAAATTCTTATCGTCACAAGATTCTTCACGCGTAACCTTAGGCTTATGCGTAGACAAAAGTTACTCGTAAACCTTACGCGTAATTTTGAAGTTATGCGTAGAGTTACTCGTAAGCTTTTAGCTTATGCGTAGACTATGGTTAAGAACCAAAATCCTTTACACCGTCACAAAGTAAGGGATATCCACAAGTCGAAGTGTTCCACACACTTATCCAAGTGAGGAAGCACCGAGTAATGCTTATAGCACGAAGATTCTTCACCAAAAGTTACGAGTAGAAAACTAGGGTTTTGACTTTTGACTTCTACCGTAAGAAATTTCCAACGATTCAAATGATTTCTTTTACCCGATAGCCTTAAAAACACTCGAATAACCCAAAATGTTGACCTTTTCACCCAAAGTGCATAGAAAAGTTACGAGTAGAAATGACCAATAAACCAAATACGAGCTTAAAATGAAGAAAAACACGTAAAGCTTGAACTTTTGCAAAAACTGAAACTTTAGCACCAAATAAACCTTAAACCACAAGAATCTTGAATTTTGAGTGCAAAATTAAAGTTTTAAGCGTGATGATCCACAAGAAACCGTCAAGTTTTATCACGCAAGTCCGCCACTTGTGAATGACAGACCGTAACAAACTTAAAACAGCTCAAGCACGAATGCAATGAAGATCAGGAGAGTATAGTGTTTCCCCAGGTCGTTAAGTCCCAACGAGTTGTGCGAGAATAGTCAAACATGTAGTGATCGCGAGATTTGAACGGGAAAGGAGATTGTGGTTGATCTATACCTAAAGAGAAAGCCCATAAACCACAGGGGCTTAAATGCAAATTAAAGAAAGTTAAAAAGATAAAATCTATTAAATAAACGCTATCACTATATTTAAAATGATGAACGTTTAAAACCTAAAACTTACGTTTTAAAACAAAATTACGTAAACGTACAAATAAAAACGTGAAACTTATATAATATAAATCCTAAAAATATGAAAAATACATTTTCACAATCCTAATGATAAAAGAAAATATTTGGAAAAAGAAAATTATTTTTATAACTAATTATCTAATTATTATTAATTAAAACTATTTTTAATTATTTAATAATTACCTAAAATGCAAGAAATTAGGAAATAAAGCTAGAAAAATGAAATTATGAAATGGAAAAGTCTAAAATAACAAACTAGAATTTTCAAAACTATTTTTGTATTTTTCTCGATTATTTTTCTATTTTCTATGAATTTTAAACTATTAAAACTAATTAAAATATTTAAAATACAAATTTAACTAAGAAAAATATGGAAAAATATGTTTTGGCTTTTATATTTATCTTAACTGAATAAAATGAAAATTATTTTTTGAGACTTTTCTTAATTATTTGTATTAAATGCTATTTAAAAGTACTTAAAAACTAGTTTAAATTAAGAAAATTAGCAAAACACCTTAGAAAAATCTGAAAATTTCAGGAAAAGTCTAAAATAATATGGAGAATCTATGAAAAATGGAAAAACATGGGGTTGCTTAGAGGAATATGCAACTGATGTGCCAAGTGCTTATAAATAAGCACTTGGATAAGCCAAAACCACACCAAATGGTACCAAACTGATACAGAGGCAACAATAAGCTAAAAGAGCTAACATTCAATAGAAAACAACAAGCCAAAAACACAGGAATGCAAATTACCAAGATTTGAGGAAATTGAGCAATTGAACTAAAACAGTTAAGGGGTACCAAGTTTAAGCTATTGCACAAGCTTCAAAATAAGCTAAAAAGGAAAACCAACAATTTGGACTTGGAGAAGACCTGGTTGACTATCAATAAACCCAAGAATCAGGCCTAGGTGAGCCAAGGTGACCCCTACACAAGCTCTGCAATTCCCTGAGAAAACTCAAAGATCTGGCGAGTTCTCGATTGTGGCAATTAAGCCATTTTGACAGCTTATTAGAGGCTTATAGAAATTCACAAAATTATAAAAATGACACAAAGAAACTATAGCAGTGGAAGTTTATAAAGCAACAGGTTTCATTTTATTTGACCCATAAATGAATCAAAGAAAATTCTTCTCATTTGAGCCAAAACTGAGTTTTCAGTATTTGACTTTTGATAAAAAACATGGACAGTTGACTATATTGGATTTTAATCATGATTTGTGAACTGAGAATGATGTTTTAAGGTAGATTGATACTACTGCAATTTATATCTATGTATGTTAAACACAAAATAAGTGTTGGCTTATGGAAAATCCAACGATGAAGAATTAAACATGGATAAAAGGCAATTTTGACTTTTATGATATGCAGCACAAAATAAAGACTCAAATGAGTTCAAACTACTTATATTGAGGTTGAATATGCAGATTACTGCAAGTTCACAAAAGACTCAATCTCGATTTTGATACTAATCCAAACACACTTGTTTCCACCGATATGCAATTAAATCCAAACTAAGCGATAAACTAACTTTAGCGGACACTTCAAATGAGTTTAACAATCCTAAATACAACTTAATAACTAAGTTTCAACTATTTAAAACTAGAAATACCAGTACACAAAAAATCAAAACCGACATTGAAATGGAGATGAGATTTCTTACTCACATGCATCCAATTAGTTGCAGGCTAAAACCGCACCCATAACTCGCTATTCTACTTCATTTCCAACCCAAAATCAAGTCCCGTGATCCACCCATTTCATCACCATTTCCAATGTTTGGCCTAGTTTGACTTTCATTGACCAAGAACCAAATCGCTTGAAACGATTTTCAAGCTTGCCAAAAGCTTTAACAAGCTTAATTAAACATGTTTGAGCTTAAAATGGAGCTAATAAAGGCTTGTTCATAAGAAAATAAACCGAATTTTCAACAATGGCGGAAAATATGAATTTGCATGAAACCTTGAAATTGAAGATTGAATTGAGTTCTAATGACCAAGAGGCCTGTGTTTAATACATTAAAACTTGAAATTACATAAACAAAACACTAATTGAGATAACTAAAGAAAAACGACATACTTAAAAAATTTAAAAACTAACTACTACTGTTTCTGGCTTTCTCTTCCTTCTTTTATAGCCAAAAGCTCTCCACGTGTCCTTTAGAGTGAATCCCACCACTTTTCCTGGCCAATGGGAGAGTTTTGTGAGATTTGGCCAATTTATCCTTTTGGAAAAGTGGTTTTGACCATCTGCTGACTTAGGCCGCAACTAGGGGGTAGACAGTGTGATGTCGAGGGAGTCGAGGGAAGGTGATAAGGTGATGGGAGAGGTATTGGGAGAAGCGAGAGGTGTTGCAGCACAAGTTGGGAAGAAAACACAAGTGGAGGAAAAGCGGTCAAGGGTGGTTTGACCGGTGGTTTGACTGCTGACCGAGGTCCAAAATAGTTTGTGACAGGGGTTCAAAACAAAGTTAAAGGCGGTCAATTCATATTTTGACAAGGCTTGGAATTAAATAAATACAAGGACTAGTTTTGTAATTCTTCAAACTTGAGGGCCATTCACGTAATTTACTCAAAGTTAATACAAGGACCAATATTGACAAGCTTCAAAAGTACAAGGACCGCTTTGACAATTTCCAATTTTCTGTGGACCAAACTTGACAATTTTGAAAGTTCGTGGACCTTTTACGCCATTTTACAAAAGATTTATTTCAAGGACCATTTTGACAAATTAGAATATTTCAGGGACCTTGAATAACATTTCTCTTTATTTAGATTTACCAGGACTGTTTTTGACAACTTTTGAAACTTGGGGACTAAACCGCCAATTATGCAAATTTGATACGCTTTTCACCGATTTTGATATTTTTGCATTTAAAACACATAAAACACTTGTTTGTGATATTTTTATCATTTTGATGCATTTACGAGTGTTTTCGGATGTTTTTGCGCTTTAAATGAGTACAAAATGATGAGTATTTAGACACTCATCAATCCCCACACTAAGATATTGCTAGTCCCTAGCAATGTTTTGAGAAAAATTAATGGATTTTATCTCTTTACCAAAAGCCATTACTCGAGTAGCCAAATGTTTCATTCAAGTAAGAACCATGGTACACCGATAACCATGTGATTTTGAGCAAACCACCGACTTTCAACGGATTTGATTTGTCTTTACCAAAAGCCGTTTGCTTCGGACTAGCCAACTCTTAGATAAATTATCAATATTATCTTTGGTGAGTGATTACCAATTATGGATTTTCCATCGCTTTACCACAAGCCATAAACTTGCGGGCTAGCCAACTCTTCACTTTTAAGGATATGGTGAATAATACCATACAATTTTGGGCAAATTGCAAGTCGTCAACGGATTTGAGATATCTTTACCAAGAGCCGTTTGCTCCTGGATTAGCCAATCCTTATGTGGGTTAGACATGGTGGACTGATTACCATTTGTTGTGTTTAGTACATAGTACTTCCACTAAAAATTTTTTAAAATTTGGCCATTTTGGGGGAAAAAGGGACTAAAAGGGTACATTTATGATCAAAATTGCAATTTCCCCCACACTTAGAAATGAATATTGTCCTCAATATTCAAAGTACCTACTGTAATGCCGAACTTAGAACGTAAAAGATAATAAACCTAGCTAAGTGTGAAACACAACAATTATTCTCTTTTTAATATTTACAATTTTCATACATTTTTAGATCTATATACAACATGGGGCATCTCCCCACACTAGGGTGGTACACACGGTGAAAACCCATGTAAAGCTATTGTTTTTATTTCCGAGTCGCTAGCTTGACTCGACCCAATTAATTTGTCCATGGGGAAGTAAGTGGAAGAGATAATCTCCATCGGACTTTCATTCAAGATGTTTGGATAAACATTGAAGTACGTGAAAGTTCCACACCGATGAGACATGCATGCATGCACCGGCTCACAAATGGTGCATGGAAATGCAGGTCAAAGATAATGTCTTCATTCCCGAATGAGTGAAGAACAGAGAAGCCACGGGATATATGAAGAAAAGGAAGAAAATCATGATACAAATCATGACTAACTCTTCATCCTCAATAGGAGAATTCATAGTTTCATGAATCTCCTCGGTTAAGCTTACTTGATCAAGACATACTATGGGTGTGTCTAGATCAGTGAAAGTTATCATACTCCGTGGAGATATGATATGAGTGAGTTCATCGGCGAACTCCTCGAAGGTAAATGAATCATATTCGAATTGGTATCGTGGGTTCACCGGTGAACTCATCCAATGTAAATGATTCATAATCGGGAGAGAATTATGAGAATGAAAAGTGGTAATCGCCACTAATCTTCTCTCCCATAATATCAAAACAGAAGGCTTTCATTTCCGAATAGAATCATCGGAAAGAATGTCACTATCCTTAATGGGGATAGGAGATGAAATAGGTTTTCATTGAAAGCCTCGATTTTAGAAATGAGAAGTCCGACATTCAAGAATGTTGCACGAAGTGCTTCATCTTTGATTTCGATGTCGAGAACTTCATCATTCTCTTCTTCTAAGCTAACAAGCTCGGAAGGTAAATCTTCCACATAAACGATGTCTCCACAAGATAACGAATCATTATCATTAGAATCGGAGAACATCTCAATATGATCATTTTGGAAGACAAGAGGAGGAGGGTATCACACACATGATCAAGAATTCCTGTGACTCTATTGGGATTGGGACAAGGTTCTCAACACTAGACTTTATGAATTCGTCCGATTCCTTTTCGTGAACAAGGTCAAGATGCTCGCCCCCATGTTCGTAGAGTGAGTGGGAGCTTGGTGTGATAGCAATAGACCGAGGAGTTGAGAAATAAGATCGCTCAATTGAGTAACACTCTCCTCGCCGTTCTCATAATATTCCTTTATTTGAATACTATCCTCATCATCATCGCCATCATATCCGATTCTTATATTCATCTCTTCAAGCTTACACACCATTCTTTTCATTTGCATTTTCTTTCGAATGCGTATTTCTTCGTAACTTTGAGGAAGATTACACTCCTCGTAATCATTGATATGTTGTGAAGGCTCGGAAGTCCGATGACCGATGGAATCTTGTGGGTTGGAAATTGTCAAACCGGAGAATTGGAATTGTGAAAATTTTGATTCATCGGTTGACATTCAAAAGTCGCATGAGGACCCCCGCAATTCTCACAACAGAGATAATCGGGAGAATAATTTTCACCAAAGTTCGATTGTAACACGGTTCGCTCATAGACAAGCGGGACCCGTGGTGGGCAATCAAAACCGTAATGAGAATCATTCCCACAAAACTCGCATGAGTAGGATTCGTATTAATGTGGAGGCGGTAGGAAAAATCGGGTGTTTCATTATTTGAAATGGGATCGGGATTACCGACAAACTTGTCTCCAAACCCACATTGGTACATCATGACAATTTCCACCGTTAAATGGACCTCCACACTGTGAACATGTCAAATACCATGACATAAAGAATTAAACGGATAAGAGGATAAGAGATGAAGAATTAAACAGTTCGAGGATAAAGAAATGTAGAATTAAACAGTTGGAGGATAAAGGATGGATATTTTGGATAAGCAAATATAAACATATACTGATGGATGGTATGAACAAAGAGTGAATATCCAAATCACTAATCGCTAGACGTAAGACTATTAGCATCGCTCCCGCAATAGCGCTAAAATTTGATCCGCAAGAAACCGCTAAGTTTTATCACGCAAGTCCGCCACTTGTGAATGATGATCGTAACAAACTTAAAACAGCTCAAGCACGAATGCAATGAAGATCGAGAGTATAGTGTTTCCCAGTCGTTAAGTCCCAACGAGTTGTCGAGAATAGTCAAACATGTAGTGATCGCGAGATTTGAACGGAAAGGAGATTGTGGTTGATCTATACCTAAAGAGAAAGCCCATAAACCACAGGGGCTTAAATGCAAATTAAAGAAAGTTAAAAGATAAAATCTATTAAATAAACGCTATCACTATATTTAAAATGATGAACGTTTAAAACCTAAAACTTACGCTTTAAAACAAAATTACGTAAACGCATAAATAAAAAACGTGAAACTTATACAATATAAATCCTAAAAATATGAAAAATACATTTTCACAATCCTAATGATAAAAGAAAATATTTGGAAAAGAAAATTATTTTATAACTAATTATCTAATTATTATTAATTAAAACTATTTTTAATTATTTAATAATTACCTAAAATGCAAGAAATTAGGAAATAAAGCTAGAAAAATGAAATTATGAAATGGAAAAGTCTAAAATAACAAACTAGAATTTTCAAAACTATTTTTGTATTTTTCTCGATTATTTTCTATTTTCTATGAATTTTAAACTATTAAAACTAATTAAAATATTTAAAAATACAAATTTAACTAAGAAAATATGGAAAAATATGTTTTTGGCTTTTTATATTTATCTTAACTGAATAAAAATGAAAAATTATTTTTTTGAGACTTTTCTTAATTATTTGTATTAAATGCTATTTAAAAGTACTTAAAAACTAGTTTAAATTAAGAAAATTAGCAAAACACCTTAGAAAAATCTGAAAATTTCAGGAAAAGTCTAAAATAATATGGAGAATCTATGAAAAATGGAAAAACATGGGGTTGCTTAGAGGAATATGCAACTGATGTGCCAAGTGCTTATAAATAAGCACTGGATAAGCCAAACCACACCAAATGGTACCAAACCGATACAGAGGCAACAATAAGCTAAAAGAGCTAACATTCAACAGAAAACAACAAGCCAAAAACACAGGAATGCAAATTACCAAGATTTGAGGAAATTGAGCAATTGAACTAAAAGCAGCTTAAGGGTACCAAGTTTAAGCTATTGCACAAGCTTCAAAATAAGCTAAAAGGAAAACCAACAATTTGGACTTGAGAAGACCTGGTTGACTATCAATAAACCCAAGAATCAGGCCTAGGTGAGCCAAGGTGACCCCTACACAAGCTCGCATTCTCGAGAAAACTCAAGATCTGTGAGTTCTTGATTGTGGCAATTAAGCCATTTTGACAGCTTATTAGAGGCTTATAGGAAATTCACAAAATTATAAAAAAATGACACAAAGAAACTATAGCAGTGGAAGTTTATAAAGCAACAGGTTTCATTTTATTTGACCCATAAATGAATCAAAGAAAATTCTTCTCATTTGAGCCAAAACTGAGTTTTCAGTATTTGACTTTTGATAAAAAACATG
Organism: Chrysanthemum lavandulifolium; assembly: GCA_022545495.1. Taxonomy (NCBI): domain Eukaryota; kingdom Viridiplantae; phylum Streptophyta; class Magnoliopsida; order Asterales; family Asteraceae; genus Chrysanthemum; species Chrysanthemum lavandulifolium. The sequence goes on from CM040238.1 coordinate 21,480,190, forward strand.
GACAGTTGACTATATTGGATTTTAATCATGATTTGTGAACTGAGAATGATGTTTTAAGGTAGATTGATACTACTGCAATTTATATCTATGTATGTTAAACACAAAATAAGTGTTGGCTTATGGAAAAATCCAACAGTGAAGAATTAAACATGGATAAAAGGCAATTTTGACTTTTATGATATGCAGGCACAAAATAAAGACTCAAATGAGTTCAAACTACTTATATTGAGGTCAATATGCAGCCCAAGTTCACAAAAGACTCAATCTCGATTTTGATACTAATCCAAACACACTTGTTTCCACCGATATGCAATTAAATCCAAACTAACTGATAAACTAACTTTAGCGACACTTCAAATGAGTTTAACAATCCTAAATACAACTTAATAACTAAGTTTCAACTATTTAAAACTAGAAATACCAAGACACACAAAATCAAAACCGACATTGAAATGGAGATGAGATTTCACTCACATGCATCCAATTAGTTGCGAGTGCTAAAACCGCACCCATAACTCGCTATTCTACTTCATTTCCAACCCAAAATCAAGTCCCGATCCACCCATTTCATCACCATTTCCAATGTTTGGCCTAGTTTGACTTTCATTGACCAGTAACCAAATCTGCTTGAAACTGATTTTCAAGCTTGCCAAAAGCTTTAACAAGCTTAATTAAACATGTTTGAGCTTAAAATGGAGCTAATAAAGGCTTGTTCATAAGAAAATAAAACTGGAATTTTCAACAGTAACTGGAAAATATGAATTTGCATGAAACCTTGAAATTGAAGATTGAATTGAGTTCTAATGACCAAGAGGCCTGTGTTTAATACATTAAAACTTGAAATTACATAAACAAAACACTAATTGAGATAACTAAAGAAAAACGACATACTTAAAAATTTAAAACTAACTACTCTCAAGCTTCGGCTTTCTTCCTTCTTTATAGCCAAAAGCTCTCCACGTGTCCTTTAGAGTGAATCCCACCACTTTTCCGGCCAATGGGAGAGTTTTGTGAGATTTGGCCAATTTATCCTTTTCATGGAAAAGTGGTTTTGACCATCGTTGACTTAGGCCGCAACTAGGGGGTAGACAGTGTGATGTCGAGGGAGTTGAGGGAAGGTGATAAGGTGATGGGAGAGGTATTGGGAGAAGCAGAGGTGTTGCAGGCACAAGTTGGGGAAGAAAACCTGTAAGGGAGGGAAAAGCAGTCAAGGGTGGTTTGACCTGGTGGTTTGACTGCTTTTGACCAGAGGTCCAAAATAGTTTGTGACAGGGGGTTCAAAACAGGTTAAAGGCAGGGGTCAATTCATATTTTGACAAGGCTTGGAATTAAATAAATACAAGGACTAGTTTTGTAATTCTTCAAACTTGAGGGGCCATTCCTGTAATTTACTCAAAGTTAATACAAGGACCAATATTGACAAGCTTCAAAAGTACAAGGACCAGTTTTGACAATTTCCAATTTTCCGTGGACCAAACTTGACAATTTTGAAAGTTCGTGGACCTTTTCGCCATTTTACAAAAGATTTATTTCAAGGACCATTTTGACAAATTAGAATATTTCAGGACCTTGAATAACATTTCTCTTTATTTAGATTTACCAGGACTGCTTTTGACAACTTTGAAACTGGGGACTAAAGCGCCAATTATGCAAATTTGATACGTTTTTCACCGATTTTGATATTTTTGCATTTAAAACACATAAAACACTTGTTTGTGATATTTTATCATTTTGATGCATTGAGTGTTTTCGGATGTTTTGCGCTTTAAATGGTACAAAATGATGAGTATTTAGACACTCATCACGTGACAAAACGATATACGAGAGCCTTATGCGTAACCCTTCAAAACAAACACAAACACTCCTAAACCATTGTTAGGCGATTGATACCAATTGTAGGACCTTAGTTTTATCAACCTTATCACAAACCCAACACAAATACCACGTTAACACAAACAACACAAACACAAACGTTATGCTTAGAAATAAGGAAGAGAAAGATGAGATGGTGACTTGAATGATATAGAATCCGTGTATGATGTGAGAAAAGATAAACACAAGATGTTGTATATTCAATAAAGAAAAACACACACACACACACTTTTAGCACACCCTCAAATGACCATTTGAGGGTATTTATAGTACTAGAGGTTTGTTGCCCTAAAGGCTTTCTATGGGCTTTTCGTGGACTTGATTGGGCTTGGGATGCTTAAGCTTATACAAGGCTTAGCATATGCGTAACATTTAACCAATTAGATTAGCCCAGTCCACGAGCCCGTTGACTATTCTATCACGATATCTAACACAGATTACAAAGTTCCTAAACGTGAATGACCATCACTTCTAATAAAACAATTAAGGCTAACATACCCATACATTAAAATATACAAAGTATACAAACACAGGTATTACTAAGCCTCCACATGTACTATAAAGCAAATTGACACATACAATATTAAGAATACATGTGGCCATTTTCCAGCGCCACTTGCCATTTACAAAATAACACTCATAGTCTTTATTGTATACATAAAGCCAAAACACCAATACATTACGTGCATAACCAAAGCATCCATATTTTAAAAAAATATTTACAAGAAACATAAACGAAATTTCTTTTTTTCTTTGCAGGAGACGGAACAATGCATCGACCTCGGAGGAACCGATTGGCTCACAGCAGCGATGGCGTTGGTGTCGTTATCACTGCCTGTGATCCAATCGCCTTTCTCTGAGGTCACCACAACGGTATTTTTCTCTGATTTAGCCCCAGCAGTATATCGATAAATATAATGCCCGCACAGTACAAGCGGCTTTCGCCACAATCCTTGTCTATAAAATGTCGTGTCATATTAATATGTGATTATTATTATTATTATTATTATTATTATTATTATTTAAATCATCTCATACTTGTAGCCAATAGTCACTAACTTTGTGAATTTTGTTTATTAAATTTATGTGGTTATTGTGTATCTCATAAATTAATCTTAATATTTTATTACGAGAAGTTCTAGTTTCACTGATTGTTTACAAAATTAAATTCACAAAATGATTTGTCAATTAAACGTGGAGGGTAAAAAAGAATAAAGAGAGACTATGATGCAATATGATTGAACCACTACACTTGATCAGTCATTGTATGGATTAAATTTGACCAGTTATTAAAATTTTGAAGTAGGAGTGTTCATCGGTTCGGTTATTGGGTTGTTCGGTTTATGTGGTTCGGTTAGTTAGGTTAAAATTTTTTCTAGGTCACACCGAACCAAACTAGAATTCAACCGAGCCGAAAACCAAATTTGATTTCGGTTCGGTTTTCGGGTTGACCCGAATAACCTGAATTGCACCATTATATATATTTTTTAATTTAATTATATGGATTTTTGGCAAATAAAAATTATTTCAAGCATAAAAGTGTTTTTCGTGATAAATTTTTAATGGCTTTTTTTTATTATTATTATTTTTTTATATTAATATATAACAAGTATATATATTTATGTAAATTTTGTTTTCGGTTCAAATAGTCAAAATCATTTGCAAACCGAAAATCAAAATTTTAATTCGAGTCGGTTCAGTTTGTGCAAATTTAGTTCGGTTATAAGTTCAGTTTGATTTTTTTCGGTTTAGTTCGGTTTTGATTTTCGATTTATTCGGTTATTACCAAAACTGTTTACACCCCTAATTTGAAGGATAGCCTGTAAAAATGAGAGCCTTAAGTAAATAAAGTTGGTAAAAAAGTTTGTAAAATTTGAAGCATTCAAAAAATTATGAAGATCGTTGTAGAGTAGAAAAGTTGAATTTTACAACGATCTGAGTTTATTGGATAAAATTTTATGAAGATTATTGTAGAGTAAAAAAGTTGAATTGACGTTGACGTAACAATAGTAACTGCGGTAATGTATACTCACTGTTACACTTAACCAAAAGTATCAAAATTTAGTAGATTTGACTTGTTTAATCTTTTTATAATTTCTACTAAATTGACTTTTAAAAGAATAGAGATAGCCAACTTAGGTTATTTTGGGTGCGATACATTTTTACCTCGTGTACGAATATAATTAGAAAATGGTTCTTAGCATTGTTTTTAGCTTAGTTTTAAGAGATGCGTTAAGTTAAAGAACAAAACCATTTTCACTAACATGGGTTTTGAGTAATATCGTATGAAAATGATTTAGTTATTGAGAAAATCATGTTATCATATGTTGATTATAGAATAACAACAAACGATGATACAAATTGCGCTTATCATTTTTTTTTTATTTTTTTTTTGAGCAAATTGCGCTTATTATTTCATCATACTATTTTAAGCGAAAACAAAGACCAAGACGGTAGAAATAAAAGTTTCACTAGAATATTGTGTTCAACAAAGTAAAAGACAAGCAGTAATAAGTTCAAAATACTGGAATTAACAGAAACGTATTTCAGCTACGGGAGAGGCGCGATGGAGGCTCAACAACTTGAGAGCAAACGTAAGTTTTCCATTTTCATCACCGGGCTGCTCAAAAGAACAAATTGACATCCTATTTAGCACCGGAGAACAAGCAAGCAAAGACTTTATCAAACACACTTCATTCTCTGAATCTCTTAAACATATTAACAACACGAATTGAAGTTGTAGCTGCCCCATTGCAGCAAAGTCCGCCTCAGAAAAATCTAGTAATGTTGGTAGGTGTTTATCTTTATATGCAGCCTACAAAATAATATGCAACTAGATTCAAAGATGCTCATTTCACATAATCAGTATGATACATATATATATGTGTGTTCTGCATACCACGATCTTAATAGTCTTCAAATTCGGGGATCCAAAAATCAATTGGAAGACAGTTGATGTTGCAATACTGCTTGCAAAATCTACCCTCCATAAGTCAAGAGTCTTGAGACAGGGCATCAGAATATTGAACCTCTTGCAAGCATTTGTACCCTCCAAAAACTGCAAGAAAAACATTAAAACATTTTTTTTGAACGGAAGAAAAACATTAAACAAAAAACAATATTATTTAGCTATTGAATTCATTAGAAATGTTACCTTGCACCCGCAAAAATATATGAGAAGCTCCTCAAGTTTTGGAGGAAAATCCATAAGCTGACAAACACCAGAACGAGTGATTTTGAGAAGCATACACAGTGGTAAAGATAGCTTTTTGAGATTCTCAAGTTTTGCAATATCAATCGGCTCCACTTGTTCTACATGATCAGCAACGCTTATTTCCAAGATCTCAAGTAAAGGACACCCACTTATAAATTTCCAACTTTTTGGGTTTCCAAATGTCACGTTGAACAAGTCCAAACTCAATAGATTAGGAAAACCGGTGAAACCAGGCACATAAGGAAAACGACCCTTTCTAAGCCTCAGATGTTTCAACCCTAGACCAGAAAAAATATGGGTGGGCAAACCAAGTGGTACGTTTTCATTCATATTTCTTAGAGTGAACTCTTGGATTCCATTTCTGGAGAGAAACAAAACCCAATGATTAATATCATCGACAGTAAACCTTTCAGACATTTTGCGAGTTATTTCGATGACAAACTTTGTTACGTCACCTTTAAGATGAAGCAAAATTCTAGATATACTCCTCGCATCAAACACAAATCTTCCTTTTATGAAGTCAAAAACAAATTCATCAAACACAACTTGGGTAATTAGAGTCCACTTCAACCTCCATTTTCTTGACAAAATACTAGTCCTTACCACACGATGTATAGCCACACGATTCAAAATATTTGATATGACATTATCCGGCATGGTGCTAATGATATCATTGTGTGCGACTGTGGATGTGTTACACGACCCATGATCCATTTCCATCGTGCTGACAAGTAACAAGAAAACATAAGGAGATTATAAGAAACAAGTTAATTTAGCCGCTAAAGATACATTGTTAGTAACAAATATTAACAGAAAAACGATTATAGTTACAGATAAGCACCTGGTATATGAAACAATCAAAAATAAGCTAACTTTGAACGTATGCGTTGCATAATAGAAATACAAAAAAAAGTGAAGATTATGTGAGTTTAAATAAAGGTAACAAAGAAGGTGAAACGTTTGATAAACAAAGTTAATTAAGTTTATTTTCGCATAGTCTTCTTCGCTCTTTGCCCTTCCACATTCTTAGTTCTTAAATACAACTAAAGTTGGCTATCCTACAAAATCCACTTATTTTTCGTACTCTTTTTGAGTGCCGAGTTTGAAAACATTTATATAGTTTACCTAATTATAAAATCGTTTTCATTTACTTTTAATTGACTATCGAAAACCAAACTGCCTCTAACTTATGCTTGTAAATTTGTTCTTGTTTTAGAGCACAAGGTATAGGAGAACAATTAACACGTTATTAGTATGTCATCCCAGCGCCAAATCATACATCTCCTAATAACACACGAATTACTAAAACACTATTCTTCATAACACACCACTAACATGTTATCAGGTCTCACAAAACACCTCACTAAAAATATCCACTCACCCACAAAAAAAAAAAAAAAAAAAAAAAAAACTTACATTTGGCGTAAGCCACTTAACAGCTCAATTCTTTTAACATAAGTTTGGCACTTTGTCCGTAAGGCATTTGGCACGCAAGAAAAGAATGATGCATTTGGCATGTTAAAATAGCTTCTTACCCTATGCTCTTAGTAGTAATTGACATGACTACTCGACACGACTAATTTCATATCCATGATTAATTCTATATTAGAAAAGTAAGTAAAAGTATAACACATGTTTCACATAATGGATGGGTTAGATGTATATTTACGCTTATTAGCTGTGCACCAGCGTTGCGGCGGGTACCCGTGTAACCAAATTTTGTGGCGAGTGAATGTCTTTCAATAATACGTTTTTCATGATGATCACCTTATTAACGGCAGTGGCGCATAGAATCACTCTAGCGTAGATATTTGCGTGTGTTTGTTTTGTTTATCTGTGTATAGTTTAAGTTACATTGTTTAACAATAATAGTAGTTGTTACATATAGTTAAACAAAAAATTAATGCTTATAGCTTGATTATGTAATAGACATGGTTGTCAATCAAGTGTAAATATAGGTTTTGTTTTATTTTCTCTATATATATCTTGTCGTTATTTACTTTTACTTTTGTTGTAGCTAGGTGTAATAATAAGAAAGAAAGTATATACTCCTTCATGTAAGAGCACAAGGTATCGCAATGACGGATAACACGTTATTGGTATGCCACTTCAGTGTCACATCATTTACCTCCTAAGAGCACAAGGTATCGTGGATACCAATAACATGTTATTGGTATGCCACCTCATCGCCACATCATACACCTCTCAATAACTCACCAATAGCTAAAACACCCTCCCTCATAACACACCAATAACATGTTTTGAGTCCACAAAATACCCACTAAAAATACCCCTCACTCACAATACACTAAAAAAAATAAAAATAAAAAAATAGTAAAACTTTGTCCTCTTTCTCCTTTGGCTTGAGCCACTCAACCAACTCAAACAATTTTTGGCTCACAAATGGCATGTTAGATGGTATGGTAATGGTATGCTATTGGTATTTTTTTTCCCTTTGGCATGTTAACTTGCACCCATACCCTTTGCTCTAAAGTGTATTCAGTACGAGACATTTTGTGGTGCTAAAAAAAATATTCATGGTTGTGTTTCTTTGGATATAACAAAAGCAAATAACCCAAAGCCTTATACCACTTTAAAATATCAACCCAGTTAAATCCTTGTATCAGTTAAGCAAAAGCCGGTCCAAATTAAATAGCCTAAAAACTGGCCCATATAAACAACTTACCCTAATTTTTATGTGTTTACCCTAATAATACTCACTCAATCACAACCACCCATCCTCTCACACAAACGAATTTCTCGGAAGAATAATCGCTTATTTCATCGCTTGATAACCGAGCATCAAAGTGAAACCTTTGTTTGATTCTATCTTTAAGACCAAACCATAAGCAATCTAAATCCCTTGTTTTTTCTTCAAACTCATGCTGCAACAGTTTGTCTTCAAGATCTTTAAAACTAAGATCTCGGGTAACGTGGATTTTGTTACACAAAACCTCAAAAACCATGGTGGTTGGTTCATGGTGGTTTTTAGTCTTCAAGATACTTAAAAGGTCTCAGGTAGTCTTGATCTCTCTAGTTAATGTAGGAGTGTGGAAAAGAACTGAAAATGGTATCTTGGTCAAGAAGCTTGTATCAGAATCGTTAATACAGGTCATTTTGTGAAGCAAATGTTGTACATCATGATTAGAGACATGTACTCTTTTGTGAAGGGGTGTTTTAAGTTGTGTATTAATTGTAGTTTGATTTGTATTTTTATTTGTGCTTTAAGTATTGTAACTAATGCTTTGTAACTTGTATTTGCTTAAAATTCTATATATGGAAATCTTAAAATAATTAATATGAGGGAAGTTCATCCCTCTATTATAAGATAGTTAGATAAGTTAGACTTTGATCAATGCAAATTTATCTTTCTTTTTCTACGGGTTTTGTTAACGAAAACTCAAAAAGTTGCGATTAAAAATAACATTGTTATCGCACAACTATCAATTAATGATCATCAAAACACGAAATAATTAACAATTGATTGTGATTGGAAGACTTTATTTCCTACGATGTAATAAAAAGTTACCTATTATGCCATAAAGGATAGGATGTCGTTAGCAACAACCCTTTTTAAAAGTAATTCAAAACTAGCGGTTTTATTATTTGAGAAGAGGAGAGTCGCAATGGCCACAAAGGGAGGCCAGTGATCCACGTAAAAATTCAATACATAAGGGTACTGGCAATGATCTTCGGCATCGTGCGGTTCCGAGTGATGCCGAGCAGCAACACCGCCACCACCTAGGCGGCATGATGAAGGCATGGTGAGTCTCGACATGTATTGTCGTTGAATCCCTTTATAAATAAATACTTCAAACCATTTCCAATTCACATTTTATTTAACATATTTTCACACAAACAAATCAACTAAACAATACTCTAAACAAAATGTCTTCATCCTCACCTTCTTTATCCGAGGACGAGTTAGTTTTTCCCGCCGAGTCTTCCGAACTTTTGTTATCCGGTAGTACCCTATCAACCTATTTAGCCGTGTACGATTCCATTGAGGCATGAGATCATGGTTGCCACTAAAAAAGTATGATGAGGCATGAGAGAGGCATGAATAAGGTAGAATGATATTATTGGTGGGTGATGAGGCATAGATGAAGCATCAGATCATGACTGCCACCACCTAAAAATTCAAGTTTTATATCAGTATGATAAAATGTTTGACATGATCGAATTTTCACTCATTTTTATTCAAATATTAAACTTGTGTTGGCTGTTAATGATTTAATAGTGAATGCCAAATGCTCGAGCTGCAAAATCTTCACAAAAGAATGCGTACATGATTACATGAGTACATGAGTACGTTTACTAAATTTGGAGAGTCAGAAAGAAGAAATAGAAAACATAATACAAAATAATGATTCATTGGTGCATGTCAATTATAGAGCAGACGAACATGAATGGAGCTTTGTTCATGTTCATTCATTTAATTTTAACAGGACAAATAAAAGACACGAACGTTTAAACAGACAAAATTTCTTGTTCATGTTCGTTTATTAAAAAAAAATGAGTTGTTAATATTAGTTATTAAGAAACTAAATGAACGCTAAACGAACATAAATGAAAATAGACAAACAAACATAAACTTTATTAAAGTATGTGTGGGAAACTGTGTACACTTTTACATAATAAAACCAGATTAGAATAACAGTATATAAATTAACGAAACAAAACATAGAATTAAACAGATGAACGGGTAGAAGCGAAGAACACTATAGAACCGAATAAACGAAAGCTTCTTGTACGAGGCTCGTATTGAATACGATTCCTTTAAACAGATTCGCCGTCTGCTTCTGTGGTAAACGTACGCACTGTTGCACAAACTGACCGACAAACTTGCTCGAAGTCGCCGAAAGACTCGCGTGTTTCGATCAAAAGTCTGCTGGAACTCGTCTGTAAGGAGTCGCGTTTAAATGCACATAACGAATGAGACATATGGTCAGATTATATTGAAGACTCAACTTGTCCTCCAAGAAAATATTTCACCATATAAACGAAAATCATATCTCAAAATGATTCGCAAATCTTTAATACATAAAATGACGCATATCTTTTAAAAACATAAACGATTTCAAAACTTACTTGATAAGTTTCAATCTATTCCTAAAATAGATTTAAAAACTGGAAAATGAAACTTGAAACTGAAAAAAAATACGCACGATGTCGCGAGGCTTCTGAGTTTCGTGTCCGCAGTCGCTGGGGCTCGCATGAGTTCGAAGCTTCAACTCATTTTGACCCGAAATCCCATTTTCAGCACCCCTCTCACAAGACGTAGGAGTGGGAGCATAACCAACCTAAAGGAATTTGATAGCCAAAACTACAATTTCCTTATAAACAAGCATCCACTTCTTGTTTTGGGCGATGGGATTCTCCCATTTTCCAAGTTTTATGTTTCAAGTGCCTCACTTTGAGACACGATATCTCATTCATTTCAACTCCATTTTGGACATACTTTAGCTCGTTATAAGCTCTCGTCGAGGAGAACGCAGCTACTAAGAAACATAAATATATATAACATATACATATATTAAATAGTGTCCAAAATTTGCAAAACTCATTTTGCAAAACTCATTTTCCAACAATCCCCACATGAATGGAAATCGGTCGAAACACACGAAAGTTTCGTGAAATTTCATGTTAAGTCTTGCAAAGGATAGGTAGGTGTTACCCTTGAACCTTCCCTTGTGAGATGCACTTAGTCTCCTAGATCCGAGTAGACGCGATGTCCTTGAACTCATTATCCATTTACGAGACGACATTACACTTCACACAAGACTCTCCCCGACAATGTCAAGTCCTCATAGTCGTGTTCGTTATGGTCATGAACACTAGCCCGGTTCTCGCAAGAGCTCTTAGGAATTGCGCCCACATTTCCCTTCAAGCGACCCCACTTCTCTCACATAGGTGATTTCATCTTGAATCATTAAAACATATGTTTTGTGATTTCATCTTGAATCATTATGCTTTATGATTTCATCCCGAATCATTATAGCCATATGTTTAACCTCTCAACAAGTCACATTTGTTATAGGAATGGACTAGGAAAGTTACAATATTTAGTAACTCCCCACATTGACGTGACTTCCCCACATTTCTATGATTAGGTTGTCCTATTGAACCCGGATCTTGGGATCTCCAATAACTAGGTTAGGTTTTCCTTCATAGAAACTCATTCCTTCAAGGGCTTTAGTCCCATTCCTCTAGACGACTTACTTACTAACTCTCTCGCTTAAGCCTTTCGTAAGCGGATCCGCGATGTTATCCTTTGACTTCACATAGTCAATTGAGATAACTCCTGTTGAGAGTAGTTGTCGATCGAATTATGTCGACGACGGATATGTCCGGACTTTACATTATACATTATGCTATGAGCTCGCCAATTGCCGATTGACTATCACAATGTATACTAATGGTCATTACGGTTTAGGCCACCTTGGTATGTCCTCTACGAATTGACGTAGCCATTCCGCCTCTTGTCCACATTTATCTAACGCGATAAATTCGATTCCATCGTGGACTTAGCTATAACCGCTTGCTTGGAAGACTTCCAAGATATAGCTGCCCTCCTAGTGTAAACACATATCCACTAGTCGATCTAGAATCGCTTATGTCGATATCCAATTTGCATCATTGTATCCTTCGATAACAAATGGATATCGATCATAATGCACCATAATCGCGATCAGATCTCAAATAGTGAAGTACCCGAGTCATAGCCGCCCAATGTGCATAGATTGGGTTACTAGTATACCTACTTAGCTCGCTAACAAAGATATGCTAAGTCGTCGGGTACCTATCATTAAGTACATTAACATGCCAATAATTCTTGAATACTCTAATTGGCAACACCTAAGCCTCTATTTTTAGATAGATGCTTCATCGTGTCAATTGGAGTTCTAGCTAGGCCGAATCCCCGCATTATGAGTATTAAGAATTTTGTCCACATAATGTGCTTGACTTAACACAAGTCCATTATGAGTTCGTATGATCTTTATTCCAAGGATCACATCACCAAACCCATATCCTTCATGTCAAACTTTGATTTCAACATATCTTTAGTAGATTTGATCATCTTGTCGTTCATCGCCAACGATAAGCATATCATCAACATATAAACACAAGATTACATATCCACTATTTGTGTCTTTGACATAAACACATTTGTCGCATTCATTAATTTTGAAACCACTCTCTAGCATGGCGTGGTCAAATTTTTGATGCCATTGTTTGGGAGCTTGCTTTAAGCCATATAATGACTTAACAAGCCTACAAACTTTGTTCTCTTGTCCAGAGCCATGAAACCCTCGTGTTGATTCATGTAGATTTCTTCTTCTAAATCTCCGCTTAGAAATGCCGCTTTCACATCCATTTGGTGAACTTCCAAATTTCTTAAAGCGACAATAGCAAGTATCATCCTAATCGATGTTATTCGCGTAATAAAGAATATGTATCAAAGTAATCAAGACCTTCTCGTTGTCTAAACTTTGATAACTAATCTTGCTTTGTACTTGTCAATGGTGCCATCGGCTTTCATCTTCTTCTTGAAGATCCATTTATAGCCTAGTGGTTTACAACCGTGAGGTAAATCCACGAGCTCCTGTGTATGGTTTTGTAAAATAGAATCTATTTCACTTTTAATGGCTTCTTTCCATTGAGGCCCTTCGAGGAAGTAACCGCTTCTCGGTATGAAGTAGGTTCGTTTTCAACCATAAAAGAAACAAAATCGGGTCCAAACGATTTCTGGTTCTTGCCCTTTGCTTCTTCTAGGTTCAACTTCTTCTTCCTCGCTTGATCTTGTCTCTCATCCTAGAGATCATTATCATCTCGTTGTCTCTTATCTTGGACAACTTCTTCATCTATTCTAGATGAATTTCCTGCTTCCTTCGTTAAACAAGGAAATATAGTTTCAAAGAATGAAGCATTCCTTGATTCCATTAATGTACCCTTTGTATATTCGGATTTTTCGAATCATGTACAATGAAACGATAAGCACCGCTATTCTTAGCATATCCGATGAATATACAATCCATGATTTAGGTCCAATCTTTTGGGCCTTGGGAGTCGGTATAGCTACCTTTGCTAGACACCCCACACTGTAGTACCGATATGATGGCTTTCTTCCCATCCATAATTCATAAGGGGTCTCTTCCTTTCCTTACGAGGTATCTTATTTAAAAGATAAGTAGCCGTTAATATGGCTTCCCCACATGTCCCGGCTTAGACCGTAACTTATCAACATGGCATTAACCATTTCTTTCAAGGTACGGTTCTTCCTTTCGGCAATACTGCTCACCGAGGTGAATAGGGAGCGGTGAACTCGTGTCTAATTCCATGTTTCGCACATAGGTCGTGAATGGAGACACATATTCACCTCCTCTATCACTTCGGACCACCTTGATTTTCTTACTAAGTTGATTCTCAACTTCGCTTTTGTATAGAACAAACTTGTCTATAGCTTCATCTTTACTTTTCGAAGTAAACATAGCAATACTTTGTACAATCATCAATAAACGTGATAAAGTACTTATTGCCACCTTTTGTGGGTAGTGATTTCAAATCACATATGTCGTGTATCATATCAAGTGGTTCGGTTTTTCGCTCAACCGATTTGAAAGATGCTCTTGTAAGTTTGGCTTCAACACAAGTTTCACATTTATATTTTGAGTCAATATGGAAATTAGGTATGCAATTAAATTTAATCAAGCGACGATTGAATTAAAATTTACATGTCCAAGACGGCCATGCCACATATTTGAAGACTCAATCAAGTAAGAAGAAGAATTCATTTTATTGATAGCATTCTTAACAACCATTACATTGAGTTTAAACATACCATTCGTGGCATATCCCTACCAACATACACTTGATTCTTAGAAAGAACAAACTTATCGACTAAAAACAAGACGAAAACCAAACTTGTTCAATTGCTAACTGACACAAGATTCTTGCGAATCTCGAACATACAAGACATTAGTCAACTTGAGCTCTTTCTCGGATGTCATCTTCAAGATTACGCCTCCTTCACCTTGATTTCAAAGAGCTTGAGTTGCCCATGTATGCCTTCTCTCCACTATCAACCGCCTCCGAAAGAGTGAAACATACTCTTATCAAGACACACACGACGGGTAGCCCCAGATCCACCCACCATTCCTCGTTGTTGGAACCTACCAGTTAACTTCGTAGATCATGGCAATGACATCGACACCATAGCAATCATGTCCACATCTTCATTCACCATATTAGCTCGGCGTGAGTCACCCGCTTCGCATCTTACAATTAGCAAGACGGTGACTGGTGGTCACAGCTGAAACACACCCTTGGAACTTCGTTTCACAATTGCGACTTTAGGAGCAAGGTAATCGACTTCCTTTGCCCTTATTGTCATTCTTTCCTTTTCCTTTGCTTTTAGCTTTGACATTGGACTTTGAAGATGACGAAACATGCTCAACCATATTTGCCTTTGCGTAATCAGCGATACGTGTTTTTTCGAGCCACTTGTTGTCCTGCTCAATACGAAGACGAACAACCAAGTCTTCAACACTCATCTCCTTTCGCTTATGCTTCGTAGTTCTTGAATTCTACCCACTTGAGGTAACTTTTCAATAATTAAAAGAACTTGAAAAGTTTCACTCAAAGTCATTCCTCAAAGATGAATGTCGTGTAGCAAAACCTCGCAGATCTTGAACCCGACTCATCACATTCTTTGAATCATCCATCTTGTAATCCAAAAACGAGCTACCACGAACTTCTTTGTACCAAGATCCTCGCTTTGTACTTATGCTCCAATGACTCCCATAATTCTTTGGCGCCTTGGTCTTGCAAGACACATTGTACAAAGAATCAACCAAACCATTCGTAACATAGTTGTGACACAAAAAGTCCGAATGTTTCCATGCTTCCAAGGCTTGAACAACTGTTGATTAGAGGATTGACCTTCCGCAGGAGGTTCCACGTTAGTGGGTTCTCTTTAAGAACCGCGCAAGGTTCAAAGTAGTGAGATAAAAGAACATCTTTTGTTGCCACCTCTTGAAATTATGCCCATTGAATTTCTCTCGGTTTCTCAAGATGATTAGCAATAGTGTTAGTAATCAAGCGCACTACCACGCTCACGTAAGTAGTCACAGGAGGGGTAGTAGTGTTTGTCATCCTGAAAAACAAACACAAACAGTCAAACAAGCTGTTGTAAATTGGTATCTACTAGTACCAGATCTGATTCAACAAAACTCTATCTTGGTTTCGATGGATCACGTAAATCAGTTTATTAGAAACTCAATCTTGGTTTCGTAATAAACTGACAAGATAAACTGCTTAAAAAAATGTTATAGATCTGTTATCCAATTCTATATGTATAAAACTGTTTAACTGAAACTGATTTCCAAAGAAACTCAACAAGGTTTCGACAGAAACAGTTTATAAAATCATGTTAATAATTAATCCGATTTTAACAAAGTGTTTTTTTAAATTCGGTTAAACCGAATCTGTTTTAAGACTGTGGGAAACTGTGTACACTTTTAATTAATAAAACCAGATTAGAATAACAGTATATAAATTAATGTAAACAAAACAAGAATTAAATGATGTAACGGGTAGAAGGTAAGACATACACTATAGAACCGAATAAACGAAAGCAAGAAAGACTCTTGTACGAGGCTCGATTGAATACGATTCCCTTAAAAGATTCGCCGTCTGCTTCCTGTGGTACAACGACGCACTGCTGCACACCGACCGACAAACTTGCTCGAAAGATCACGAAGACTCGCGTGTTTCGATCAAAAGTCACTGAACTCGTCTGTAAGGAGTCGCGTTTCAATGCACAGAACGAATGAGACATATGGTCAGATTTATATTGAAGACTCAACTTGTCCTCCAAGAAAATATTTCACCATATAAACGAAAATCATATCTCTAAATGATTCGCAAATCTTTAATACATAAAACAGATTTGCATATCTTTTAAAAACATAAACCGATTTACGTTAAACTTACTTGATAAGTTTCAATCTATTCCTAAAATAGATTTACTGTAAACTGGAAAATGAAACCGCAGAAAAGTTACGCACGATGCGAGGCTTCGCCCGAAAATCCCATTTTCTCGCACTCCCACCCGCACGTAGGAGTGGGAGCATAACCAACCTAAAGGAATTTGATAGCCAAAACTACAATTTCCTTATAAACAAGCATCCACTTCTTGTTTTGGGCGATGTGGGATTCTCCCATTTTTCCAAGTTTTATGTTTCAAGTGCCTCACTTTGAGACACGATATCTCATTCATTTCAACTCCATTTGGACATACTTTAGCTCGCTATGTAAGCTCTCGTCGAGGAGAACGCAGCTACTAAGAAACATAAATATATATAACATATACATATATTAAATAGTGTCCAAAATTTGCAAAACTCATTTTGCAAAACTCATTTTCCAACAGTATGCACGATATATTGTTTTATAAGTGTTGTTTTGTTTAAACAAACTAATTTTAAAATTATTCAATTAAAGATCCGATATACGAACATAAATAAATAACTGAACATAAATGAACGTTAATGAATGCATAATCGAACGTTAACGAACATAAATGAACGGACGCGAATTTTGTTCATGTTTGTTCATTTAACTAAACGAATATAAAATATTGTTCATGTTCGTTCATTTAATAAATAAACAAACATAAACGAATTTTTTACCGAACGATTCATAAAATGTTCACTGACTGAACGTTCAGTTTTTTTTACAGCCCTAGTCAATTAGCACATGTGTTTGTATTTTTTTTTTCTTTTTAAATTGTGTGACTCAATCAATTCTTATTTAAGATATTTATAACTCAAAAAGCATCTAATTATCAAACTATACATTTGGCTCATGTTTTCCAACGTTTTACAGAGAAAACACATTGCCACCTTCCCCACTGCTTATCACCGCTAAAAACGCTATTTTTCAACTTGACATGATGTGGAGAGTGAAATGAAGACAAGACAAACAACTTATCTCACTCACAAATAATCAGAGACACACTTACTGGGTTGAATTATTAGAACGGTGCCTAGTTTTTTATTAGGACCCCCTAGGTTTTTTTTTTTTTTTTTTTTATAATTTTGTTTATATCAAAAAGCTATAAACCCGAAAATGCGGAATCAGAATATAAAGTTTAATAAGCCAAACGCTTAAAACTGCCGTAAATACTAATGAACCCACTAAAAACTCAAGCTTCTACTAAAAAATGGGGACAAGAGAATATTCCCTATGGATGTGACTCCATAGGGAGGGTTTCAATAGTGTATCCCCTTACAATAATCAAAATTATACAAACCAGAATGAACTTTCATTGAACCGTACATTTTCCTACTTTGTAATAAAGCATAATAACAAGTGCTGCTATAACTGAAAACATTTCTTGTTATAACAATACAATCCTATCCCATTCAGAATAAAGCGTGGGGGAAATGGGAATATATAGGTTGATTGTATCATGGGTCATATTTCGCTTCATTTCTAAATGATATTTTCCTTAACCGGAGCACATTAGAGAAACATAGTATTAACCAATACCATAAATAAAACAGAAGTTTTGCCAGCTTAACAAGTTTTTCCCTAAAATGAAACTAGACAAATGAGTAATATATCTATACTACATATAATAGAAAAACAGTCGTGAAAAGTTGAAACATTGAATTGTTGAAATTGGTCAAATGAGAGAGAAATGCATAGTGTAATTAATACTCTTATTTAGGGTTGTAAACGAACTGAACGTTCAGTGAACATTTCATGAACCGTTCGGTAAAAAGTTCGTTTATGTTCGTTTATTTATTAAATGAACGAACATGAACAATACTTTACGTTCGTTTAGTTAAATGAACGAACATGAATAAAAGTCGTGTCCGCTCATTTATGTTCGTGAACGCTCGATTATGTGTTCGTAACATTCGCTTATATTCATTTATTTATTTATGTTCGTATATCATATCTTTTAATTATATAATTTTAAAATTTGTTTGTTTAAACAAAACAACACTTATAAAACAACATTTTATACATAATTTAATTAAGTTTATGTTTGTTTGTCTATGTTCACAATGTTCGATCGTTTATGTTCGTTTAACGTTCATTTAGTATCTTAATGAACGAACATAAACGAACATGAACAACTCATTTTCTTAATAAACGAACATGAACAAGAAAATTCGTCCGTTTAAATGTTCGTGTCCGTTTATTTGTCCGGTTAAAATTAAACGAACGAACATGAACAAGGTCTGTCAGATTCGTCCGGTTCGTTTATGACCTCTACTTATTAAAACACCCTATTACTTAAAAGTACAATAATTTATTCACATTGTACAACCAATTAAAAGCACATATATCAAATTAAAAACAACCAATTAAAACACCCCTTATAAAAAGTACAATAAAATTTTCATAAGGTACAATTTAAAGAAGCTACAATATAAAAATATAAAATAATTAAACACACTAATTAATGTTATTTTTAAAACACCCTAAAATGAAAAGTACATGTTATTATACACATTATACAAATTAATAAAACACACAAAACTTCATACAAGCTAAGAAGTTGATGTTACATATAGTTTTGAAAACCGGACCAACGTGTTCAACCGGGAACCGGTGTCGCCACCGGTTCGGCTAACCAATTAAAGCCATCCGAAAACGAACCAGATAGGATCCGTTGAAACCGATACAAACTGGTAAATCAGGTCTCATCGAGATCTATTTTTCCGGTTAATCGTCATAGGGTACCCGCCGCCGAAATGCACGGGTACCCTGCTATATACTATATATAAAGGAAAAACCAAAAAGTAACTAAAAGTGGAAATGTTGAAGACATATATTTCAAAAGAAATTTATTAACACACATCGAAACCGGTTGACCGGGACGCTTAAACCCGGCGGGTTGACCCGGTTTAATTTGACTTGTTTTCACCCAACTCGTCGGGTTGACTCGGTTTAAATCGACATGTTTTTGACCGAACGTTCAACCGTTGAACTACCCGGTCGAACCAGTTTCAAATTTGAAAAATTATATGAGAAATGATGAAGTGTTGTGGAACCCGTGACAAATTTAGAAAAATGAGAGACCAAGTAATTACAGTTTTTTGTTGTATATTTTGCTTTGACACAAGTACTTTGTCATTTGTATAATGTTATTTTGAAAAATGTTGGTCTTGCACCATTTAAAGGATTAGCATATATGAATCGTCTTTTAAAAGTTAATATATATTGTATAGCCGGTATATAAATAATGTTATGTAAGTTTATTAGAATCACAAAAATTGAATAGTATTGTTATCTTTAGCGATAATTATATGTACCCCAAACAAATAGCTTTGAACAATGCTTAAATATCTATGCAAATTGATAGTACAAGATAATCTTATTATGGTGATATTAAATTTCTAAGGTTACAAGTTTAAAGCCACACACCAAATGATAAACGCTACACATGTAAAAAAAATAGTTATCACTGCCTAAATTACTGACAAAACAAGAAACGGCGGTCACACACGTTGGCTATACCTCTAAACTACAATATAATATTGCCAACTACATAATACCGTTGCTTTTTGTAATGCTTGAATCTATTATTACTAAAATCTTAATAACTTAAAACAATCTTATTAGAAATATACTTCCACACTTACATCGACATCACATAATTTTTTTGAAAACTATATATTTTTGCTGCTATGCAACCACGCATCAGAATTATAGTTATTCTAAAATATTCTCTAACGCTACAAATACAGTTTGTTGAAAGAAACTTATGAGTCGTCGGAATTTTACAGAAAACTAGACACCGCTACCGCTAGGCGCGGGTACTCGTCTAGTAAGTTTAAAATACCATAAAGATTAAAGCTCTATTTGAGCTATGGGGGAGGCCCGTTCGAGCTTCAACAACTTCAGAGCAAATGTAAGCTTTGCATTATTATGATCGCCCGTGAGGGAGAAAAATGTAGACCCATCTTCCAGCAGCAATCGAGAACAAGCAAGCAAAGATTTTATCAAACATACTTCATTCTCGAATCTACGATACAAGTCAAGTTCACGCTTTGAAGTCGCAATCGCCTCATTGTATTAAAGTCAAAACTATGCGCATTGTGGGCCATCATTCTCTAAGCGGTATTCAAATTTACAAAATTATTAATGATTATTAGATGCAAACTGCGATATTTTACGTTGGTTAATATGATACATAAATGCATTTTACTTACCGCGATTTTAAGGTCTCGCAAATTTGGGAGCTAAAATCGTTGGAAGATACTTGATCCTACCATACCACTTGTAAACAAGACCGGCGTAAATTAAGAGTTTTGAGGCAAGACAACACGTAAGAGGCCTTATTTGGAACAATAGCTTCTGCTGAAACTAGAATACAAACGGTATACATAGAACAACATTATTAGTTACGATATTTATGAGGCAAACATGTTGCAATTATTCATATAATAAAAATAAAATCTCAAAAATGGGTTTAGTCTTACCTTGCGCTTGAAAAAGTCTAAAGTAAACTCTTCAAGTTTAGGTGGAATTCAAGAAGTCGAAGACACCTAACTATTGACATTGTCAAGCATACATACCGACAAAGAGAGTTTTTGAGATTCTTAAGTTTTCCTGTATTAATTGTCCCCTTGATTTGCTTTTACATAAATTTCCAAGATCTCAAGTAAAGAACTCCTAGTGATAAAATTCAAACATTCACGCTTTTCAAAGAGCATGTTGTTCAATTTCGTGCTTAAAAGATTTGGAAAACCGTAAAACTAGGTGCAAAAGGAAACCTACAATAATTAAGCTCGAGATGTCTCAATTTTACGCAAGAGAAAATATGGGTAGGCAAATCAAACCTACGACAAGAATCCTTATTGTCTAAAGTTAACTCTTGAATTCCTTTTCGCGACAAAAACAAAACTAAATGACCGATATCCTCATTTGTCAAGTGTGTTAGAAGGTCGAGGAGGTATCTCAATGACAAACTTTGGTATGTCATCTTTAAGAAGAAGCAAAATTCTAGATAAAATCTTCCAATCACACGTTAAAGTTTTAGTAAAAACTCGCCATCAAATACGAGTCGGGTGAGTAGAGTCCAATTGAGTCTCCGCTTTTAGACAAAATACTTGTCCTCACAAGACAATCTAGTGGCAACAGATTCGTAATATTTGACTTAACATTATCCGGCATGGTACCGATAATGTCAATCGGTGCGGATTTGGATACCTTACACGCCTTCTCAACCATTTCGATGTCCTAACAATGTAACAATAAGAGGGAGATAAGCTATAAAGAACAAGATTTTGTCGCTAAAACGCATTGCCATTAGAAATAGCATAAAACAAAAGCTACACTAACTTTGTTACAAGTATAAAACAAATAAACAAAGGCTAACCTTAAAACGTAACAAATTATATTAGCTTAAGGTCCAAATTTGAAAACCTCATTATATTCACCCAAATATTAAATAGGATTCACTTACCAAAATGGTCATATTTATTATATACACATCATGGGAGTATGTGGTCATATTTATTATTTAAGCAACTCTCTCCAGGTTACTTAAAACTATTTTGCGTATTCATCCACAAAATGACTTTATGGGTGGCAATCGAGGTTAAGTTTCGCTATATCAAATACTATGACCATTAGAGCCTTATTTGAGCTTTGGGGAGGTTCGTACAAAATTAAAATATCAAGCTTCAACAACTTCAGAGCAAATTCAAGCTTTGCATTATCATAATCATTGGCCGGTGACACAAGATATAGGTCCATCTTCTTTAGCATGGGAGAAAAAGCAAGTAAAGATTTTATCAAACATACTTCATTCTCAGAATCTCTGATACAAGACAAGTCCAAGCTTTGAAGCTGCAACTGCCTCATTGTAGCAAAGTCAAAACTAAGTGCAGATTGTGGGCCATCATTCACCAAGTCATAGTAAGTCTACAAAATTATTAATGATTATTAGATGCAAAACTGCTGATATTTTACGATGGTCGATATGATACATAAATGCATTTTACTTACCGCGATTTTAAGGGTCTGCAAATTTGGGGAGCTAAAAATCAGTTGGAAGATACTTGATCCTACCATACCACTTGTAAACAGTACCCGGCGTAAATTAAGAGTTTTGAGGCAGCACAACACAGAAGAGGCCTTATTTTGAACAATAGCTTCTGCTGAAAACTAGAATACAAACGGTATACATAGAACAACATTATTAGTTACGATATTTATGAGGCAAACATGTTGCAATTATTCGTATAATAAAATAAAATCTCAAAAATGGGGTTTAGTCTTACCTTGCAGTTGCAAAAGTCTAAAGTAAGCTCTTCAAGTTTAGGTGGAAATTCAGTAAGCTGAAAGTCACGGAACTATTGACATTGTCAAGCATACATACCGCCAAAGAGAGCTTTTGAGATTCTTAAGCTTTCGGTATTAATTGCCCCTTGATTTACATGTACATGAATTTCCAAGATCTCAAGTAAAGAACTCCTAGTGATAAAATTCAAACATTCACGCTTTTCAAAGAGCATGTTGTTCAATTTCAGGCTTAAAAGATTTGGAAAACCGGTAAAATTAGGTGCAAAAGGAAACCTACACTTATTAAGCTCGAGATGTTTCAATTTTATGCAAGAGAAAATATGGGTAGGCAAATCAAACCTACGACAGTAGTCCTTATGGCCTAATGTTAACTCTTGAATTCCTTTTCGCGACAAAAACAAAACTAAATGATTAATATCCTCCCTGTCAAGCGTGTTAAAAATTCCAGGAGGTATCTCATTGACAAACTTTGGTATGTCATCTTTAAGAAGAAGCAAAATTCTAGATAAAATTCTCCAATCATACGTTAAATCTTTAGAAAAAAACTCGCAATTGAATACTAGTTGGGTGAGTAGAGTCCAATTGAATCTCCAGTTTTTAGACAAAATACTTGTCCTCACAGCACAATCTATTGGCAAAAGATTCAGTATATTTGACATAACATTATCTGGCATGGTACTGATAATGTCAACTGGTGCGAATTTGGATACCTTACACGTCTTCTGAACCATTTCCAGTGTCCTAACAATGTAACAATAACAGGAACATATGCTATAAAGAACAAGATTTTGCTGCTAAAAATGCATTACTATTAAAAACTATTAGAATTGACCAGTTTGAGATAAGACGCAAAATCGACCCATTACTTGTTCAATTTATTAAATACACTTCACGGGAGTATGTGCTCATAATTAAGCAGCTCTGTCCGGGTTACTTAAAACTATTTTGCCTATTCATCCACAAATGATTTTATGGGTGGCAATCCAGGTTGAGTTTCGCTATATCCCAATCCAATCACAGTATTTTTATGTAAACGGGTCAACATTGGCAACCAAACCCGTTAAACATAATCCGGACACGACCAAATTTTATATAACAGGTTGTAAAGTTAAGGGTTCTTTGTCTTAGCTTATAATTTATGCGCTATGGCTTATAAGGGGTGTTTGTTTAAGCTTATTTTGGGCTTAAAAGCTTATTTAACTCAACTTGTATTTGATAAGTTCAATATTTTCAGCTTATTTTTGACTCATCAGTTTAGTATGGCTTAAATATGAAAAATAAGTCTACAAGCGAAAAAATGGGCAAGCGGAGTCAAACAAACTCATAAGCCCAAAAGAAAAAGCAAACATATCCTAAACTTATCAATCATAAACTCAAGCAGATAAGCTCATAAGCCATAAAAATAAGCTTACAAGCTTACCAAATCTTAAAAAAGCTGATAAGTCCATCAAAAGGTTGATGGGTCGACTCAATATAAATTTATTAAACGATTTTTGTATAAAAACATTGTCATCCTAACAAATATGCACCACATCAGTTGCTTTTAGAACCAATATTAATCACATAAAACAAAAGAAGGAAAATGAGCCCAAACCTGAGAGGAATAAAGAGACGACAATTTAGATTATGAAGTTTAGAAATTCGGGGCTCGTAGGAAATTGTATTTGGGGGTTTAGTCACGAAATTTGTTTAAATAGTTTAGAGTAAATTACATAGATGGTTCATGTAGTTTGTAAGAAATTGCATTTATCTTCCCTGAGAGTTTAAAGTTGCACTTTTAGTCGTCTTTATCTTTGCAAAAAATAACACTTATAAATTATGTGTTAACTTCGGTTACTTTGGTTCGTTAAACCCCCTCATGTGCCATGCACACGAGGTTATAATTGTCATTTAAACTCATCTCTTATTTAACTATCATTTTCTAACTCGAAAAGAATCTACTCATCAAACTATACATTTGGTAGCTATCAGCGCTCCCCATCGCCTACCACCTCCTAGTGCTATCACCATGTATGTTTGATTTGTTTCTTCTTCCTTGAACATGGTTTCCATATTTCAGTAGTATCTCCTAAAAATAAACATGAGAAAGAAATTGATTTGGCATTGCTAAAGCTTACGATTCGTGTTTCAAAGTAACAAGATATACGTAAGGTAAGTCTTATATATTAATATAAGGGGCAATTCCATATTTACCCAACTTAAACATGATAATGTCATATTTACCTAAAACATGATTTATATGCATTGTACATCATGCATTCAAAAGTGTATTTTGGGTATATATGACATTTTCATGTTTAAATTTGGTAAATATGAAATTATCCCTTAATATAATATTACTTGTTGATATTTGAAATATCTATACTATCTAATATATGAAAATACTGTACCACCCCCTAAAGCACAACATTAAATTTTATTATTAAAAAATCTTTCATATTTAGCACAAATGTACAACACCCAAATGCATCCTAAAAAATATCATGTGCTCATCATGTGACTCCTTTTCCCACCCTTCCTTCTCAAGTTTCATTTTATGCCGGTCAACACACATTCATGTCCACCGATATTTTTCCTCACAAATGTGGCAACTAATTAAAACCTTTAATTGTGCGTTTAACCATTCAATCAAAGTTTGAATCATCAATTTTTCTTGCCCAATACGCTTATGCGTTTCAATAGATATATCACCTCTCAAAATAGTTGAATCACGGCATCAATTTTATTTGGTAAGTATCTTGATTTTGAACTAATTGTTTTAATTCTTATTTGGTTTATGTTAATTTTGTAGTGATTTTAATGATTTTATATAATGTCCAACAAGAACCCTAAAAAATTTGGGCCTTTTTATCCTTTTTGGTAATGATCTTAATTTTGGGAATATGAGTATGCAAAATAAGTATTCTGATTCATATGATCCCTAATTTTCAGGGCGACACACATTGTATAAATTAAGGATGTCCGTGTTGATAAAGATGCACACCTCATTTACTTACCTAAGCGTTGAATATCAAATCAAGCAATGGCAACCTTTGTTTCTGGGTATATCAACGATTTATCACCTGTTAAGGACAACATCAAGTTACGAGTGCGTATTCTTCGCACTTGGATGCAACCTTTGTTTAGCAAGCCAAATATTGTTAATATGGAGATGATCGTTTTTGATGAACAGGCAAGCATCTACTTATGTTATGCTTCAAATTATACTTTTTATTTGTGTCTTTTTAAATAGCATTGTTTGTTGATGTTTGGCATTTTATATATGAATTGTTATTTTGTATACAAGTTTTGTTTATGTACTAAACTTTAGAATATGCACATTTTTCTTCCGAACACTAGGATGCAAGCAACCTGTCGGGATGGCGTTGGTCGGTGGTTTCAAACATCAATTAGAAGAGGCAATGCTGTCATCCTTCAACGGTATAGTCTTGGGGAGATTCAACCAAAGTTCCGCATCGTTAAAAAACCACTCCGCCTAAGCTTTCTTTCGAACATTGTGATAGAAAAGTGCACAGATTTCACCGGTTCTCTTTATGGATTTGACTTTCGTCCCTATGGAAACATTACATCTCTTAAGAATGAGGAAGTTGGCCAGTTTGGTATGTAGAATCCTTTTATTTATTTGTATACATTTGTCTTTTCTTTAGTACATGATATGGCAACCAATTGAAACTTTTTGTGTTTCAACATTATGCAGATGTGATAGGCCAGGTTGTTGCTTGTGATGACCTGGATAATTATGACAAAAACGGCAGGTCTGGAAAGAAGAAACCCATCACAATCATTGATGCTGAGTAGGTCATTCTAACAAACTTTTTACAGTTGCATAAACATTTACAATGTATTTACTGAATTGATAACAATCATATATACAGGGGCAATGAGTTGCCGTGTACGTTGTGGGGTAGTTTTGCTCAACAATTCGCTGATTTTTTGAATAAACTCGATCAACATGGTAAGATCATTCTTTGTCCTCCACCGCCATGATGAAAGTCCGGGATGGTACGTTTATATTCTGTTTACATTCAGTTTATTTATCTGCACTAGAGACAATAGGTGTAAATCCGAAATCATTTAAATGTTTTGTACATGTTTTTGAATAAACAGGAAAAATGGCCATCCAAAATGGTTTCAATGGAACAAGGTTGTTCCTCTTCAACGGCAAAGACTGTATACCTGGCAATGAATTTAAAGATGTAGAATCTTTTAAGAAAAGGTATATTAAACCAATATTTGTATATGTTTTTTAAATTGGTTAATATATTAGCGTTGATATGGTCCATAATAACTTTGGTCTCTTTAACCATACGTAGTTTGGTGGCTGCTCAAGGTACGGAGGATTCTCAACAAACCGCATCACGATCTCAACCGCTTCAAAGAATTCTACAAAGATGATTTCATCACCAAATACCAGATAGAAACATTATGGAAATTTTGATGTTGAATGTAAATTCATTGACAATCCCAGATTTACATATAGTATACTCAAGAATAGATAAATGTACAATGAAACTGCTCCAAACAATACATTTTTGTTGGGTTATGTAATGAAATGTAGCATACCAATTTGATGTTTCATGTTTAAAACGATTGTACAAAAATAACACCAACTTATCCGGACATATATGCAGGGTGTTCCATCCGTTATCGTCGCTACAATTTATGCTATCCAAGAGGAGGAAGGGTGGTGGTACCTCGGATGCAGGGTGTGTAGAAAGAAGTTGGTTAAGTCTGCTGATATTGTTGACCTTGAATCCGATACCACACCAAACCGGCTGCTGGTCCTAATGAATGGTGGTGCTCAAAATGCAATGCTGCTGCTACGTCAATCAAAACCCAGTGAGTATATGATTTCCCTTAAACTGGCTTTGATATAGCATTTGTTTTCAGTTGTTAGTGCCTCAGTGCCTGTGTACTTTTTTGCATTTAGGTTCCGCTTACAGGTGAGGGTTCAAGATGAAACCGCATCGACGCTTTTTCTATTTAATGATGAGGTGCAGTTATTCGAATAACTTAATCGCTTATCGGTTGGTGGATAAGTATGGCAAGGTATAAATTGTTCATTAACAAAGCTAATTGTTTTAAACACTTTGTACATTCTAAATTGTCCACCCATTTACATGTTCTTATGTAGTCTGATGCTGTCTTCCCGACGGAGATTATGGAAATTGTTGATAAGAAATTTGTTTTTAAGGTGGCTGTTGATGCCAAAAACAAAGAAAAGCTGATGCCTGTCTTCAATGTATTGCGTTTGTCTAATGATCCCGATATCATTAAATCTGTTTGTGCTACCGCTACACCGGGAAAGGTGATAAATGAATTTAAATTGTTAAACAGTTTTAACCAAACTTCATGTACTAAGACATTACCACCAAAAATTTAGCCATATAATTTCTTTATTTCATTTGGATCTCAGGCTGAAAACAAAGCCACCAGCTTAAAGGTTGTTGATGTGACGCCATTTGTAAGTATTTTTCATTTATGCTACTGTACACATTTTTTTTACACATCTTCTACTGTGATTTGCGACGTTTTTTGGTAACCATTTTACAATGATTAACCTACCCTTTGGGTGATTTTACGCAGGATTTGGAGTCACGGACCGATGAGAACACAACGCCGCTCGCCGCCCTAAAGAATGATGTTGTGAATGCCGAGCAATCGTCTTCGATACTACGCCTCAAGAAAAAGGAAGGTTGATCCATTGGATAAGACCGACTTGCTCCAAGGCGAAGAAAATAGTGCTACCAAAAGGACAAAGTTGGTTCTTGACAAGGAGATTAAAGTTGAGAAGCCGTGAATGTACTGTTTATTGAGTTGTTACTTTTGAAATAAGCGGAAGTCGTGGATGGATATCCACGTAAACAATACTTTGTCCGCACTGCTTATGTTGGTCTTTCATTTTATTTTCCTCACGTTTGCGATCTTGTTTGATCCGATTTTTGTTCGGACAATGTCTTATTAAGAATAACCAATCAAGACTTTGGTTAATTATTGGAAATAAGTTTTGTGCTTAAAGTTGTTTGTAGGTTTTGACACTACCATTATATACATTGCTTTTGGTTGTTTTGTTCATTTTGCGGTAAGGGTGTGCTATATTCTATGGAACCTATATCGCTTGATCAAGTTTAATCACCTTCATCCTAAACACCGGCACTTTGGTCGTTAAAACCTTTTTATACTTCAAAATCAGATGCATAAACAACAAATGTATACTTGCACATTTATGTATTATTTATATGTTCTAATGAAAATTTTATGATAATATTCCATTTTTATTTAGTGACATTTGTATTTTATCCTAACTATCAACGCAGCTTGTATTGAGCATTTGTATTTTGGCTAACTATCAATGTAGCTTTTATTGAATATTTGTTTTACTATGTTCATTAGACTCTTTTGTCTCAAGCATAATACAAATATTCACTTCTTGATAATGATGTGTAATTACCCTTTTGGGACAACCAGTTTGTTATATGATATATACTCATTGTCACATATCCGTTATATATCCGAAAACAAGATGCATACTTCCATCCTATCACATATTGGACAACACTTATATATCGATTGAACACGCCATTCATGTCATCACCAACTTATCATGCCACCACCATTAAAAATGTACATCGATTTGCAATTCAAATAAGCATCAACAAACCTTTTATCGTACATCCGCAAATATAATACTTTAAAACCACATGCATTAACTATGGAACTAAGATTCAAGATGATTAGGGTATTATACATGTTTAACAGTAACATAGATCATCAAGTAGACAAATATCATGCATTTTTTGCAGTGATCAATTATCATCGTTAACATATTTTGTGTACACTATCTTACATGAAGTTGGATAATCTAACCACTATCATCATGCAATGTGTGGAAAACTAGAAGGGGGGGGGTTGAATAGTTTTGCCGATTTAAAGTTGATTTCAAAACTTTTAGATTCGATATTATGTGAAATCGTATGGATGTTGAGAGCGTGTAGATCTAATGATAATACAAGCAAATAAATAAAGTTAAGGGATAGAAATGACACAACCGATTTATAGTGGTTCGCCACAAGGTCACCTTCCTTGCCTACTTCACTCCCGAGTCACCTACTCGAGAGTTCAAGCACTATGTCAACAAACTCCTTCACTTGGCGGAGAAGCCTTCACAACGTTGCTTACACTTTTTCCGGTACAAAGCTAGATACCGAGTCCGTAGCACGGTGGACCAAACCAACACAACTATTACACAACAAATATGTGAAATATCAAATACAAGATCTTCGCTATGTAAATCTTGGGAGTGACAAATCAATCAAGGACCCCTTGCTTGGATGACTTGTAGAATGCTCGTGATCTCGCCTTAGAAAGGACCTATATGAGGATCACAAATAGAAAGAAAGAAGAACAACTCTCTAGATCAAGTGATCTATATGTTAGAAGAGAATGAGAGTGTATGAGAGATTTAGTAAGAAGAGGGTGAGTTAGAATGAAGAAATGGCTCTCTATTTATAGGCAAATTCCTTCACTGTTCCCACGGATCCCACGGATCCCTTCCACGAGGATCCGTCTAGTGTAATCCTAGGGATCCGTGGAACGCCCTCTTGCCCATGGGTTTTTGGTTATGGGTCATGGGTTATGGCTTGGTCCATGGTTATATCTAGATTCAATGTATCTAAGTATACATTGTATCAAGTCTCTTTGGGTATGGGTTAAGATCCATGGGTTATGATATGTACCCATCCTAATAAACTATTACAACAAATGCTTAATTACTACATTTTTGTATTTAAATGGCTATATGTAAATGCTTTACAAAACTAACATGTATCCTTTATAATTATACTTAAGATAACATTATATTTGTTATTAACAAAACACAAAGAGATCGCAAAATATTAATAAACGGTTTTACGGTTTATTTGTATTAACAATCTCCCCCTTTTTGTTGATGACAAAACATAATGTTATGATGAGTAAAACTTAAGAATAGATGTAAGTTTTGAAAGCCCTAAGTTTTACTTCTTCTCCCTTTTTTCAAACAAAAGTTAACCCTTGGAAGAAATAAACAAACTTAACTCCCCTTGACGGTAGCTCCCCTTGTTTGGGCGCCAGTGAAGAAAAATAAAATCCTACAAAAGAAAGGTTAGTAACATGCTTATATAATCTTGTGGTTGCGAGAATCAAGATTGGGAGCCAAGGTATGTAAACAAGGCCTTGTAATAAAACAACAAATTGTAGTGGTATGCATGCCACTTACAAGCATGTAAAAATAAGAACAAGACTTGTTCTTGAAAATGACTTCAAAATAATACTTAAAAGTAGAAAGTAGTAGTAGTGATTCCTTCCATGCTTGCATAAGGTTATGGATGGAGGTTTTGATGAGTAATGGTATTGATGCGATCAAGGATGAGGTTGAGAATGAAACGCATTTCTTCCCTAACTTCTATTGCAATTTCCTAGTGGATTGGCAATGTTCACAATGTAAATGATGTGGGTGATGAGTGCGGAAGTTTTCCGGGTTGTTTTGATTTGAGTTATGCGGAAGTTGTGGTGGAAAAATAGGAAAATATGGATCAATATCCGGAATGTTAGTAAATGGTGGTGGAAAAGAACCTATATGTTCTTGTGATGTGATGGGAGCTACTGGTGGTGATGTTTCAAGATCTTGAAATATAGTATTTGGAGATGTGGGGTGTTGAAAAGACTAATTCTTTTCTTTAGGTTGATTAGATCTTGTTGGAGTCTTAAGGAGTTCCAAAAGAGTTATTTTAGGTGGTGATGAAGTTGGTGTACTTGTTGGTGATGAGGGTGGTGCTATAATGGAAGCATCTTGTGGTGAGTTATTTGTTGAGGATGAATCATTTGATGTTGATTTTGCTAAACAACAAGATCGGATACTAATCCGTGCGGATATCCTAGCATTTGATTGTGGTATTTTGGATGGTGGAAGTACAAAGGTTTGGATATCATGATTGTTTGTACTAGATGATTCTCCTAAAGGGTTTTTGGATGACATGATGAAGTGTATTTGTGAGAAGGAGATGGAGTATGCAAGCATTTTGGGAGTTATATATATAGAAAACCAAAACATTGTAATGAATACTTGACCCAAAATGTGGATTAAAATCTAATGATTAGATATGAATTCAAGGCATGTGATCATGAGAACACAAGCATTAAAGAGCATACTCCCAAAATGAAGCAAATGTGGATTTTCATCCAAAGTAAAAAATAGAAGTTGAAAATAACACATTTACGGATCCCACGGATCCTTCCTCGAGGATCCGTCCAACATGAAGGCCGGGATCCGTGGGTCTCAGTGATTCGTGTAGCACAAAATTTTATTTTGGAAACATTTTTGCCTATTGTGTGCCTATATGCAAACTATTTGGAGTTGCGGTTTTCTCGACCTCTAAAAAGAAAAGGAAAATAACTAGAGAAAATAAATCCTAATTGAGATAACCCGAAACACACATTTGGTACATAAGTACGTAATATTGTGTTATCAATGCTCCTAATTCATTTTGCTTAAATGAATGTACCAAAACACATATTAGTTATATGTTCCTTTAGCATTCAAAAGACATGAGATGCAATGAAAGCGGGTTTTACTTTGTATTAATAATGAAAAGTGATTTGTCCTAGACGTGAGAAATTGCTTTTGTGAGATTGATACGGAAGGTATCATTCTTTTAGAAAACATTTTGAAAGGAGATTTTCTTTAAAAATGTGTATGTAGTTATGTGTAAAAAAAATTATAAATGGAAGACTTATCTTGGGTTTTGAAAATTCCGTATTGTTTGTGAGTTGTGCGTGAAATAGAAATCCTAGACTCGAGAAAGAAGAAGGCTAGTGTTTACATACCTTGTAGAGTCAATTAAGTTATGACGTTTGTTCCATTAGGCCAAGACCAAGACGAACTAGGTTGAATTGTTCCCGCTTCAACGGTTTGGTGAGGACGTCGGCTATGTTGTCTTCGGATGCAACCTTCTCAATAGAGATGTTCCCCTTTTGAACATTGTCTCTTAGGAAGTGATGACGAATCTCTATATGCTTTGTGCGAGAATGTAATACCGATTCTTGCTTAAGTCGAATGTACCTTTGTTGTCACATAGGATGGCTATGTCGCTAGATGGATGTCGTAGTCTACTAACGCTTGTTTCATCCATAGTGCTTGTTGGCATGCTTTGCCGGAGACGATCGACTTCGGTTGTTGATATTGCAAGTGCCGTTTGTTTCTTAGAAAACCATGATGTTAAACAACATCCCATAAAAGTACATACCCCACTTGTACTTTTTCTATCAACGTAATCACCTGCATGGTCAGAATCTGCATATACAATTGTTTCTACTCCCGTGCCCTTAGGATACCATAATCCTAATTGTGTTGTACCCTTAATATATCTAAATATTCTTTTTACGGCTTCTAGGTGTGATATTTTAGGGTCTTCTTGAAACCTAGCACATAAGCAAACACTAAACATGATATCCGACCTACTTGCCGTGAGGTAGAAGGCTACCTATCATGCCACGATATATAGTATTATCAACGGATTCTCCGTCCTCGTCTTTTGTGAGTTTGGTGTCGGATGACATTGGAGTCCTAATTGGTTTTGACTCTTCTAGACCGAATTTCTTTAACATCTCCTTGATGTATTTAGATTGATTAAAGAAGATACCATCTTCTACTTGTTTTATTTGTAGACCAAGAAAGAAACTAAGTTCTCCCATCATACTCATCTCGAACTCGTCATGCATGATTTTAGAGAAATCATCACACATGTCTTGACAAGTGGATCCGAATATAATATCATCTACATATATTTGTACTATGATTATATGTGACTCTCTTTTCTTAGTAAAAGTGTGTTGTCAACTAACCCCATGGTGTAGTTGTGTTTAACTAGAAATGACTTGAGTCTATCATACCAAGCTTTTGGAGCTTGTTTAAGACCGTAAAGGGCTTTCTTTAATTTATACACATGTTTGGGTTTTCAAAATCAATGAAGCCCGAGGTTGAGTTACATATACTTCTTCATTTATGACACCATTTAGAAAAGCGCTTTTGACATCCATTTGATAAAGCTTTAGATCATTAGCACAAGCATACGCAAGAAGTATTCTTATAGACTCTAATCTAGCCACGGGGCATAGGTCTCATCAAAGTCTATTCCTCTTGTTGGTTATACCCTTGAGCAACGAGTCTAGCCTTGTTCCTAGACACTACTCCGCTTGCATCTAATTTGTTTTATAAACCCATTTGGTTCCTATTATGGTTTGATTACTAGGTGGAGGACAAGTGTCCAAACATCATTAGAAACAAATTGATTTAGTTCTTCTTGCATAGCCATTACCCAACTTTCATCTTTTATGGCTTCTTGTGTATTCTTAGGTTCTAAGGTTGAAACGAAACAAAACAAGCTACTTTGGTTTTGAACTTGAGACCTTAATGTTCGTTTAGTTTTCCTATGACTTTATCTACGGGGTGATCTTTGGACTCTTTAATGTTTACTATTTTATCACTTAGAGGTTCTTCTTCTTCACTTATCTTTTTCTTTATTACTATGGCTTCACTTTCTATAATCTCGTCATCGACAAGAGGTGGAGAGGGTTTGGGTGGACTTTCATCAAATTTTATATTTAATGACTCTTCTACCTTCATTGTTTCTTTGTTTAATATGATGTAAGCTTTGCTATTTGGCGAATAACCTAAAAGATACCTTCGGTTGATTTAGGATCAAATTTTGTAAGGTAATATTTAGTGTTAAGAATAAAACATTTACTACCAAAGACTCTAAGGTGATTTAACGTAGGCTTTTTGCCTCAAGTAACTCATATGGAGTTTTTCCTAAGATTGGTCTAATCAAGACTCGATTGAGTATATACGTTGAAGTATCAACGGCATTACACCAAAACTTTTGAGGTATGGATTGTTCATTAAGCATGGTTCGACTCATTTCTTGTAGAGTTCTATTCTTTCTTTCTACTACCCCATTCGATTGTGGAGTGCGTGGGCCGAGAAGTTGTGAGTAATACCATTAGCGTCACAAAAGCTCCGAATTGCACTTCATTATCGAATTCCCTACCATGATCCGTCCTAATAGACACTATGGGTCTTCCTAGTTGTCTTTGGATCTTTTGCTTAATATTTCAAAATAGTTAAAGGTTTCGCTTTGTTCTTTAAAAATTTTGTCCAAGTATACCTAGAGTAGTCATCCACTATTACCAAAGTATAGTAGTTGCCTCCATAACTTTGGATAGCGGATGGACCAAATAAATCCATATGTAGTAATTCTAGACACATAGTTGTGGACACCATGTTTTTAGCTTTATGACTCGAATGAGCTTGTTTTCCTATATTACAAGCATCACAAAATGATGTTCATATTTTAACTTAGGTAGATCTCTTACTAGATCTTTGGATGATAGCGATTGAAGAAGTCGCATGTTGGCGTGACCCAATCTTCGATGCCATAAGGTCAAGTATCATCCATAGAGGTAAGACATAGTTTGTCTTTAGGTTCATTACCGATTTTAATGACATAGACTCCATGTTTCCTAATTCCTCTTCCTATGGTTATGCCATTTTAAGTATCTTACTACGGGTTTGGTAAAAGTACATTGCACTTTTTATCACATATTTGTCCTATACTTAAGAGATTAAAGTTTAGGTTTTCTACGTGACACACATCGTTAATGGTTAGAGATTTGTTAGAAATCGTACCTTTACCGATGATTCTACTTTTGCTATTTCCAAACACCACATTACCTCCATTGAAGGATTCATATGTGGAGAATAGATCCCTATTGCCGGTCATGTGCCTCGTGCACCCGCTATCCTTGACCCATTCATCGGGGTCTAGGTCGACCTTTAAGCACACCTCGTCGTTTGCCATGAGACAAATTTCTTCGTCCTCCTCGTCGCTCATTCCCGATGTTCCGCTCACGAACGCCTTTTGATCATCCCGTTTGGGACACTTACTAATAAAGTGGTTTGGGTCCCCACATTTAAAGCAAGTACGATCATCCTTTGGCTTCTCGTCCTCTTTGCTTTTCCGAAAGCCTTTCTTATCGTCATACGGTTATTTGACGTATCTACCCTTTCTTCTAAAGAACTTTTAAAGTCCCTCACCGCCATAGCGCACTCTTCGTCGTCACTACTCAAGATGAGTTCTCCTCATCGCTCAAGCCTTTTGGCTTTAAGGGCAAGAGATTTGTGTTTCTCTTTCACTTTTGAGTCTTGAATCTTTAGCAAGGACAAGCTCGTAGACTTTTAGGTTGCCTATGAGTTCATCGAGGTGAGGATTGTCAAATCTTTTGACTCTTCGATTGCCGTCACCTTGGATCTCCACTTGATGGAAGTGCCCTTAGATATCTCCTAACATGGTTACGGCTAGAAAAGGATTCATCAAGTGCTTGTAAAGATGTAATAATAGTATTAAAGTTAGCAAATGAATGATCTATAGTTTCCTCATCCGATATTGAAAATTGTTCATATTGTTGAACAAATAAATCAATTTTATTATTTTTAACTTGTTGGTTGCCTTGATGAGTTACAACTAAAGAATTCCAAATTTCTTTAGAGGTTTTAAGCATAGAAATTCTTTCAATTCCTTTTCGGTAAAGCATTATATAAAACCATTTTTGCTTCACTATTTTTAGAAAGCTTTTCTTCATTTCATCATTTAGTTTATCATGAGGTATGTGAACTAAATTTCCTTTATCATCATTCGAGGTAGCCTCAAAATCACCTTCAACAATAATGTACCAAAGATCAATATCTTTAGACTTCACATATGTTTGAATCTATTTTTCCAATATATAAAACCATTAGTTTCAAGTAGTGGTGGTCGTTGCATAGATTGCCCTTCCTTATAATTTTCGAACCCATAGTGATCGAAAAGTTTTAAAATACAATTTTATTTTAAAACTTTTATAAACTTAGCTCGATACCAATTGTGGAAAACTAGAAGGGGGTTGAATAGTTTTGCCGATTTAAAGTTGATTTCAAAACTTTAGATTCGATATTATGTGAAATCGTATGGATGTTGAGAGCGTGTAGATCTAATGATAATGCAAGCAAATAAATAAAGTTAAGGGATAGAAATGACACAACCGATTTATAGTGGTTCGGCTACAAGGTCACCTTCCTTGCCCTACTCCACTCCCCGAGTCACCTACTCGAGAGTTCAAGCACTATGTCAACAAACTCCTTCACTTGGCGGAGAAGCCTTCACAACGTTGCTTACACTTTTTCCAGTACAAAGCTAGATACCGAGTCCGTAGCACGGTGGACCAAACCAACACAACTATTACACAACAAATATGTGAAATATCAAATACAAGATCTTCGCTATGTAAATCTTGGAGTGACAAATCAATCAAGGACCCTTGCTTGGATGACTTGTAGAATGCTCGTGATCTCGCCTTAGAGAAGGACCTATATGAGGATCACAAATAGAAAGAAAGAAGAACAACTCTCTAGATCAAGTGATCTATATGTTAGAAGAGAATGAGAGTGTATGAGAGATTTAGTAAGAAGAGGGGTAAGTTAGAATGAAGAAATGGCTCTCTATTTATAGGCAAATTCCTTCACTGTTCCCACGGATCCCACGGATCCCTTCCACAAGGGATCCGTCTAGTGTAATCCTAGGGATCCGTGGAACGCTCCTCTTTGCCCATGGGTTTTTTGGTTATGGGTCATGGGTTATGGGTTGGTCCATGGGTTATATCTAGATTCAATGTATCTAAGTATACATTGTATCAAGTCTCTTTGGGTATGGGTTAAGATCCATGGGTTATGATATTTACCCATCCTAATAAACTATTACAACAAATGCTTAATTACTACATTTTTGTATTTAAATGGCTATATGTAAATGCTTTACAAAACTAACATGTATCCTTTATAATTATACTTAAGATAACATTATATTTGTTATTAACAAAACACAAAGAGATCGCAAAATATTTATTAGTACATATATCATGGTTTGTATTGGGATTTGTGCATAAAAAAGAGACATAAAATGTAAAGTAGTGAAACTAATTGATGGATGTGTATTTCAATTAGTACATGATCAAACTATGAAAGTGAATTGTGTCTTATGTGTGCACAATAGTTGTTGTAATTGTATTCTTATCTCCTTTCCATTGTTATGGCTATATATGATCATCAAGATAAAGAAACGATAAAGCATGTTAAATAGTATGTATTCGGAGTGTTAAAGGTTTGTTCCATGCAAATTAACGAATGATGCATTGATAGAAATAATATTAAAGTGGGTAACGTGGAAATTATAAACGGAAATACAAGAATGAAATCTCGAAATGATAATTATAAAATATGTGCATAATTTGTTATCATTGTGAATGTGAGCATCATTTTTTGTGAATATGAGCATTTTTTGTGTATGATGTCGGATTATCAACAAAGGAGAAAATTTAAGCCGAAATTAATGTGAAGTTTGCAACATTATTGTTACGGTTGCCAATGAATAAAACCTTTTGGTAACTAAGAACACTATTTTTCAACTTCACAAGATATGGATTGAAATGAAGACAAGACAAACAACTTATCTCACTCACAAATAATCAGAGACACACTTAAATTAATCAAACTATCGATAACGCCATACACGCTGCAGCGTCGTTCGGTCAAAGGAACTTCCTTTTCTTGAGCAAGTTTTATAACACCCTAGGCGATGAACCTAATCGTTGTAGTGTAGTAATTAGGGTAAGCCACGGTATTGATATCGTTCTCTGGGGAATAGGAATGCTAGTAGGGAGTTACTACGCTAAGGTTAAGGTTGAGGAAGATTATTTTTATCTTTTATATTTTATGAAAATGGAAAGGTACTGAATCTCGGGTATTGGATTTGGGGGTTGGTATTTCTACCGATTACTCTACTATTATCTAATTATCTAAACTAAGGTTGTGGGAGTCTATGTCTAATTAATGTGTGCTCCTATGATAGTTTAAAGATGTGTTTACTTAGTTTGTATTACTCCTTAATTATCTCCTATTGATGGTTGAGTGTCACGCCTTATTCCTAGTTGCGTTGTGTGTCTAAAGTTGCGGTGTGCGTTTCTCCTAACTCTTTGAACTTACCAAAGGGTCTCGTCTACAAACCCACTAGAGATTATAGACTCCTACTCTAAGGCTCTTTGGATGGTATAGACTACAATCACTCGGTAATTATACTCTACGGTTCACAAAGATGAATCAAGCATTAAGTGCACAACGGATGACTTATCGCATTACTAGATCATAAATCAACTAAGATAAGAAACAACCAATCAATATTTAATAATTAAGTTTCATACTTCCTAAGCAAACACACAAATAAATTAGCGGGACATGGAGAACATGCAAGCATACACACAAATAATCAAAGACATAATTGAATTAATGAAGCAAAGACTTATCTTGGTGTAAGATAGGGTTAAAACCCTAAAATACTCATACAAGACACCTTAGGTTCGGTTTTAGGTTTTACTCCAAAGACTCTCCACACAAAGACCGAAAAATTCGGATTCTATATATAGATTACAATTGCGGCGGCGTCGCTTATGTTTAGTGGCCCGCCGTGTCGCCGCTCATTAGGGTTTCGTCTTGGCCACGTTAACCTTGCGACGGCGTCACCTTATGTCCGTGACGCCGTCCTCTTGACCTCGGCGTCGTGCGGATTGCATCTAGGCCGTCGAGTAGCGACGGCCTACTCTTTCACCACTAGAGGCGCCGTCTCTTGAAAATCTGAGTTTTGGGTTACGTCCGTCACAATAATTACTCCGACGGCGTCGCAAATAGTACTGACGCCGTCGCTTCTAACCCGACAAGCTGTGAGTGCCTTGATTTCGACTTTGGCCATTTTCTTCATATATTCGCGCCTTTCCGTCAAATAAGTGCCATTCCGGCATTTTGCCTTCACGAGACCTAAAAGTGAAAAGGAACGATATTAAGCAATAACGGATACAAAGTGATCAAATAAGGACTTAAACGACCCTCAAAATGGTACCTTTTAAAACCTTATCAAATATCCCTACACTTGTTATTTGCTTGTCCTCGAAGCAAATGTGCTTTTGATTAATTTATAAGTTAGGGTCATTCGGCATTAATTCAAAGCGGTCCACAACACATATAAGCCCCGCAAAGTCATAACAAGCACGGAATTACATACTAGCACCTCACATGGGGTGTTTGGATACTCGCATCTCTCTCGGTGTGTATATGAAACATAACAACAAAGGAAATGGAAGATAAACACTCATTAACGGTCCTAGTACATAGATTACCATAGGCGAGAATAGATCAAACCTCCATCGCTTTGGCGTAAGCACCTAGGAAAGACTATCAAAGAGGTCTTTAAAGGGTTGTAACGTTAGGCTTACGGTAGGGAATAAGGGTTTGGTGGGATAGGCTATTTAGTGGTGGCAAGTCAAAAATCTTTATGTTAAATGCATATGAAGAATGGCGTTGCTAAGCCAAGACTCGACACTCTAAACTCTAGATAATGAAATAAATAAACATAAATTTAAAGGATAGATGTAGGATGGTAGCCCGTATATGTTGTTTTTTTTTTTTTTTTTTTTTTTTTTTTTTTTTCACTCTATATTTTTTTTTTTTCTATTTTTTTTTTTCGATTTTTTTTTTTTTTTTTTTTTCATACACTTTTACTCTACCATCCTCTAAGATAACATCAAAATACTAGGGATTTATATGCATATCCCTACACTTGAGTTTTATTACTCTAACACTAATTTGACCCGATTTGAAAAGATTAAAACACTTGGGGTACATTATTACGCAAACAAAGGGAATTTGAATTTAACGTTCCCTTCCGTCATTTCATAAACTTTAACTTTTCCCATGAATCCCAATCGTCCCAAAACTCGTATACAAAGGATATGACTCGACTTAGCAACTTATGCAAGCAACTAGATAATTGAATTAAGGGTTTGGGGTGATAACAATAATGCACTAAAAGTGAGTGCATAAGGGTAGGCTAAGGCGATTTGGGTGTATATTTGGGGTGGGGTGTAAACAATGCTCTTCATTGATATTAGGAAAAACCGAAATATCACGAGAACCGCGAAAAGGATAGGCTACGAGGGGTTAACTAGGGGTATCGTGTACTAAAAATGAGTACAACGCAAAGGGTG
The DNA here is from genome assembly GCA_022545495.1 of Chrysanthemum lavandulifolium. Taxonomy (NCBI): domain Eukaryota; kingdom Viridiplantae; phylum Streptophyta; class Magnoliopsida; order Asterales; family Asteraceae; genus Chrysanthemum; species Chrysanthemum lavandulifolium. Next base: position 21,520,769 of record CM040238.1, read on the forward strand.
TGAGGAATTACTCAACCGATGTGGAAGAAGTAATTATATTACGGGTATTAAACAAGGGTTATCCTAATGCCTCTTATCATTTAGTTATTCCTAACTACACAAGTGTAGCCTCACTTGCGATCTCGGAATGCATCACAAAACAAGTTCTAGAATCTAATATACTACCGGTTCACACTCTAAGCATTAAAGATGAATGCTTTTATTCCTACTAATCTAAGGGCGATCCTCGCATTTTGGGTGGAATTTGGGTGGTAAGGGTTTTGTGCTAGTCATGCAACTTCCTATCCGTGAGACGCTTTTGTTAAGACTAATGGCCCACTCCTATATGTCATGAAAATTTTAAATTTGGTGCCAAAATTACCCTAACAGACATTTTATCATGGTTTATTACACAATCACAATTGGACAAAGCAAATAGTCAAGGATAAGCATAGTTTCAAAGTTCCGTTTTATTTTCCCTCCACACTTAAACCGAACATTGTCCCCAATGTTCCCGAAAATATCAAAGATATGATAAAGAAGGTAATTAAAAGCGAAGAAACTAATACTCCCGATTAGCTCGGTGGGATCCGTGTAAAGTGGTGGTTAAATTCTTTTCAAGAAGAATTATTGCGTGAAAAGCTCCTTCCAATCTAATGTAACTTCTTCTTGACAAACTAAACCGCACACTTGAAGAAAACAACGAAACCTTCGCGTAAAATCGGCGGTAATAATATATATAAGACTCGATTTAAACTAGGATATAATGCTTGTGGAATGGATGTTTATAAATTTCTAAGAAAATTAAGACACGGAAAATTCCAAAATTTATAAGTAGCTCGGAAAGCGAGAAAAAGTAATCGATGTTTTACTCCTTCGGCGTCGGTTGCAATCTGACGCCGTCGGTTATCTGACAAAACCGGTCTGCGATTTTACGGAAAAATTACGGAAAATTTACATCTTTAGAATCTGGAAAATTTTCGCAAAAACATCCATTATGACTCGATACAAGCATTTGACTCGAACAAACAAACATAAATATCTTTTAGTTAATTGTTATTCTCATGTTTACGTTTTTTTTTTTTGGCGTGTGTAATCCTCCCTACACTTATCCCTTATGTAAAATACCTTTATATGCAATTAAGGCGAGGTTAAAAACAAAATAAAGCATTTTACAAAATTAAACATGAGGATAAACAATTAATAAAGATATATGACACACTGAAATGAAAATGAAAAACAAATACACATGGGTTGCCTCCCAAGAAGCGCTTGTTTTGTTCGAGTCACGAGCCCGACTCTACCCTTATTTAACGATAAAGGAAGGTTTTCCTACACTTAAGTTTAAGTGCGGTGATAGTAGCAATACACACCCTTAGGGTGGAAATTTGCTACGTGAGGAGAGGTGATGGGTGATTTATATGCTCAAAGGAGTGTGCTCCATTTATTATAACCTTACCTAAGTCTATTGGTGTAGAGGGTGAATCAAATCTCCTCCTAAAATGGATCATCTTCATCATCTTCAAAAGATTCTTAGTTAAGGATCCATCTTGACCTAATAAACCCGGTTTAAACCCATAGTGTTTCTTGTTATCAACCATGAATGGGTGATATAAGTGTAAGGTCATGGGTTACTCTATATTAGCTTCCACTCTACATGGCCTAGAATCTACCACCTTTATCAAGCAACTACCGGACTATCTATTTTGATGGGTGGATTGGGGCCTAATTCAATTCCAAGATTCACATCTAAAGACGGAACATTGGGTAAGGTTTTTGGTTGAGGCTCGGTTCATCAAAATTAGGAACTTCCCAGGACTAAGAGAGAGGTCACGACAACAAGCATCTAAACCTACATTCTCTAGTGGCGTTTGGTCTAAAGGTTCTACAATCGGAGTTCCTATAGTCTCTTCTACTTCTTCCGGTAAGTTATAGGCGATGTGTGTTCCTCAGTGATGGTAGGACTTGTGGGTTATCCGATGGGATTGGATTTTCTACTCATCCTCCATCTTATCAAGATCACCTATGTATTCGTTTTGTCTTGTGGTAGCGCCTAACCATGACATGCACCTTGGTACCTCAACTCTAATCATCTCCTTCCTAAACAACCTTCCGACCGAAGTTTCCAAATTGAAAATAGGTCTAAAGATTCGTTTTGGGTCCCATGTTCCACTTCTAAATTGGGCGTGAATCTCAAAGGTTTCCATGCATTTTGAACACCACGTCCCCAAATATCCCCATCCGCTACATAGTCAAGTCTCCTTTGGGTTTCGTAGGCGATACGGTGTAAAAGATTTGTAGTGGAAGCAGATGAAATCAATACCATGATAAAGGACTTTTGTAATAAATATTTAATTCGAGTCCACACCTCGGAAAGGATTCATCATGATATTCTTGGAACCTCAAGATCTCATTTTGGAGTGGAAAGGGTAGATTATGTAGTGGATTTCGTTGGTTGGGTGAAAGTTTTGGCGATTCGCGTTCTCCATAACTGCTAACGGAATAGTTAATGATAATGGTTACAACAAAGGTCACAAAGAAGGGGATAGACTATGAGGAAGCTAAAAATGAGAAAAAATTTACTTGATAGGAATCAAGCAAAGAAACCTAAGCGAGGTGGACTACTAACTAGCTATTCTATTCCCGCAATGCCAAAAACTTGATAACGCTACACGCGTCGTTCGGGGTCAAAGGAACTTCCTTTTCTTGAGCAAGTTTTATAACACCACAAGCGGTGAACCTAATCGTTGTAGTGTAGTAATTAGGGTAAGCCACGGGTATTGATATCGTTCTCTAGGGAATAGGAATGCTAGTAGGGAGTTACTACGCTAAGGTTAAGGTTGAGGAAGATTATTTTTATCTTTTATATTTTATGAAAATGGAAAGGTACGAATCTCGGGTATTGGATTTGGGGGTTGGTATTTCTAACGATTACTCTACTATTATCTAATTATCTAAACTAAGGTTGTGGGAGTCTATGTCTAATTAATGTGTGCTCGTATGATAGTTTAAAGATGTGTTTACTTAGTTTGTATTACTCCTTAATTATCTCCTATTGATGGTTGAGTGTCACGCCCTATTCTAGTTGCGTTGTGTGTCTAAAGTTGCGGGGTATCGTTTCTCCCAACTCTTTGAACTTACCAAAGGGTCTCGCCTACAAACCCACTAGAGATTATAGACTCCTACTCTAAGGCGCTCTTGGATGGTATAGACTACAATCACTCGGTAATTATACTCTACGGTTCACAAAGATGAATCAAGCATTAAGTGCACAACGGATGACCTATCGCATTACTAGATCATAAATCAACTAAGATAAGAAACAACCAATCAATATTTTATAATTAAGTTTCATACTTCCTAAGCAAACACACAAATAAATTAGCGGACATGGAGAACATGCAAGCATACACACAAATAATCAAAGACATAATTGAATTAATGAAGCAAAGACTTATCTTGGTGTAAGATAGGGTTAAAAACCCTAAAATCTTGTACAAGACACCTTAGGTTCGGTTTTAGGTTTTACTCAAAAGACTCTCCACAAAGACCGAAAAATTCGGATTCTATATATAAGATTACAATTGCGGCGGCGCACCTTATGTTTAGTGACGCGCCGTGTCGCCGCCATTGGGGTTTCGTCTTGGCCACGTTAACCTTGCGACGGCGTCACCTTATGTCCGTGACGCCGTCCTCTTGACCTCGGCGTCGTCTGGATTGCATCTGGGCCGTCGAGTAGCGACGGCCTACTCTTTCACCACTGACGCCGTCTCTTGAAAATACGAGTTTTGGGTTCCGTCCCGTCACAATAGTGCAGACGGCGTCGCAAATAGTACCGACGCCGTCGCTTTCTAACCAAAGAGCTGTGAGTGCCTTGATTTCGACTTTGGCCATTTTCTTCATATATTCGCGCTTTTCCGTCAAATAAGTGCCATTCCAACATTTTGCCTTCACGAGACCTAAAAGTGAAAAGGAACGATATTAAGCAATAACGGATACAAAAGTGATCAAATAAGGACTTAAACGACCCCTCAAAATGGTACCTTTTAAAACCTTATCACTATCAAATGTTCATTTCTCCTGTCAAGACAAATAAACATATATAATCAGCCATCTCAGCCATTCCCTTACTAGATTGGGTGCACATACAAATACAGCCACTAAAATAACAAACCAAAAAGAACTTTCATTGAAACGTAACTTTTTCCTACTTTGTAATAAAGCATAACAGGTGCTGCTATAACTGAAAAACATTTCTTGTTATAACAATATAAGTATACAATCCCATTTAGAATAAAGTGTGGAAATGGGAATATATAGGTTATCAGTATCATGGGTCATATTTGGCTTCATTTCTAAATGATACATTTTCTAAGAGGAGCAC